>KZ308822.1:104866-123652 GCA_000376725.2 Ladona fulva
TTTTGCGATTTCGTCCGCATGGCGGCATCGTTCGCAGTCACGGCTTCATTGAAGCACCGGCCACACAAAGTGATGGAAAGGAAAACCCCCTTCATGTTGGAAACAAGGAAAACGGGTAAGGGTGACTTTGCGCAAGATGGTGCGCACCCAGGAAAATTCCCAAGGAAGAATGGACTTGAAAAAAGTCTGACGGGACCGGGAATCGAACCTGGGTCTTCCAATTGCCAGTCCCGTCAGACTTTTTTCAAATCCGTTCTTCCTTGAGAATTTTCCTCGGTGCGCACCATCTTGCGCAAAGTCACCCTTACCCGTTTTCCTGTGATAAATATTTAACTTCATTAAGTGCTAAATATTGCAATTCTTGTACTCACGATTCCCTTGAGCTCACGCAGTGGGCTGCTGTGAGGATGAAGTTTTCAGAGATGAGAGTCCCTCCACAGTTCCATGTTATATCTCTCTCGTCACCGTAACCAATGGCAGCCTATTTCGTCAATACATAAATCATTTAATATCTTACCAAACACAATAGTAGATTGTCTAAAATTCCTATTAGATATTCACAAGACCGAAAATTCATGCTGCATTAGATATGATATTCGTAAAGGTATTGGTGGAAGTTAGAGAACTACGACATATCAAGTCTTATCGCAGTGTTCTGTAAGAACATAAACAGAAAGGAAGGTCAAAAATGAGGCTTAAGGTCGTAAATTCGATTCAGAGGGAGTGAGACTGAAGAGCATCTAAAGAGAAATAAATTTGAAAGGATAAGAAAAGGTGATATAAAGGGAACAAAAGAGACAATCGTCTTGTTTCCATCGAAACAAAATTGTTTAAATTACGCTTAGGTTGAATGGAAGGTAAGGCATTAATTTCTATAGCTCATGATTGGTTAGGAATAACTTTTTAAAGAAAAACAGAATAAATACTTAGAAAGCACCCTTTGCTTGTCTATATTCACTAATTCCAGGTTATTGAATGCACTTGTGACAACGATGGATGTCCACAAATATTTACATCAACCTGTAAGTGCCCTCTCAACGTCTTCATACAATGCGAAGGGTTGTCTCTGAAAACATGTAAGTATAAAGAAAAGAAATATTCGTTGTGCCATGTCCGGGCAGCTGATTAGGTAAATATAAATTCACTTGGTGAATATTCCACTTAATAGAACCTACTAATTCGACATCGAATTTGTGGTAGTTCCCCATTTTAAATAATAAAGAAAGAACATTTCTACCGTTACCACAATAATATTTTATGGTTACGATGGTTACGACCATGGTTACGACCCTTCGGGTCATCTTCAGGTGACCTGTCATATATGTACGGTCCATGCTGCAGTGTGATTAAAACTCCTTCAATCTTAATAAAGTCTGATAAAGTATGTCCATACTTTTGAGATAGCATGTGAAGTAGGTGGCTTGGCATTGTCGTTGAGTAGAAAGGCATTTCTCTTGCTCTGTCGAATCCTTCTATTTCGTACTTTGATAAACCTTCTTCGTTGTTGGTAGAAAAGTTTCATTATCAGGTTAATTATGTTGAAGATTGAACATATGTGAATAAAGGGCTCGCTCTAAAGAGTGCATCTGCATTTCCTTATTTAATATTTCCAGCAAAATATCAGTAAGTGGTAGTGTACACAATACTTTCCAATCAACCTTCGTATATATGTTCAAAATTGATGGAAAGAAGAGAAGAGTGAATTTCGCGTAAGCAAGAGATTATAAGACCGATGATTTAAAGACTTGTTGATCTTTTTCTAAATTTTATTATAGATCACTTTAATCTTACATTTATGATGTACATAACTAACTCACCATATGCGGAAATTCTCCTCCGAGAGCTGGTGAGCCACCCGCAAGACTCGAAAAATTGGGGCAAGCCTTGCTGTACTCCTCGCACCCTAAAATTAATGAAATATTAGCTTCATATATAGTATTTGAAATTGAATGAAGACACCCATATGCACAAAAATCGATCAAATCTCATTTCTCACGTGACAAATTCAAATGAGTAGATGACACCAAGAAACTTACCAAATAGGAATGACTAAATATCGTATCATAAGAATCACGTGAAAAAATCAAGAGAACCCCGGACAAACATAAACCAATACCAAAAAGGATGCTTTCATGAATAATATCACGTACAGTACAGTCAAAGGTGACATATTTGGCATATGGATCATCAAAAGAATATCGACATATTGTGCTATTAAGATTATTTAGGCCATTTATACGATTACAATTTGAACCTCTAGAAGACAGATTGTTTATAGTCTTCTAGTATACTTCAAGCAAAAACTATATTCTGTTTTCCTTAAAGTTAACTTGATGCCTGAATATAAACATTAAAGAAAATGTAATTTGATACAAATTTATATGATTAATATCATATCCGTAACAATAGAAGGCTCAGAAAATGTTAATGACTACCTGACCGGAAGGTGGAATGAAAGGTTGGCTTTGAAACCGAGCATCCGGGTTCGAGTCCCGGATTAATGTCCCGGTTACTTCTTTCTTTCGCTCCTTCCGATTCTTTCCTTTGCATAAATCATATACATATCATATGATAGAGATGGGCGATTCGAAGCGAGAAATTGATTCATTGAAATCGATTCGAATCGTATTCTGTGAATCGATTCACTCCAAAAATCTGATTGCTGAAATTGATTCGAATCGATTCGTATCGAATCTGAATTAATTNCCAAAGGACGAGGCAAAAGAAAGTGCCTCACGGAGCCTCCGATTTTTTTGACGTAAAGTCCCGGGTTTGGACACAATGGAAAAAAGCGGACAGGCCCCAAAAACGACCATTTTCTCATAAGAATGCATTGAGCGCATATTCAATAATTTATTTAGCGTACTTAGCGTAAAGATAGAACTTTGAAATTTACGGAATCGTTAGAAAATAATTTTTTCTTCCGTTTCCCGCAAGAGCTTTTTACCTAATGGCCTCAGGTTCGATGCTAGGTAAATTCTTATTTTTCAAAACCAAAAACTTTCAAAAAATCATTTCGGGTATTTCTAGGTAAGATAGAACGTTCAAATTCACATCATCGATAGAGATCAGACACTTCTATATCGTACCTAGAGGGTTTTACCCTTAACGTCCTTAGTTCGATGCTAGAGAAGTTTTTCCGTCTGAAGTTCATGAATTCATTTAGAGTATTTACCGTTATGATAGAAACTTGCAATTCACGGTGTTGTTAGAATTGATGATTTTCTATCGTATGCCATATAGCTTTTTTCCCTAAAGGCTCAGGTTCGATCCCAGGACCATTCGAAAGACCGAATTTTCAAAAATTCGTTACGGGATTTCCCGGTCAGGTAGAAGGTAGAATTCGCAACATCTATAGAAGATAGGGATTTCTATGGTATGCCTTAAGAATATTTGTCCTCATAGACCCAGGTTCGATGCTAGGACTTTTCTTGTGCACGTATTATGAATAATTCGTTTAGGTTATTGTAGTTGGTGCATGGAAATCGGTGTATCAGGTGTAGCAGGTGGAGTGTTGCAGGAAGTTTACAATGCCTTAGTTATCTTACATTATGCTTGCAATATGCAAGCTACTTTTACTCGTNTAATAGCATATATACATACGAGTAAAAGTAGCTTGCATATTGCAAGCATAATGTAAGATAACTAAGGCATTGTAAACTTCCTGCAACACTCCACCTGCTACACCTGATACACCGAGTTCCATGCACCAACTACAATAACCTAAACGAATTATTCATAAAACGTATATATATACACACACACACCTAATTTAGAATGAGAGTCATCAAAGGAATATTTGCATATTGTGGAAATAAGATTAATTGAAGGCCTGGAAAGACTTAAAATATTTAAAAATCTGGAAGACAGTTCGAATATAGTCTTCCAGTATATTTTAAGCAAAATCTCGATTTTTAAAGTGGTTTTCCTTACGGTAATCCAATTATATCATTTTCAATGACCAAAGAATCCCAATATGATTTAGTGTTTTATAACCATCTTACCTGACAGTACTGTGATATCTCCAGGGTTACTAAACACTAAGTAAAATGATAATTTTAACTGAAAGTGTTGTTCTAAATTTAAACTATTCTGATGTCTTTCTTCATTCTTCCGTAGCCCAGGATAATGATCTGAATCTATCCTAGGTTTAAATGATGGCGCATTGTGTAATTATGACGTATAGTTTTTTCTACAATATTTTCGAACTACATTTAATGACTGGATTACTTTTGCAATCTACTTAACGCCATCACAATGAACAATACTTAATTCACTAGTAAAATAAATATTATGACATTTTTTTTTAATTTTGTTTGCTAGAAACGAAGTACCGGATACTATATAAAGCTGCGAAATCGCCTACTGACAGTTCTCAAATACTTCAGTTTTACTGAAGTAAATTCAAAATTACTATCGCAGGGGAAAATATCTATATGAAAAAATAAATAAATAAGCTCATACATAGTTGTCTCTCTTTGTAAGTTTTACTTACTCAGCTCAGCAAAAGAAAAATTTCGTTAATTATAATCTTTCCAGTGTTCGAAAATAGTCATTGTGAAGAAATCATCCAAAAATAATCAGAGGTATAAGGAATTCATTAAGGAATGTGGTGTGTGGGGTTATAGATAAGCTTATGCTTGACTTTTTAGAGGTGCATGGATATTAAATTGTTCAATTAATAGCAATGGTTGAGAAAGTCTAAAAATATAAATGCGAAATAGATTGAAATGAGCCATATTCTTACAAATTATTGAATATGTATGCTCCATTAGATTACCAGTAAAAATATCTCTTAATTATTAAAAAAAATTGTTGGTAAAATAAACTTGTTCCTGATACCGAAGCTCCAAAGTCGAAGTGGACCGTTATAACCTTCGATTGCACCCTTAAAAATCTATGCAAAGCAATTATTAAGAATTTTATCAGATTGCTTGGATTAATAATGTATTCGTCTAAATATTTAATGTAATGGCGCTCCCATAGCGAAACGTCAATGAAACTTAGAGTTATATGAAGGACGATATGGTGCCGCAGATGAGATAGCTCAAGCTAATGCGACGATAAATGTTATCAGTCTATCAATATAAGAATTCTTACTAAAAGTCCACTAAACTCCTTGTACTCCTTGTATTACATTTATAAAAGAAGCCATACGCTACGTTATTTAATACATTTCTTCATCAATAAGAAAAGGCCGATATGCTTTCGCTAGTTAATGTAAACACTCCAACTGCTTGTAGGAAATAACATTTAATCAACGTGGATGGAAATCGATATTCAATACAGAGAAAATTGACGGTAATCATCGATGCAAACACAGTTAGAACTGTAATACAATCACAGCTTTATGTCATGCTCAAACGGATATTACAGGATGTTTGTCCTACTCAGTAAACGAGTTGTAAGTGCAAGCTCTCCATATAGTGCGATGTAGCAACCTCGTAAATGAAACATCTTAATTTCTTCGTTTTCATTGTTTAATTCATAATACTTCTTACGTCTAAAAAACTGCTAATTTGAGCCACATCTAGTCTTAAACCGCTGCTAAAACCAAAGACTACCAATTACTAAACTTATTTGGTTGAAAGAACTGATGACACCCACTTTGAAGCTTTGAGGAAGTTTAGCTCATTACATTGACGATATTTAATTGAATTTTCCACCATTTTATGTTTGTCTGACGAATAAACAACTCACATTTCTGGGCAGTCTCCCCAGGAACTCTGGTTACTTTTTGAGGTCCCGTTGCAGTGCAGCAGACGATCGGGTCTCTTCCTTGAAACCCGCAAGTTACAGGCCGTATACCTTTCCTGATGTCTTCTTGAACACCACGGCAGTTTCTAATCAACTGACAAACTCCATTCCTACCTCCTGCTCCCCTGCATGTGTCCCCTGATACAAATTAAAGCCCCGGCATGCGTTAAAGTCTCCCAAATAGTTTATCTTCTAAATACTGTGTATACCAAAATACTCACCAACAGATCGCTGAGCCACGCAGAACGAGTTAATGTGAAGAAGAGCAATGGCAATGAGAAGATATGCAGCGGAGCGCATCTTGAATCTTAAGGGAGATGCTTTCCCTTTGAACAATATTCCCTTAGAGCAAGCATTTCCGAATGAAGCTTTTCCGAAGTTCCGAATGAACCACCAATAGAGTGTCTTCCTTGATATCTTTCCTGGTCACGTGTCTGTTGACCTTCACGTAGACGAAAGTTGGAAACCAGTTTAATACCCCCGAAGTCTTTTCTCTTGGGCTTTATTTTGAACCGTTATGAGATTGCCTCAGACGTGTCTTCAATAGATGGTCGCAGAATAGGTCGAAGTGACGTAATAGGCGACTTAAACTAACAAGGAGAACGTCAGGTTTGTGGAACACGGATTTACACGAAAATTTCAGGACACTTACCTTGCACCAAAATAACAGACATGTGTCCGGCCGTTCAACTNTTTAAAGAAATCAATTCGAAAACATCGGAATTCATATTCAGAATATCGATTTTCTGGCGAATCGAATCGGAATCGCCCATCTCTAATACATGATGCGCTATCCATCTCTTATATATACCGTTCAAGAGTTAGAATAATATGCAAGCCTGTGTCTCATTACAGTTGTCCTGCAAGATGGCTTCTCTTTGCAACAATCTCGTCAAGTTTTTTGTATACATGTAGAACACATGTTTTGTGTATACATGTAACCACTTTAGACAAAACAATAGGAAGCATATCAAAACATTGACCATTTTCGCGAAAGTGCTACTCGGCTGTAAGATGCAATAGACAAACAATATTTCGTTTGCCTCATAGTTTTACCCTTTATCATTAAATTGAAATATTACTCATGTAGTACGTAAGATTCATTCATTATGAGTAATTTTGCCAAACGTGGAGGTATGTCCACAGCTTTTTTCGAAGGGTTTCTGGGAAACTTCGGAGGGAAAGTGGCGTTTCTACGTTTCCACCACGGCGAGTAGATATCGCCAGGGCGACGCGAAAACGTAACAAGACACTTTGAGAAATGATACGGCCAAATGTAAAAGCAGCCAAGTCAGTGACGTATTTCCGACATGGAGAAGTAGATTTTGGCATTCTTTCTTCAGGGAATCTCTTTTCGTGCAGGCTGTTTCTTCCCTTACTTCTAGCGATTTGACCTCATTATTCTTTCACGCGCTGCTATCTCGTTTCGGAGCGACGTTGTTTTGCGATTACAGAATTTTATTGGCGCGAATGGAAATCCATTTTTATAATAAAAAAATAACTGATAAGAAGGAAATCTGGATATTAATTACTTGAAATAGCGTATTCAAATAAATTACGTTATTGTATTATTTCTTTTCCTCTTCTACTCACGGTCATCAGTATACATCTTCCGGCCAAGTTATTGAAAGTAGCAAATTAAAACATTTAAAAAATAATCGCATTTTCATGTGCATTAAAATGGTCTGTTGTCCTTATTAGTAAGTATTATACTTTCACCCATTCTCCAAGAAATCGTCGATTCAATTAGAATTATTCTAGCAAGTAAATGTATTGTAAGTACGGTAAATCAATCCGTAGCTGTCGATCTCTGAAACATTTCCGTTCTGGAAGACTTCGGAAAGCAATAAAGTCTATCCTAAAATGTCTTTATTTAATCCGATATAAAAAAATCGTTCTCAAAATACGAAAATTACTTTGTCTCTTAATTCCAAGGCAAATGTTTACAAAGAGACTGATACGATTTCCAACCTACGTCTATGGTTTTGGAACAGCAGACTACCCAATGCGGTACAAAAATTCTCACAAATTGAAACACTACAGTTCCATAGAAATGTCACGCTATTGTTTTCTTGGATATTTATTAGTGATGTTAATACGAATATATAGTTTATCTAGAAAAAACCGGAATTAATTCATTTCACAGATCACTTTCATTGTATTATCGAAGGCCATCAGATTAACTGAATGGTATGGTGAGATCTAGCGTTGGTTGGTTGGATAGAAACACATGTACTAGTATGATATAAATAATTCAAGGAATTGATTTTCCAAATTTAAGTAGTAAAATTTCCTGAAACTATTTTCTCTATAATTCAAAAAAAGATGTTTTACGACATGCGGAACCAAAAATTTCGAATGAGTTTCATCCCTCACTTCAGGAAATTAGACCGCATATTTCTTTCACAAGCTGTTATCTAGTTTTGGAGCGACGTTGTTTTCTGAGTACGGATTAGGGAAAGATATTGGCGTGTTGATAAACCCATTGGCTAGGAGACGAGTAAAGAAGTTATATATCCGAGAATTCTCGAACCCGATTCCCTAGTTCAATGGAGGACCAATGAGAGAAGAAGGCGTATTCGCATGGTTTTCTGTTTGCTCTCAACTGTAGTGAATGATGGATCATCCAAGAAAGACCGTGTTTCTTGAAAGTTAGACCAAAATATATCGATTCAAAGAAGACCACAACTAATTCCCGATTTTCTCAAAAATATCACTTTCTTATTTTTCCTTCGATAATGATAGTATTTAACCTTGATTAATATGCACCATGTTGTGCGGAATTACGTTTTCTGTATGACAAAAGTATTTAAAATAACTTTTTGCCAACTTTTTTATTCTATGCCAAAGTTGCAACATCGCGCGCCGATCTCCCGTAAGAAATGCACGGGGCCATAAGATTTCCATTGTGTCTTCATAACGTTGGACGGAGTATAATAACTTCGCGTGAGGCAGTGGGGGTTTATTACTCTTCGTTCAGGCTAATAGGACGACTAATTCTTCAGAATTGTCAGAATTTCTTAATGAAAAATGTTAAATATAGACTACTAATACTAATTCAATTGTCAGAATTTCTTAAGAAAAAATTTTAAATATATTCCGTGTACACATACATTTTAGAAGACCTCACATCGCAAGGAAAAAATGTTTAATCAACAAGAAGAAGGCTAAGTGCCCCTTGTTCATTGATAAAAATGATCTGGCGATAAACACATAACGCAAGAAATAATATATATTTAACCTGAATAGGAAAAAATTATACATTGAATAAAGAGAAAGGAAATGATTACCATCGCGGCACACAGCTGCACACAAATTCCGATATGTAGTGCTTTATTCCATACACGAGCTGGCATTACAGGGTGTTTGTCCTACCGTTGAACCCTCTACTTAAAAAGTAGCGAGTTCAACGCTCTTCTTACTATACGATGTAGTTACAAATTAATTAAAAAATTTTAATCGCTTTAATGAGAATAATGTAAATGATAATATTTCTAATATACTAAAAGCTGCTAATATGAGCTACATCTAGTCTTAACCGCTGCTTCAGATTTCAGATGACAAAACTTATTTGCTGAAAAGTTCTGAAGACACCCGCTTTGTAGCCGCAAAGACGATTCCGCTCATTACAACGCCCCATATTTGATTGAATTTTATATAATTTTATACAAATAAACAGCTCACATTTCTTGGCAGTCTCTCCAGGAATCCTCGACGTTATAGGTTGAGGTCCTTCTGAAGGGCAGCAGATAATCGGCTCTCTACCTTGAAACCCGCAAATTACTGGTCTTACTCCTCTCCTGATATTTTCTTGAGTACCACGGCAGTCTTTAATCCAACGACAAACTCCACTTCTACCTTCTGCTACACTACAAGTGTCCCCTGAAACAAATTACAACCCCAGCATACGTTAAAGACTACTAAATAGTTTATCTTCAAAATACTGTGTTTACCAAAATACTCACCAACAGATTGCTGAGCCACGCAGAACGAGGTAATGTGAAGAAGAGCAATGGCAATGAGAAGATATGCAGCGGAGCGCATCTTGAATCTTACGGGAGATGCTTTCCCTTAGAACAATTTTCCCTTAGAGCAAGCATTTCCGAATGAAGCTTTTCGGAAGTTCCGAATAGACCACTAAAAGAGTTATTTCTTGATGTCTTTCCCGGTCACGTGTCTGTTGACCTTCACGTAGGCGGAAGTTGCAAACCAGTTTAATTATCTTCTCTTAGGCTTTTTTCTTGAAACGGTATACGATTGCCTTAGACGTGTCTTCAATAGATGGTCCCAGGATAGGTCGAAATGACGTAATAGTCGACTTAAACTAAGTATTTCGGAAAACCTTGTATAACTTCAGACAACTTCAAGCGTCAAAGATAACGACAATTGAGCTCTATGAACTCAACTCTAGTCATGTAAATGCTAAAGGCTTAAAATATAGGCAAATATGCACTTTTCTCATTTTACTGTGAATTCCAAATGGTTGCTCACCATCACATATCATGTTACTATTTTACATGCGATTAACACTAAATCCTCCTCTCTTCTACGAATTTGGAAATAGCAATTGGCTTTAAAAAACGAATCATCCTTTGAAGATTGCGTTTAAAATGCTGCACCAAATTGAGAGATCTTTACTTTATGTTATTAATATTATTAAAGAGTGTACCCGGCTAAAGGGAGTGCTTGGATTTGAATCGTTTAAAGATGGTATTTTGTGTTCTTTCTTTCCTCACAAATTTTCTACATTTTTTGCTGCTTTGTTTATTTCACTCTTCTGCCCACTAATATGCTATTTTTTTTCTGAGTCGTGATTTCACATTTGTGTTTCGGTGACGTTCCTGTAATGATTCCATGTTAGCTTGTATTAGTTTTGTAATTTTCTTTCCGGATTGACCTCTTCATTTATTTCTGATGGCTGGATGATTTCTTCTTGTTACTTGAAATACTATACTTATACCATTTTCCAGGGGTTTGTTACTATGATGAGTCTGTCCCATTGTAATCTCTCTACGCATTGCATTTTTCGTATGAAATGTGTAGACAGGTTTTAGAGTTATTTTGCGCAGTTTCTCCATCGCGTATTTGGCTTCATCTTTGGGGTACGTGAGGACACAATATGGAAAATATTCCATGAAAGTTCATTGCAGGTCTTCACAAAAATATTTAGATTCCTCGTAAAAGCCATTTATTGTTCTATTTAATAATTCAACCATTAAATTAGGCACATAATAATATTTTATCTAAATATATACTATACACAGAATCATAGAATGCACCATTGGTATAAATGGTATCGAATTTTATCAAACATTTTATCGGAAACAGTAATTATGGTGTATTCATTCAGCATGTAAAAATTTTTTAACACCCGAATAATTTTGTTGCTTATGCGTAATACAATCATTCGGGCCACACTATATCCTCAATCCAAGGTATGTATTCAAACACTTTCGAATAGACAGAGGGTGAATTTGGAAATGCACACACTTTTCCGAATGACGTCACCCCCCAAACCTCGTACATGCATCCTCGCCTTGTTGCAAACTGCAGAGGACCACCGGAATCTCCCTGAAAAGAAGAGGAAATGGTTTAAACTATTACTATAACCGAACATAAATTGCAAGTCCTTAAGATGAGACCTAAGGGGCTCAACTACTGCTTCGTACTGAATTTTATTTATAAACCTTAAAAGTCAATCAATTGTCATTTCATAAATGGGAACCAGCTCTAATCAAATAAATCGAGGCAGACCCATTTTAATTCTGTTTAAAGGGTCCTTTCCAAATCATTTCCTTTATAAGCATTTCTTACACTAAAAAATGTCTTTACGAAACCTTTAAAAATTAATTGTTGAAAGACGAAAATGGAAAGAATTGGAGAAATGCTGGTAAAGAATGTCTATTTTGTGAAAAGATGTGGACAATTTTGTTATTTCCCTCCACCGTCCATCATTAGCTAGTAATTCATAGCAATAGACTCATGCTAGATATTGGCAATCGTTCTCAATTCGTCTGCACAGTGCATTGCGTCACGGAAGGGCGATTGCTGACAGTTGCTAAGCCAGTCACATCTTTCGGCGTGTGGCAGGGGGTGCATGCACCATGACTCTATTTCCTTAATCGACTATTTTCGCGTATCTTTCGCGGAAAAAATGAGTTCTTGAATCTATTCGTTCTGGCATNTCGTGTAAATCCGTGTTCCACAAACCTGACGTTCTCCTTGTAAGTATTTCGGAAAACCTTACACTACTTCAGACAACTTCAAGCGTCAAAGATAACGACAATTGAGCTCTATGAACTCAACTCTCGTCATGTAAATGCTAAAGACTTTAAATATAGGCAAATATCCACTTTTCTCATTATACTGTGAATTCCAAATGGTTGCTCACCATCACATATCATGTTAGTATTTTACATGCGATTAACACTGCATCCTCTTCTCTTCTACGAATTTGGAAATAGCAATTGGCTTTAAAAAACTAATCATCCTTTCAAGAATGCGTTTAAAATGCTGCACCAAATTGAGAGATCTTAACTTTATGTTATTAATATTATTAAAGAGTGTACCCGGTTAAAGGGAGTGCTTGGATTTGAATCGTTTAAAGATGGTATTTTGTGTTCTTTCTTTCCTCACATATTTTCTACATTATTTCTGCATTGTTTATTTCACTCTTCGGTCCACTAATATGCTATCTTTTTTCTGTGTCGTGATTTCACATTTGTGTTTTCGGTGACGTTCCTGAATTTTCCTTGATCGTTTTCGTCATGCCTAATTGTCTTTCACTTCTTTTATAAGCTTTGTTTTCCCCGGCTTAGTTAACGACCTCCAGGATCTGCCTCGAGACTGTTCTCTTTTATTCTGTGTATCTGTCCGTACAATTTCGCTCCCTTTTTGCCGAAGGAACCTGTGAACTTATCCGCGTATGCATGTTTCTGATGCTGATCTTCTCAAAATTCATTCTCTATTTCTCCGTCCGAAGAATTTTCCTAGGATTTTCCGTTTCTGTCTCTATTCCTTTAATTTTGTTTGTCCGCCAATTTGTGCTGTTCCGCCCTATGGTTCCGATTGTGCCCATTCCTTCCGGTTGTACTGTGGAATCTTATAGCTTTTCGTAAAGTTCTCGTTCGCGCCCAGCAGTAATGATACCATGTTAGCTTGTTTTAGTTTTGTAATTTTCTTTCCGGATTGACCTCTTCATTTATTTCTGATGGCTGGATGATTTCTTCTTGTTACTTGAAATACTATACTTATACCATTTTCCATGGGTTTGTTACTATGATGTGTCTGTCCCATTGTAATCTCTCTACGCATTGCATTTTTCGTATGAAATGTGTAGACTGGTTTTAGAGTTATTTCGTGCAGTTTCTCCATCGCGTATTTGGCTTCATCTTTGGGGTACGCGAGGACACAATATGGAAAATATTCCATGAAAGTTCATTGCAGGTCTTCACAAAAATATTTAGATTCCTCGTAAAAGCCATTTATTGTTCTATTTAATAATTCAACCATTAAATTAGGCACATAATAATATTTTATCTAAATATATACTATACACAGAATCATAGAATGCACCATTGGTATAAATGGTATCGAATTTTATCAAACATTTTATCGGAAACAGTAATTATGGTGTATTCATTCAGCATGTAAAAAGTTTTTAACACCCGAAAAATTTTGTTGCTTATGCGTAATAAAATCATTCGGGCCACACTATATCCTCAATCCAAGGTATGTATTCAAACACTTTTGAATAGACAGAGGGTGAATTTGGAAATGCGCACACTTTTCCAAATGATGTCACCCCCCAAACCTCGTACATGCATTCACGGTTTGTTGCAAACTGCAGAGGACCACCGGAATCTCCCTGGAAGGAAGAGGAAATGGTTTAAATTATTACAATAATCGACCATAAATCGCAAGTCCTAAAGATGAGACCTAAAGGGCTCAACTACTGCTTCGTGTTGAATTTTATTTATAAACCTTAAAAGTCAATCAATTGTCATTTCAGAAATGGGAATTTTAATTCTGTTTAAAGTGTGCTTTCCGAATTATTTGCTTTATGAGCATTTCTTACACTAAAAAATGTCTTTTACGAAACTTTTTAAAATTAGTTGTTGAAAACATGAAAATGGATAGAATTGCAGAAATGCTGGTAAAGAATGTCTATTTTATGAAAAGATCTGGAATTTTTTTTCCCTCCATCGTTCATCATTAGCTAGTAATTCGTAACAATCGACTTATACTACATATTTGCAATCATTCTCAATTGGTCCGCAGAGTGCGTTGAGTCCCGGAGTTGCGATTGCTGACAGTTGCAGATCCTGTCAAATCATGTTTAAACGTATACATGCGTGTACGTATTTAAACGTGTACATAGTTTCCTTAAGTAGTCACTTTTTCATATGACAACACATTCAATTATTTAAACTATCGTAAATTTATCGTAGCTTCACATTGTTTTTAAAACGTTTCAAGCAAAAGAGTTTTTTTTTAATTTTGCCTTCTTACTTATATATTTTTATTCAAATTAAAGAAAAATTAAAATTAATTGCGCAGTGATATTTTTTCTATTTTTGGTACGGTATGTAGCAATCTACAATAATGTAAAGTACGGGAAATGTATAATATTTTACAATTATACTATTTTTTCAAGCTATAATATCTTTCTCTGTTCACCATTAGTCTAAGATTGAAAATTTTAGAAAGGTAAAACTTTTGTAAAATTTTCAATCTTAAATATAGGTTTTTCTCATTTACTAAAGTTACTATGTTTTATATCACTTAATACACATACAAGGGTATGTGGCCATCTATAATAAGGTAAAATTGTATAAATATATTATTTTCCAATTATATTNCGCGAACAAGGAAGGTAGTATAAATATATTATTTTCCAATTATATTAATTTTTCAACCAGTAATTCTGTACATGACCAATAAATACACAAAGGAATAATGTCAATTAGTATGAAATATTACATGGCATGTATCCCTCTTTCCTTCAAGTACGCCGGCACACAGCATAGTATTTACGATGCCTCTTCTCAATTGATTTGTGGATCTAATCTCCACCTCGTAAGCATTTTGACATACGGACAGCTCAAATATATCCAATCGTACTTTCAGCAAGTTTGAACTACCGTCGTCAGCTGTAAAAGAAAAACGAGTAAAAATCAAATGAATACATCGTTAAAGTACCTCCAAATATCAGCAGTTTTACGAAACCTTCAGGAAATTTCATCCTAATTGAATTCCTGTCATATGGGGACTTTGCTTTGCCACAAGGAGTATAGAAGTGTAAAAATGAAACGCCGCCATTCTTTCTCTCATAAACTTATAGTATCGAATTCAGATAACCATAAAATGATGTTAAATTTCATTTTACCGAATGGTAACGACAAAGAGGTAAATATTGAATTTAAAAATTCATTTCCTTGGAATTTCATACCTTAATTCGGTGTCTGAAGGAGAATATGTGGGGAACCTAAAACGTAGCAGTTACTAGCAGCAGAACGATTACTTATTCAACCCACAATGTACTGAAATTCAGAGAATTCTATCAGCAATTCCTCGTTATCACTCGAAGTTTAGTTTTATGGAGAAGGAATGAACTTTAACTCATAACTTTTAGCAGAGAAATAACGGACATTTATAAATCAATGGCATTAACTACTGCGTAATTATCACGCTTTTATAAATGACTATTTTTTTGATGATGGTTGCAAGGGTTGCAAGGCTGAACTATGAGTTTGTTTTCTTTCCGACAGTGGGACCAACCGTGCGTAGTCGCATCGGGTCGGAGCAAGGGTCCAATGCAAGCGTAGCCTTACCATGCCCAACTCTTCCCCATCCCGAAGCAATCGCCTTACTTCCTGGAAAAGTCCTGTTGGTGCTTAGGCAAGCAGGATGAAGTTCTTTTAGGTTCATAGGTCGCGGATTCGGAGTGACAGCAGGCCCGATTTCGAAAAGGGCAATGTCGTGATATTTGGCCGGAGCTTTGTACTCAGGATGACGTATTCTTCTTGTTATGGGATGAATCTGCCCGTTTTTGCCATCCGTAACCGTTGTGTTTATTAACGATATTGTTCCTAAGAGAACCCATCTCGCAGGACCACTGTAATGAGACACAGGTTTACATGTATTTCAGCTTCTTGAATAATATAACTACGCACCGGACATATCCTTGTATAAAGGAGATAACTGGGGGAGCGAAAGGAAGGGTCTAACACAGCCGAACTCGAACCTGGATGTTCGATATCAAAGCCAACCTAAAACGCCTGTTTCATAATGGTGACTCGTCCCTTCTTTCGTTCCAGTCAGTTAGGCAGGCAATATTATTATCATTAAAAGATAGTATCATCATATGCATCTCCTTTAGTTACATAATATGATTTTAATAATTTATATTTGTACTAGATTCCTTTTAGGATTTTTACATTAAAACATGAATTTCATTGATACACTATCCTAGGCAACATAATTTTTACTTTAAAGGAACATGAAAATAACCTTTAAGGGAGACAATTTAATGATGGGAAGTGAACCACTTTATAGAATTAAGAGCTACCAAAGAAAATGTATGTACAAGTGAATAAAAGGAAATATGTACAGTGAAACTTGTTACTAACGACGTGACCTATAACGACGTGAATTTGTCTTGCATGTCTAGCGTGGAGACCAACCGTTCGAGTTGCCTCTTTAGGTTATTGTTGTCGCGTATCATTCGCGAAAAAAATGAGTCCCTAAAACGAATTGCCATCGCTCTTATTTCTCTTATTTTACGGTCGGCTCGGCCGAAGTAGTAGGGGGGTGGCATGCTATGTAACGATGACTCTTCCGCAATTACAGTCTAGCTTCTAATCCCCTTTCTTCAAAGGTTCCCTACCTGCGGCTGAGAGCATTTTCACAGAGCTTGCGTTTTTATCGTAGTATTATTTTAGATATTGTATCGCCCTGCGCTACTCTTCCTCGCGAGTAGTTCGTTCTTTTTGTCTTGTTCTCGTAAATGGTTTGTCCACAGCTACATTATCTTAACTGTAGGTTATATTGTCGTTGGATTAAAGGATGGTAATCTACTGATTAATCCATCGATTAATTTGTGTTAAATATGCTGATTGCTTGTACTCGTCAAGAGCTTAACCTATCCTTTCCCATTTGTTCTTTTCGCGACATAGAATAACAACTAATTCCATCGTTTTAACTTTTAACGGTAAGCCGTGCGGAATGGGAACGGGAGCCGCACGCAAGTTGAATCCCAAACAGTGTGGAAAGGACGTGGAATGGTAGTTCTGTGGTTAGAATACCTACCCGGAAAGTGGGAGACCTTGGTTCGAGTCCCAGTCATGTCGCTATTTTTCACTCTTGTTATTCCGTATATCCATCGCGATGCATCGGAATCACATATGGTCTAGAACAGAGTTTCCCAAACTTTTCCTTCGACGGAACACTTTATCAATTCTATGATATCAGCGGAACACCTAGGTTACTTTTTCTGTCAGTAAATATTAGCAATAATTGATTTCATTAAAGTAAGAGTCAAGGGTTTACTAAAAACACAATCTTCTCATAAAATCAAGAACCCCTGATTTTTGAACATGTTATAACTTCATTCAGAACTGAAATTCATACAAGAATTATCATTATATTTAAATTTCCATGGAACACTTACCAGCTCTTCCTGGAACACAAGTGTTCCGCTGAACACACTTTGGGAAACCCTGGTCTAGAATATAGAGTTTTGTAACGTGTTCTTTCATTTCCTCTTACATTTCTTACCGTATTTTCCGATCCATAAGACGCACCGTGAATTTTCAGGTGAACGAAACAAAGATTATACACATAAAAAAGTAAGCTGCGAATAAAAAACGAGATTCTTGAAAAAGCATCAATTTAAGGAAGAATGTAACAAAAACACAGCTTTTATGAAAAGGCTTCCGGGGCCATAAGAAAATAAAACACAAGAGTCAAAGCGCAATATTGTTTTCAGTTACTATTGTATGGCAATTCCTAGCATCAGAAAAAAATTCTACACTCGGCTCATTAGACGGAAACCTATTTCAGATTAAATTTTTTGCGGGAGAAAGTGCGTCTTTTGGGTATGGAAATACATTATAAAATCCTGACCTGGAGTAGTACGACATAAGTCTTAACTTATTGCTAGATTTCTGCATTTTTAATGTCTTAAGGAAAGCAGAACCGGTAAATCTTACGTGCGGATTTCCAATGCCATAGTCAACGATCGTGAATGCTGAAGGTGTGTATATGAATGGAGTGTATATAGGAGCATAATTGCAGTAATATATGTAATGTATCTATTACTAAACGAATCATAGTAAGGGGCTCTTTCACCAGGAGACGTTGAGGATATTTTCAATGTTTATGCATTCAGGTTCATAACTCAGGAACAGATAATATCCAATGATTTCTGAATGATGAACTTGTATCAATAAATCTTATGAAATATGTGTAGGCAATATTAGCTTTAAAAGAAAAGGTTATGCAACCAGATGATGGTTTAATGTTACGGATGTTTTGCGTTAATATGGACGATTGAAGATATAAATGCACGCGATCCTACAATTTGCACGGCAAATATGTAGTTCGTATGTAACAAAATTTCCCTTTAATTTAATCGGTCACCCAAAATACATTTTAGAGAGTTTCACTGTATTTATATTAAAACGTACCAAATAAAAATTGTTGTTATACTTACGACTCCCTCGAACTCACGCAGTGGGCTGCCGTGAGAATGAACTTTTCAGAGATGAGAGTCCCTCCACAGTTCCATGTTATATCTTTCTCGTCACCGTAACCAATGGCAGCCTATTTGGTCAATACGTTGATTATTTAATAACCATACACCCAAAATAAATTAGTTTCTCAAACTTATGTACGGCAAATGCCCGCTGAATTACATATGCTATTCGTGAAGCCATTCGTGGAGGTTTAATAAATACGAACAAATCGAGTCTTATCGTAGTGTTCTGTGTGGATGTGACAGGAAAGTAAAAACAGTGGTTTAATAAA
>KZ308822.1:132157-144452 GCA_000376725.2 Ladona fulva
GATTATTTTATTATTCGGTGCTGATAACGTTTTCAGTAATATGTGTAGATTGTTTTAGGGTGTTTTTCATTATTGTTGCCTTAACTTTCATCGATACAAAATTTGAAAGTAATTTATTAGTAAATGAATCGAAAGCGAACACCGAAGGGATCTGCGATCAATATTAAAAGTAATAAATGCATTCTTTCAGAAATGAGTTCGGATGCAGGTGATCCAAGATCCAAGATGCACCGCTAATTACTCTTTAGCAACTTCTCTTAAAGAAAAACCAATCAACTATAGAGATAAATATTTAGCTAAGGGAGCATAATATGTTCTGAGGTAATTCCTGGGAATGTGAGCGGAAAGAAGTTTTCAATGAATACATGTTGTTTAAATCTCCTAACCGAATTTAAGGTGTTCGTTGAGTTCTTATCGAGGCTATAACTAAAAATCATAAATGCTAAGGAATGAAGAAAGAATATTCTAGTTTCCCTTGCAACTTTGTTCCACAAATTCCGGCGAATATGNTCTTTATAAAAGTATTCCCAGTTGTGGACGCATTACTTTTCATTCTACCATATTATGTGTATACTAAATTCATATGAAACATTACGAATCATCCCTTAAATGTGAATTTTGTGTAATCATCAGGTATTCCTGAAAGAGCCATGATCTAGTGAGTGGTCTAAGTTTTCTAAATTGATCATAAGTCGTGATCTAAATTGATCATAAGTGGACCTTATGAACCATATATTTATGAGGTATAGAACTAACTCACCATATGCGGAAATTCTCCTGGCAGTGCTGGATCACCGCCAGCAACTCCCACCCAATTGGGACAAACCTTGTCGTACTCTTCGCACCCTAAAATCAACGAAAAATTAGCTTCTCTTTCAGCACTTCAGCGTTAATGGAGACGACCATTTGCAAGAATTCTCTCGAATTCTGGACGTGTAATGCCATCTTTAAATGAGAAGATGATGCGAAAGAACTTTGAGTCGGTTGCCAAATGGCAAAGACTAAATACGTATCTTAACAATCACTAAAACCACACACGAGCAGAATAACTAAAAATTAAATTTCATAGATTATGACTGGTACGAGATAATTATTTATGTCCAATTTAGCATGAGAGTCATCAAAAGAATATTTGCATATTGTGGAATTAAGATTAATTTAAGGCCCGGAAAGATTTAAAACATTTAAAAATCTGGAAGACAGTTCGAATGTAGTCTTCCAGTATATTTTAAGCAAAATCTTGATTTTTAAAGTGGTTTTCCTTACGGTAATCCGATTATATCATTTTGAATGGCCAAAGAATCCCAATATTGTTTGTATAATTTAGTGTCTTATAACTATCTTAACACTAAGTAAAATTATAATTTTCACTGGAAGTGTTTTTCTAAATGTAAACTATGTACACACTTCTGAAGTCCAGGAGAATTATATGAATCTATCCTAGGTTAAAATGATGGCGCATTGTGTATTTTGCGTGGTCGGACAACTGAGCGCTTGCGACAGCTGAGCGCTGCGACAACTGAGCTCGTCTCACTACTAAAATTAACCTTAAAAACTATGTTAGATTAATATTGACAATC
Source organism: Ladona fulva (assembly GCA_000376725.2). Taxonomy (NCBI): domain Eukaryota; kingdom Metazoa; phylum Arthropoda; class Insecta; order Odonata; family Libellulidae; genus Ladona; species Ladona fulva. Next base: position 133,738 of record KZ308822.1, read on the forward strand.
TGACAGATAGCATAATATGTAGAATACTGTTATAGTGAGTTATCTCTTTGTTTAACCACGGATGACGGCAGTATTTACGTCAACTCTTCGATGTATGTGACATAAATTCTTTTTACATCAACTTAAAGACCCTTAAATCACACCATATACAATTTTAACATTCTACATTCTATATTAACGTTATTTAGTGTAAACAACATGTTTATTAACAACGTTCTAGACCAATTTAGCACTGCGACAACTGAGCGCGTCTCACTACTTCACTTAACGTAAAACTATGTTATATTAATTTATGACAAACTTACGGATGGCATAGTTTGTCAAATATTGTTATAATTATACGCTTCTTTGTTTAAGAGATGTTACTATTACTGTATTTGTTAATAATCTATTAAATTTCGTCAGCAGCATTTCCTTTAAATTTCGTCGGCAGTATTTCCTTTTACCCTCAAATATATATGTTGCATAAATTCTGTTTTTCTTGAATTTAAAGACCTTTAATCCACTATTTCAACATTCTAGTTTTACATAAACACTATATAATGTATTATTTTCTATATACACTATGTAATTAATCTATCACTTATATTGTTAGCTTTATAAACATTTTTTTAAACATTGCAAATGCAACAAAACAAATCGGAAATGAAGTAATAGGCATGAGAATAAAAAACGTACGAAAAAGAGGTTTAAGAATCTGGAATGAAGAAATAAAAGAAGCCATTGAACAGAAAGACAGAGCATATAAGGAATACCTACAAAAGAAATCTGAAGAAGCAAAACAAACTCACCGTATAATTAGAAACAGAACGAAGTCAATCCGCAGCCGGAACTTAGTTCCGGGTGCCAAATCAATCGTAAGGCAAGCGCAAATGACAGCGTGGGATACATTCATAAGTATTATAGAAAACGATGTCTATGGCAGACAAGAATTTGCTTATAAAATGTTAAAACATCTGAACAAANCATTATGCGAAACCTATTCCTGACAACCGTATCAGCAATAAAGCTACTGCACGGCAGTCTTTCCTTATCACTATCACTTACAATTTGTTATATCTTTTTCATATCTCCATTATGCGAAACCTATTCCTGACAACCCTATCAGCAATAAAGCTACTGCACGGCAGTCTTTCCTTATCACTATTACAATTTGTTATATACTGTTATTTTATATCCCTCTTTCTTTAACTACTGATTAAAATTTACAACATTAAACTTCATTGGCAGTATTTCTGTTTACTATTAAATATTTATTCGTGAATTCATATTTTTCTCCTGTTGTTGTTACCTTTACCACAGAATATGTGCATTTTAAGAGTGAAAAGACAATTTTGTAACAGAGTATATGTATAAAAGAAAACATGGGAGAAAGGGAAGTGTTAGTAGGTGAGTGCTAGTGGTGGGGTAGTGTGTGGGAAGAGGTGACAGGACTTGGACCGTCGCGGAGAGGATCAGGAAAGCGGAGATGAAGGGATGGTTATTGATGGTGAGGTTACTAGAGGATGAAAGAGATTGTAATACTTCCAATTGTTCGAAGGAATTCTAGGATTCACTTTTCCTTCGGAAATGCTGGTATTCCATCTAGAACATTACCTGTTTTCTTCTGCGAATCCTTTTATTAGGCTCTAATCACAGCTTTTCAGCACAGACTTGCTCATTTACCCTCAATACACTAACAATCAACAAATAACGGACAAAAGGTACAATAGACTTTTAAGGAAGAAACACCGAAACATTTGCTGGAATTAATAAAATGTTTTCCCAATAATACATACTAAATATTTACTTAGATTATATACACAGCAATACATAATGTCTAACAAATATTATTTGATTTCATTGAAGGACATCTCACAACTAACTCATAGTCATTATTACATGTGATATATTTTCCGCGATAGTTTTTCCTATAACATTATTACCGGTATTACATTGATTGCCGGGTGCCTACATTAAAACAAACCATACTCAGGTTTAGACTCGGCAGATAGATAGACTAGTCATTTCTGCAGTTACCAGTTTGTCAACAAGGTTAACAGTGTATCATGCCTATTTCCACTCTGTTTTGAAGTATGACATCATTCTCTGTGGAAATGGCCTAGGTTGGAAGTCAATATTTAAAACACAAAAGAAAGTAATACGCATTATGTACAATTTGGGGTATAGAGAGTCTTGCAAGCAAGCCTTCAAAAGCAATTGCATACTAACGTATCCATGTACTTACTTGTATGAACTCATGTGCTACGTCAGTGCTAATCTTGATAAGCTGAAAGCCGGTATAGGGTATACCCTATTTTCGGCGTCGTAACGAAAATCGCAACATTTACACTCAATTTTTAAACTAACGGACGACATTAGGAAAATGAAACTTTTTATTCAAACACTTTATATAGATTAGTTATAAGGCACAAAGTTTCGTGTTTATCTAATGTTTATTTCAAAAGATATAAAATGCCAAACTTTAAATTTTTTTTGNAACTTCTACCTTAAAAGGTTGCTTTTTACTGGGTGCATTTTCTATTGCACTTCACACAGGTGGAATCCTACACGCTTACTTCTCCAATAGACGCAGATTTAAGAGAGTATAAAAGAACTGAAGAGTTTCCTTCTAATACTACAGATGGCAACTTAGTTTTGAGTTATTTCTATAGCTGTCACTGAAAAGGTGTACTGAAGGATATCCAATTCCGCGAAAAGAGTAGGGCGCCGGGTTAAATCCAGGATCTCCCGCATACACCAAAATATTCAGATACCATTCTTAGCGTCCAACAGATTTCGCGGAATTAGAAGTCGATACCCTTTGGAATGCCCTTGCAGTAGCCAGAGGCACAGATTTAGGAGCGTTTCAACGAAAAACTTTTATATACAGCCATGCTCCTTTTTTCATCTTCAATTCTGCAGTCACCGTGATGAGCAAAGGTAATGTTAAAGCAGGCATAAGAGATATGAATTACCTCAGTAAATGTTGTCGTTATTTTAAATAGTACGAATAACCAGAGAAATACTGTTGGAAGTACGTTCCAAGAAGAATGTTCCAAAATTCTAGCAAGAGATATTCAACTTTGTAATACTATATTGTTAATAACTATCCTTCATATACCAATACTTCTTCAAGAAATTTAAAAGGAAAGGAAATATGGTCAGTAGTTATTACTCCAGAGCTTTAAATGAAACTGACAGATTCGAAACAAGGTTTTAGCTTCGTTTATTCACAAACATTAATAGCAAAATAAAATATACATACATATTGTCCGTCCAACGTTATGAAGACAATGTAAATCTCACAACCCCGTGAATATATTTATTGCGTTCCACATTGTTTATTCGTAATCTGTACAACAGTACGAGTGGTTTGATAACCATTACCTACCTATTCACACACATATGTAGCATACTACTCCCTCCCCCACCTCCTCCGCCTTACAAATAACCATTTCCGTTAGTCCATTTGAGTAATCTTTATGTAACTGCCAGGAGATTCATTGCAAACGTCAACGTCCTGAAATTGTCCACCCTACACCTTTTCTCTCAATGATTTCGATATGAACAATATCCTTTTAGCAACATAAATTTGTTATTGTAAATTTCTATGGTTATTTTCAGTCTCTCTTCCTAAGTACCATTCAAATTAATCATCTATGCCGATTTCCTCTCTTCGTTATTTATCTCTGAAACAACACTCATTTATCTCGCGATGCGTATTCCTTGCGTATNTAAACGATAATTGATAAATATCATGACTAATAATAGTAATAATATACTAAGCCCTTCTCAGGGCTTTACACTTCTTATGTTCAGGGTAAAAGTTGAAATGTTAACTGGTATTAAAATATCCTTATTTTTAATTCCTCGAGCAAAGTTCTTCATCATTCAGGAGAAAAAATCTCGATCTTACATCCATAACCCGTACTAATTATGCATTGTCGATTGCGGATCAGCAAAGAAATAGAGTAGCATCCAGAAGAACAAAGACTTACAGCTTGCGATCCATGAATTCGCCACCTCTGCTTCAGATAATTGTATCTCCCTTTCCCGTTGTCTCTCCCTTCAGATTCACTAACGACATTGATCCACTTTTTGCTCATAAAAGTTTTTATATTATTTTGTGTAATAGAGCAACAAAGGTAGTATAGGAATACCAAGTTTTGTTTTGCTCAACGGAATACTGCCTGAGATAACGAGTCTCAAAGTTGCTAAAAATCGATGACTAACTGTAAAAGGCTGTGGTAGGGGGTCAAACAAATGACTATATCTCAGCAAATATTTTATCGAAAACTTGGCAAATCTTCATAGAGGATATGGAAGTTATGTTCACACAAAATTTCTTTAAAATCAGTGATGGTCGAGCGGGGCACTTCTCTAAAATTGTTCCACTTGACATGGAATGGCCCTGATTATAAACGAAACCCTTTCATTACGGTCATCCACCAATTTTATACAGGGTATCCTCTGACTCTCGGTTTTTCCTGCTTCCAAAAGTAACGGTATCTTTCGTAGGCATGGAAATCCAGAACCCTAACGCCTCTCTCTCTCTCGAGTCGTCAGTCTTCATCAGTGTTCGCCGTGTGCGTGTCGTCCAGTAAGCTCCTTACCTCTATTTCTTGACTTCAAATTACTTGGATTACGATTTTGGATCTTGACCCGGACTGCTGACTCTTCCTATATTCGTTAACGTTAATCAAAGGATTTCTCATAAATTTATATTTTCGGGGTATGATACTTTTTATTGTTAAGGGAAGACGAATATCGACATAATATTGTGTTACTGTAATTTAAAGCAAAGGGTAAATCATCATACTCATAGTTTTCTGAATGTAATTAAGAATTTTCCCAATTTATAATACTCAATACATACTTTACAATACTCTCAATATATTTAGTGTTTCGAATTTCTTGTTTAAACTGCATCACTTTCTAGTACTAATGATTAACAGATAAGTACTTCATAATTGAAATTTCCGTGAAACTGATACCGATTGCTCTTAATTAGTCCTAAGTTTCATACGTAATATGAATATATGCAACTAATTTCGGTGTGAGAAAAATTAAATCTTCGTGTTTTTGCCCAATGCTCGAACCATCCGTTCGCTAAGTTCTGTTTGATATCCTAATAAAGTTTTTACTTTAAATCTGTTTTAAAAGGTAATACCTTAAAACGAAATACTGCCGTCATCCGTGGTTAAACAAAGAGATAACTCACTATAACAGTATTCTACATATTATGCTATCTGTCAGATTGTCAAAATTAATATAACATAGTTTTTAGGTTAATTTTAGTAGTGAGACGAGCTCAGTTGCCACGCGCTCAGTTGTTACGCGCTCAGTTGTCGCAAGCGCTCAGTAACCACGCGCTCAGTTGTCACACGGTAAGTTGTCGCGCGCTCAGTTGTAGCGGAACCGTAATTATGACGTATAGTTTCAATATTTTTGAAATACATTTAATGCCTTGATTACTTTTGCAATCTACTTAACGCCATCACAATGAACGATACTTAATTCACTAGTACAATAAATATTATGACATTTTTTTTAAATTTTGTTTACTAGAAATGAGATATTGGATACTATGTAAAGCTGCTAAATCGCCCACTCAAATACTACAGTTTTACTGAAGAAACTTCAAAACAANGTTTAGGGTATTGTAGTTGGTGGATGGCAGTCAGTTTATAGCAGGTGGAGTGTAGCAGGAGGTGGGTGTACAATGCCTTAGTTAATCTCTCTTACATTAAGCTTGCAGTATGCAAGCTACTTTCTCTCGTATAGTATATGTATGCAACTAAATTTCCCTTTACTGTAATGGGAAGATCGGTCAACCAAAATCCGTTTTTAGCGAGTTTCACTGTATTTATATTAAAACGTACCAAATAAAAATTGTTGTTATACTTACGACTCCCTCGAACTCACGCAGTGGGCTGCCGTGAGAATGAACTTTTCAGAGATGAGGGTCCCTCCACAGCTCCATGTTATATCTTTCTCGTCACCGTAACCAATGGCAGCCTATTCGATCAATACATTGATTATTTAATAAACATACACCCAAAATAAATTAGTTTCTCAAACTTATGTACGGCAAATGCCTGCTGAATTACATATGCTATTCGTGAAGCCATTCGTGGAAGTTTAATAAATACGAACAAATCGAGTCTTATCGTAGTGTTTTGTGTTGACGTGAGAAGAAAGTAAAAACAGTGGTTCAATATCGTGAGAAGAAAGACAGAGAAGTTACACAAACATTTAAAGCAATGGCGGACAATACGAGTGCCGCGATCAGCATTCGGGTCAATGCCCTTGAATGCGGATCCCTGACTTAAATGTTGAATAATTAGTATTAACTGCCGATGTTGTATAAAGAATGTTTTTAAATGGTCCAAAAATTAAGAACGAGAATATATTGAATTTAGTGATAATATTAAAATNTATTGAATATGTATGCTCCAATAGATTACCAGTAAAAATATCTCTTAATTATTAAAAAAAATTGTTGGTAAAATAAACTTGTTCCTGATACCGAAGCTCCAAAGTCGAAGTGCGGAAGGGAACCGTTATAACCTTCGATTGCACCCTTAAAAATCTATGCAAAGCAATTATTAAGAATTTTATCAGATTGCTTGGATTAATAATGTATTCGTCTAAATATTTAATGTAAGGTGCCTCAAGTATAAATGGCGCTCCCGTAGCGAAACGTCAATGAAACTTAGAGATGTATGAAGGACGATATGGTGCCGCAGATGAGATAGCTCAAGCTAATGCGACGATTAATGTTATCAGTCTATCAATATAAGAATTCTTACTAAAAGTCCGCTAATCTCCTTGCACCATTATATTTATGAAAGAACCCATACGCTACGTTCTTTAATACATTATTACATCAATAAGAAAAGGGCGATATACTTTCGCTAGTTAATGTAAACACTCTAAATTCTTGTAGGAAATAACATTTAAACAACCTGGATGGAAATCGATATTCAATACAGAGAAAGTTGACGGTAATCATCGATGCAAACACAGTTAGAACTGTAATACAATCACAGCTTTATTTCATGCTCAAACCGATATTACAGGGTGTTTGTCCTACTCAGTAAACGAGTTGTAAGTGTGATCTCCTTACTGCGCGATGTAGTAACCTCGTAAATGAAACATCTTAATCTCTTTGATTTCATTAGTTAATTCATAATACTTCTAAAGTCTGAAAAGCTGCTAATTTGAGTCACATCTAGTCTTAAACCGCTGCTAAAACCAAAGACTTCCAATTACTAAAATTATTTGGTTGAAAGAACTGATGACACCCACTTTGAAGCTTTGAGGAAGTTTAGCTCATTACATTGACGATATTTAATTGAATTTTCCACCATTTTATGTTTGTCTGACGAATAAACAACTCACATTTCTGGGCAGTCTCTCCAGGAACCCTGGTTACTTTTTGAGGTCCCGTTGCAGCGCAGCAGACGATCGGGTCTCTACCTTGAAACCCGCAAGTTACAGGCCGTATACCTTTCCTGATGTCTTCTTGAACACCACGGCAGTTTCTAATCAACTGACAAACTCCATTCCTACCTTCTGCTCCCCTGCATGTGTCACCTGCAACGAATTAAAGCCCCGGCATACGTTAAAGTCTCCCAAATAGTTTATCTTCATAGTACACCGTTTTCCAAAATAGTCACCAACAGATCGCTGAGCCACGCAAAATGAGATAATGTGAAGATAAGCAATGCCAAAAAGAAGATATGCAGCGGAGCGCATCTTACGAAAGATGCTCTCCCTCACACGAACGAAGCTACTGAACTACCCCTTGAGTTACTTTCTCGGTGTCTTCACGAGTCACGTGTCTTTTGACCTTCACCTCAATTAAAGATGCAAACAAGTATTAATGCCTGCGATATTTTTCATTAGCTCCTTTTCTTGGAACCGGTACACGATTTTCGAAGACGTATCTTAAATGGGTAGTCGATGAAAAGGTTGAAGTGACGCAATGCGTTATGTAAGCTATGGATATTCGAACATCTTATATCGCTTCATACCATGTCATAAATAACGCCATGAGATCCAATTTTCGTGTTGTAAATCCCAAAACCTTTAAATAGGCGTCCTTATCTGTTTTTATTATTAGATTGATTTAATGATAAAAATCGATAATGACGTAGACTAATACACGTAATGATTAGATTATAGTGTAATGGTAAACATGGATAATGACGTAGACTGCCAAATAATAAAATGCCAACACAAACTAAATTACTGTTTGCATTATCTTAATGCTGAAATTACTCAATGCTTGCGAATCTTAGAAGTTACATTTGTTTAAAGCAATGTAAAATCATTCGAGCAATCCGTGCACAATGGATCATCAATGTGAGACGTTCGCTAATAATATGTGTTATAGATTGTCTTTAAACATACGCTTTCGGATATCATCCACCAGAAACTAAGATTCTCTGTCGATACACAAAATCAGTTTCGATCAATGTATCGTATATAGGATATCGGTCTTTAGAAAAGGCTTTTTAAGGACCTATTGCACAGAATTACACACAGGCGTCGGGGATCGATTATTTACAAAATGTCGAAGGTCGGGTAATTTGTAAGCAGAGTTAGTGATTCTAGTCTTTGGATTGATCTTAATGTTAAAAAGGAATGAATATTCAAATTCGAGTTCTTTATCAAAATGAAATACGAAAGAGAAAATTGTGTTTAAAAAAAAGTAAATAACTTGTCTATCCTAAGGTCTGATTTTGTAACTTGCTCGATTCGATCGAGATCGACGCCTCAGAGTTATCGATGGGAGCCCTAGTAGTCGATCGAGATCCGTTTCTTGCCAATTTTGCGATTTTGGAGAACTTATCGATGCCGATCGACGAGAGCAGCGGGCATCGACATTGATAATTACTTGGTCGAGAGCGTTGTTGCGAAATTTCCCTTATTTCCTGCCTTCACGCATGCGCATTTCCATTTCGGGAAGTAAACACGGCGGGTATTTTCAGTGCTTTGAATTCATCTGAAATCAATTTATTGAAAAATAGAGTAGTATTGAGAGAGTTCGACTAAAATGCTATATTTAACGATTAAAGCCACCTAATACTTTTGTTATATGTATCTGTACGTATGCTTTTTCCTCATTGCTGTACGCCGAAACTTGAAATCTTAGGTACGTAATTGCTCTTCCTTATACATTAACGAGATGATGTGTCTATGTCACAGTTATTGCTAATGAATACTGTTTAAGTATTATGATATAATTATAACCCTTAATAGAATATTTTTGTCTGGTGATTAACAGCCAGTTTATCGCGTGTCGTTACTAAATCATCGTAGCACCCAGCTGCCGCGGACCAAATCGTCGCGGGACCAAATTGTCGTGCGACCAAAACGTAGCGGACCAAATCGTAGCGGACCAAAATTCCGGCTGCGGTGATTATCATAGCCATCAGTAAGGCATACTTGGGGGAAGATCATTAACACATTGCCTGCCAAAGAAATGCTTGCACAATATTGGACGTTTCCAAGGAAGTGCATGTATCTGTAAGTATTCTCTCAATAGATCTCAATTTGTTAATTAATGAAGGAATGTTTTCCGTTCTTCGGTTAATTTAGTGGAGTACATCACGTGCTACGATTCTTAGATATAGTAACAATTTCATTATGCCTTTTAGCGATGATTATTTTCTGTATGAATCCTTCATTTTAGCAAGATTTGTTGATATTAGATTTGCTAAGTTAGTACAGTATAAATGAATATCGTCTGTTTATATATTTATAGTAATTCTCGAGTACTTTTGCTGTATATTTATTATATACCCTTTGTGCTATTGAATCGTCGTAGTATGTACGTATATCGTACAATGTGCTTAATAAACATATTTGAATTATATTCATCCTGCGCATTGTTCGTCATAACATTTCAGTTCAGTTAATAATGAACCCAGCTACAATCTTTTACTGTATTATATTATCTTTTATTGTATATACAATATTTGCCTTCATNTCGCACCCTAAAATCAACGAAAAATTAGCTTCTCTTTCAGCACTTCAGCGTTAATGGAGACGACCATTTGCAAGAATTCTCTCGAATTCTGGACGTGTAATGCCATCTTTAAATGAGAAGATGATGCGAAAGAACTTTGAGTCGGATGCCAAATGGCAAAGACTAAATTCGTATCTTAACAATCACTAAAACAACACACGAGCAGAATAACAAAAAATTAATTTTCATGGATGATGACTGGTACGAGATAATTAACCAACGGTGAAGATCTAGCATCAAGACTTCAAGACCTGAACACGGTGGGACAGAAAATAGGACTCAGGATAAACTTATCGAAAAATAAGGTAATGTATAATTCTTTTGCAGCACAAGTACCAATCCTACTACAAGAGGTCACAGGAAAACATGGACTAGGACATAGAAATGAACGAGGTCACCGCCTGGTAGAGTTTGCAGAGTGCACTAATATCTACATAACAAACACATATTTCAAGAAGAATCCTACAAGGAAGTGGATTTGGTGAGGTCCTAATGGAGTAAAAAACGAAAAAGACTACATATTGGTTAACAAACTCTACCCAGTTACTAATTGTGAGGTACTAAACAACTTCAACACCGGCAGTGACCATAGGATAGTTAGATGCAGAATGAAGATTAACGTCAGAATGGAGCGAAAGAAGTTGGTCTCAAGCAGGAAACAGGAGGTAAGTATTAGAAAATTAGAAGAAAATAG
>KZ308822.1:152046-162133 GCA_000376725.2 Ladona fulva
AATTATTATTGTTAGTTTCACTGCTATCATCATCGTCAATTATTATCACTATTTTCTGTGGATTAAGCTTTAAAAAATATTCAATTATGTGGTCTATGTTTAAAATGAATATTAGTAAACAAGAAACCCGTTTTGAGAATTATTTCTCCATTTTATTCATTAGAATAATTTCGTCCAGACATGAGTTATGGATAAAGAGGAACTCCTTTAATTCAACTCTCCCTGGTGCTACATTGACTATGGTCCATTCACTAGATGTTTGTACTTTAGAGAGAGAAAGAAGATCTTATCTGTTTTTGTTGAGATTTTGGTTGGCTGTTTAGCGATCATTGTATGTGAATCTCTGCAGTTAATGATTTAGTTATTCATCCCCAATTGTCAACCTGGTAAAAGAATAGTTTCTTCATAGAGTGAAATATGACCAGATTAAATTAAGAGAGGCTCTCTCTTCGTCCGAAATGCCGAACAAAAATACGACGAGAAGGCACCCAATCGTAAAAAGCATTCCATCTCGAGGCAAACGATCGCGGTCCGCGCCGTGAAATGCGTAACCACCGAATTAAATTTTTTTTTCTTATGTTATTTATAAACTTAGAGGTTTTGTATTCACACAGAAAATAAATTCACTATTTTCTCCGAAACTTTCCCGCTTGAAGCTTCTTCCAGAGCAAATAAGACGAAAGATAGCTGGCGACTACTTTCTTCGATACATTTTCTCAAAATTCTCGACCTCTCCAATAATTCTATTGAATATTTGTCTCAAAAACGATTGTCTGCCAAATTAATAATGCGAACGGAAAGAAAATGATTTAATGATTTGAAGCAGAATTTGATGTAAAGAATTTCTTGTTTCCTAAATTACAGAAGTAAAGGCACCCGTTCAAACAAAACCGGAATAAAATCAAGATTTTCTTTGAATTGTGGTAATTTTGTTTCTTCTGCGGTTGTGTTATTAATTACCTTTAATAAATCGCAATGTTATTTACGGCATTACTTTCACTCAATACTGAGAAAAATTGAAAGGATTTTGACTAAATTTATATTTTCATGCTAATGTTGCAACACAGCGAAGTTCTACCACGCTCTTGATGAGTGGAGGGGGTATTTCGTCCTGTTCTATTGGCCCCCTATACGAAGAGATAACATCTTCTCTCTCTCTCTCTAAAGTACAAACATCTAGTGAATGGATCATAAACATTGTTAAGTTCCTTTAAAGTTAAATTTCAGGCAAGCACAAGATATTTCCTCGATTAACAAAATGATTTTAATTTTTTATAGATTTCATTGTAAGTTGAATTTATGACATGAAATCATATCTTCCTTGTCTTTGTAATTAGCTCACCATATGTGGGAACTCATTTTCAAATGCTCGGTCACCACCACCTATAATGTTCCTCCAATAGAAACAAGTTCTGCTGTACTCCTCGCACCCTAAAATCAATAAAAAATGTGTTTCAATGTAATACTTCAATTTGAATTGAAAATTCCGTACCAACGAATTCTTTCACATCACTTAACACAAACGAAAACATAACACGAAGTAACATAGGAACAATCACAAAATACAGATTACATCATGAATACTGACTACCTCGTCAGCAAGTTAAACAATGTTTTGTAAAAGTGGAATCCCAGTGTAAAATTTCGCAAAAATACCTTATTAAATTTTACTTGCCAACAAAGGTTTCTGGAAGATAAAATATAACTTTACTGAATAATTTCGTTAAAACTTCTCCATAATCTTGGAGAAGCCAACCAAAATATTGGTTCGGGAAGTTAATATTTTACGTATGCCTTTTACCGTGCTCATTGTGCTTCTCATGTTGAGTTATTAGTCATTTAATACAATTTTGCTAAAAATATTAATGATTCCATTATAAAATAATAATTTTTTTCTAGATTTGACAATACTTCTTAAATCTCATGCTTCGCCTGAGAATCCTTCGAAGTCCCAGAATCGGTAATCCGGTGCTTGGGACTTCCCGGAAACAGCTAATCCGGAGCTTCCCGTTTGTCCCTGAACGCGATTTCCGTTTGCCGAAAGACGGCTTACGGAGCGTGCTTAAACCTCTAATTCATAAACAGCCGTGTTTCAACCTTCTTTTTCCTACATGTTTTGCATAGCTTAAGACGTTTTAAGTCAACAGTTTCTTAAAGTATTATCGTCTGAATAAATGATAGTTTGAAAAATTTATTTTCGAAGCTTAGTATGTTCCCCATTTGTATGATATAGAAGAGGAACTTGATAAGATACGAAATTTTCAAATGAAATAGGTGGTCTGATCCACAGGTAGTCTTTTGCCTCTAATGAAGGGAAGGACTTCTATGGCAGAAGTTTTATCTTTGAAAGTTTATGTGACATCCGACTTGATGTTGTATGGAAGTCTCAGCTCAATAGTGTAACTAGCACTCAACTCAATATTATTTCTCAATTCTCTTCATTCCTTGAAATCAACTCACATTTAACGGCAGTTTCTCCAGGAACCCTCGACGTCATAGGTTGTGGTTCTGCAGCAAGGCAGCAGACGATGGGTTCTTTCCCTTGGAATCCACAATTTGTTATTCTAACCTTATATTTCACATCCATTAGAGCACTGCTGCAGTTACTTATCAGCCGACAAACTCCTTTCCTGCCTTCACGTCCACTACATCTGTCCCCTGCAACATTTTACAGTACGACACAAGTTAATGTCTCTGAAATCATTGATCCTCATAAAAGACCGATACCGTGTTCTGCGAAACACTCACCAACATATCGCTGAGCCAAGCTAATGGAGATGAGTTGAAAATAAGAACTCGCAAAGAGAAGAAGTGTAGCAGAGCGCATCTTAAGTCTTACTGAGGAAGCTCTTCCTCCACCGTATGAAGTTCCTCTTCCGCAATCCCCGCCAGGCTATTTTCTAGGAGTCTTTCGTAGTCACGTGTTCTATGACCTTGACTCAGAAGAAGTTATAAACTCCTCGGCGAATTTATTTCTAATATTTGTAACTTGTTATTCATTGTTTTTAAACCACCATCTTAAATGAATGAAGTAAATGCTGAACCACCCCACCGAATGTGAATTACGTATTTGCAACCATATAGCGACATCTCCTAAATTATGCCCCGCGGAACGCTGGTATTTCTCGAAAACTTTGTGTTGATAGAAAACTTACCAAGATTGATAAGTTTTACATGCTTTTCAATTACTGGTGATGTTTAAACATGTACGGAAATCAGGGTTATTCAATTTTGAGAAAATGTTGTTGTCAATAAACCCCTGAATCTTATTTGTATTATAAATTATTGCTAAAATCTACACAAAGAAAAATTTCGCCTAATAGTTTCGTTGTTAGAATTGATAAAGTTTCTGTCGGAGGAAAAGTTTGGGAAATCGTGTGTTAAGGAAACAAAATACCGTTTTAATTATACGTTGGGCAATACAAGAAATAAAAGGGAAATTTAGAGTCGAGTTTCTCTTAAAAATAATCTACGAAAAAGAAGCTCTTTTTTTAAACGAAGTCAATTGCTTATTCTTATTTACAATTTTAACACTAAATTCATCCAAATCAAATTCGCATTTGTAGCACGGATAAACCATCTGTATTTGGAAGACAATTAATCCCTCGAGTTGCAATAAATGGGTTACCTAGGATGCAATTCCTCTTGTTAGATTAGGCGGAGGGGCAAAACTGCGTCTGCAGCGTTTCAGTACAAAGAAAATCATAGACTGATTCAATATCTGGACTGAATAATCCCTCAGCTTTCTGACTTCTAGGCGAAATCATTAAGAGAAAAGTAGAGAAATTAAAAAATCAACATGAAAAAAATTCCACCTAGGTTCATTGCAGATCTTTATAGAAGTTTTAGGTTCAAAATAAAAAATATTTAGTAATCTATTTCACAATTAATTCTAACACTCAGATAAAAAATTATTATATAATGTAAATATGTACGTACAAGTAGATGGGATATAGGAACCCAGCATTAGCCTCAACATTTGTCTCAATCATGTTAAATATAAGGTTCCTATAAAATCAACTTTAATACAAAACTTTTTCAAATATCTTACTATGCTATTTTTACTGAGGACTTCATCACTTCGTTCGTGAGAACTATACAAGTGGAAATGATGAAGATTGCGGACTTTATTTCAAGTTAGTAGTGCAGATGACTCTTGAATCCTCAGTGTTGATTCGATTCTAACTCCAGAACCACCATGGTACATACACATATTACTGAGGTTATGACTGGAAGCTTTGGCATGCATCAAATCAATCAGCATTGACAGAAACTGTCAGTTGATTAATTTTCTGTTAAAATTCTTCTTTTTACCATGAGACGCCATCATTGGGGCCAGACAGTTTTTTCAATCCAGGGGATAAATGTGCTAATTCTCGTGTAAACCGATGGGGAGTTTTTCGTTGCACAAACTTTTCCAAAATAAGTGACTCCTACCAGCCTGAACATGCATTTGAGGCGGTAAACACTCTGCAAAGGTCCTCCGGAATCACCCTGAATAGAAAAATCAAAGATAAAAGTTCATTCCCTATAAATGAATTACTATAATACTGCATTTGTGTTAATTATGAGAACAAATATGAATAACCACTCTGCATTCCTTGTGTTCTACATACTGAAAGTTAACAGTGCATGAAATATATACATTCGTCGATTTTGAACATTTGTTAGGTAGGAAGTAGAAGTTGGCGAATATGAATACAATTTAAACAAATTGCTTGCAGCGTAGTCACTGCAATCATTTTAAATTGTGATAGATGATGAGCCATTCAAAAGACTCGACCAGTGTTTTGTAAACTGTGAGATAGTTCTTATCTTTGAGACTCACTTGGCAAGTGTCTTTGCCACCTTCAAGGACTCCTGCACACAGCAAAGTAGAATCAATACCTCTTCGTAGTAAGTTCGTGGTTTTTATTTCAACTTCATATGCTTTATTGCATGAGTTTGTGGTTAGGACATCAACCTCCACTTTTAGGAGATCCGAGCTTCCTTCCTCAACTATGTAATACATAAAAATTGGAGAGAAAAGGATAGTAAATGTACAAAAATGTCCTCTTAAAGTAAATGTACACACTTTTAAAATATATATATGCAACTAAAATTCTCTTTGGTTGCCTAGAATTCATGAGACTCCATCCCAGATTGAGAATTGCCAAACTTCATTTAAATAAATGCAATGGGTAACATCACAAGAAAACTTCAGACGCATACACATATGCATATATTTTCGACCATCGAAGCTGGCCGAATCCTGTCGGAATAAAAATTTTTGTGGAACATTTAGTTGGTTATTTATTTTTACTCATTCCATTTATGAAACTAAATTTGACTGATTATAGTCTAACTTATCCAAATGTTGGATACAAATATATAATAATATAAATGTTGGAAATATTATCGAGGTACTTCCCAAGCCAACTCCACGATACAGAAAATAAAAAGCTAAAAAGTTACCCAATACATAGACCAAATCTATATAAATATTGCCCTAAGTACAAAGGAATTAAACAACTTACAAATAACAATTAGGAAAAGGTTTAGTTTGAATTTTCAGCTATTTTTCCAGGAACTGAAAAAAATGTTGATAGAAAAATGTTTCTATGCCACCAAGGAATTCTTAGATAAGCCTCAATAAAACGTCTATCACATAGTTTATGTATGAGTCTATTTGACTTCTGTATAAGAGTGTTTCTTGTATGTGTATAATGGTGCAACATCAAGTATTTGTGCTAGAACTATAGGCCATTATAATGTTATGATGTATGTACGAGTAATACTCGTACTCGTATACTTTATTACTTCAACATAAGCTTAATATGACGACAGATCACTTTCGGTATCCTTACTGAAAATCCACGTGAATGTTGTATGTCAATAAAGTACTATTACTATTACTTTATTGTAGCCATCCTCATCAGGTTTTAATGACAGTGCCATAATTACGAAAATAAATAACTTCATATACTCCCTTAGAATTATTAATCCAATGTTTCTCGAGGAAAAGTTGCATTTAAATTTAACTCACGGAATTTAAATATAACTTACGGAACCCGGTCCTTCCCCACCCAGTAGCGATTGCTTTGTAGTTGGCATTAGCTTCTGAAGGCGTGGGAAGGCAGACTGGATGCAATTTGAGATTATCCAAAGTGCGAGGGTTTTGAGTTACTGCATTTCCAATCTCCAACAACGCAATGTCATTGTACTTGGAAGGTGGTTTGTATTCGGGATGTCTTATTCTTTGTATTACAGGATGTATTTGTCCATTCTCACCTCCCGATGAGATACTGTTAATCAACTTGTCCGTACCTAGAAGTACCCACCGTGCAGGACCCCTAAAATCAAGGCAGATTTCAATTGTTAAGGCAAATGGAAACAATTAACATTAATAATGGTAAGTCAACCACTTTATGAATAAAATATGAAGAGACCATATATATTTCTCACTTTTAGACCCATTGCAATAGTGACAGAGACAGCACAGGAGTTAGATTAGCGTATAAATATCTCTTAATAGCCTATCTCTGATATATATATTATCAACTACGTGAATTGATTGTACATACGTGTCTGATGAGCTCAAGCAATGGGCGGCCGTCAAAACAAATCTCTCGGATATCAGAGAGCCTCCGCACTGCCAACTTATAGTGTTTTCATCCCCGTAGCCTACTGCGGCCTACATAACGAATGAAAATCGAGTAAACATGAGAATTCCAATGCATTCCATCTTTCTGAAGAGGTTACATTCGCAGCTTATCCTAAGGGAAAGGTTGACCCTTATAACGCTCAGTGAAATACAGAATACTTTAAATTATAAGTAAATACTGAAGTTCTCCAAATCTTGTCCTGGCCAAGTACAACTGCTATTCTTTGCATGCATAAATTACTTTTCAGAAAGCTAACTTTCTTTTAAAGGTAGATCAGTCCCTCGATCGGGAGCATCATTTGGATTATAATCCTAAAATTAAGCATTTCGGATCAGAAATTAATGAAAATAAATCATGAGAGAGTTTATGGCTAGCCGTTTTTTATTGCCAGAGCCTTGTTGTCCTAATGCAGTTCACAAGCTTACTGAATCTTGGTTCGTAGATTTCCGGGGCGATCGGTTGATCTCTGCGTGGTGATTGCGGGATTTTCTAGCGCGATGATGAAGATAAAGATGCCAGACAACGTTACGCCAACGTTCCAGTAGGCTTCTTTAGGCCGAAGATGACCCGGAGAATGTTCGTCGACCTGAAAAAGTCAACTGAAACGTAGGCGAAACGTAGTCAGACATTTTCCTCTTCATCATCGCAGAAGAAAATCCCGGAATCATCAAGCAAAGATTGCAGAATCTTCTCCAAAAATTTGTAATAAATTCTATCGCAATTACTTTCAATCATTTCACACAACGGCGAATGGAACATGAACACCTCGAGTGTTTAAGTGATCTGAAGACATTTATAACTGTAACATTTATAAAGCAAATACTTCTTGTAGGAACACTTACTTACCATATGGGGATATTCCCCCGGGACTACCCGCGTCCCTCCTGCGATGGGAAAATAATTTGGGCAGGCTTGAAGATAATGATGGCATTCTACAAACCAAATACATTCGGCATTATCTTTGATTCCAGTAGTAAAAATCCGCATCGTTATCTAACAAATCTGATCATTTTACGAATAAGCAAACAATTAACGCTTTGTAATTAATAATCATAACATTTCAACGGAGGGGTAAAAATAAATAACCATAATACTCACTGTATTTAGATATGTCCCCTGGTTTTCTTATGGGACAGCAAACAATAGGAGCAAAGTTTTTAAAGCCGCAATGTTTTGGTTTGGTTCCAATCTTCAAGTCTTCCCTCGCATACTCACAGTCAGACAGAAGTACGCAAATGCCATCTCGGCCGTTTGAGTCTTTGCAATTGTCTCCTGCGGATAGATACAAAGTCACTCGACAAAAGAAAGTATTCGGTGGTAATATATTTAGATATAGCACAACAGCCAATAGCAGTGAATGTTCAAATTTGTATATTGATTCAAAGTATCGTAAGTATAAGTGTAATTTTCGCAAAAAAAATTTGAAATTTTTACAGCAGGATAAGTACAAACAAAGTTTTCCAACAGTATAGCGTCCGAAGAAGAATATTTTAAGCACGCCATACAATAAGACGCCATAATATTACTTTCTGAAATCGCAAATCCATATGACTCAAAACCACTCGTATTTTCAGTGCATTAAGGTAAAAACTTCAGAATCTAACTTAACGCAGACGATAAACTCACCAATATACTCTTGAGAAAGGCAAACCCCAGCGAGGAAAACATGGAATAAAATAATGCAAAAGAACTTCATCAATGGCGACATACCTCAATGGTTTCGGAGCTCACTACAATTTTCCTCATTTGAGACTGAGTTACTCTTCGTATGGCATAGTCACGTGATTTTTGACCTTCAAGTAAAATTCCTTATTCGCCTTTTACCCCCTTTATGGCTGAGGTTTAAATATTAATCACATCCTGTTTTGTGTCGAAAAGGATAGTACATCCACAACTCTTTCGTTGACAACAATTCTGTACGTAAAGACGTGTCCAAATCCATTAAAAATCTATGTTTATGTATAAATCAGAAACACTGTTTGTATATTTGTCTCCTTGTCTTTCATTGGAGCCCACACCGTTTGCCCGCGCATCAATTTCCCTTCTCTTTCTCGCTGTATCAGTACGGCATGTGTTACATAGTTGGAGCATTATATCGGATATGTTATCTCTGGACGTGCTTTCTGTGAAATTATCCAGTAAATTAATCCGTTGTATAAACTTCTGCTTCCCGAAGTATCTGTGTAACATTCACTGATTTATCGAAGCAATACTTAACAAAACGCATTTTCGCATGCGTTTTTTCCAGTTCTCAAATACAATTCTAATTGGAAGGGTCCCATACACTCAATACGTACTCAGCATGAAGCCCAAATAACACGAGGTAACATCCCTCGCGTACTTTTTTTCGCTCTGACCGACTATTCTCTTAACAAAGCCGAGTTTCTTATGTGCTTGATCCACTTGTTGGGTTAGTCGGTAGGCTAAACAGCTTTTTCTGAATTTTGGTACATGAAAAACCTCAAACCGATTCAAAAGCAAAAAAAAGAGAATAGCCTTTCAGACATAGTTGGATTAAAGGTGCCGACAAAATACCTTCCTTATAAATCCCTATTGACGAACAACGGGTATTCCTAAATGTAATGGATGGTGAGAGGTGCAAGAGTTAGCGATGTAGGCGGCATCCATTATCCTATATCTCATACCAGATGTGTGTCTGATTAATTTCTCAGCCCTCTGAACTAAAGGCAAATCCATTAATGGAAAGAAAGGAAAAATAAATACGGAGAATTATCCATGAATGTTCATTGCTGGCCTTCACAAAAATATTTAGGTTTTCTGTAAAATATATTTATGATGATGTTCTTTTGTGTTCAAAGGACGTGGATTTGGAGTTACAGCAGGCCCAATTTCGAAAAGGGCAATGTCGTTGTATTTGGCCGGAGGTTTGTATTCAGGATGAGGTATTCTTCGTATTATTGGATGAATCTGCCCTTTGCTGCCATCCGTGGCCGTTGTATTTATTAACTCGACGGTTCCCAAGAGAACCCACTTTGCTGGGCCACTGAAGACAGAAAAGACGTGCGTACATATCTTCAAATTTATTAGGTAGTGAAGCATCGTATTTATGAAATATTTTTTTAACTTACCCGATTTCTGAATATCTAAACCAACCTATCACGCCCCTTTCATAATAGTCAGGCATTCTTTATTTGATTTCATTCACATTTATTCAGTCATTTCCATGAACATCTTATATTCAGGTGTTAGGTAATCAGTTCAATGATATAATTGTAGCTACACTTCCTAACTCGTCAAGGCAAACTCATCTTTCACCTATACACAACTCGTTGAATTTTTAAGAGAGGGAGTTCATGAATCGTTCTTGTGTAATGAAATTAAAAGGCATGAAACAAGATTTTACCCATGAAACAAAGGTAATATATTTTACCCTCATAAGGTTCTATTTCATTCCGAATATAATATAAATATTATTATATTCT
>KZ308822.1:177315-195917 GCA_000376725.2 Ladona fulva
GGACATTTTTTCTTCTTCTTTATTTTGGATATTGGCGTCATTATGGATAGCTATGTCAATTAGGTATGTTTTCTTTGTCCTTTTATCGATAAGGGTGAGGTCCGGTCTGTTGTGGATGACTGTGTTGTCAGTATGTATCGTTCAGTCCCAATAGAGTTTGTAATCATTGCTTTCTAGTATATTTTCAGCTTCGTACCTAAAATAAGGTATGCGTGTTTTGATACAAAAGGAGAGAATGTGAAGGTCAACTAAAATTGTTAAACTTTGGCAAATAATATCTATAATTAAGTATTATATAGTAGTAATTAAATAAAAATAATGCTAATAATACAGGTAATCAAACAAACGCTAAGATAAGTAATAATAATCAATCCAATTAAAGATTGGAAGGACGGTAGCAATAACGTTAATAGTGTTAGTAGAAGTGGGGATGATACTTGGCATTGATGTGCAGTGAATCAATTTTCCTTGTTCTTGTTTAGTAGTACGCTTGAGACTGTCCATTACGCACTGCTTTAGAAGTTCCATCAACAAAAAGTTGTGAATAATTACTAAATGGCCAATTGTTGATTTGCTGCGCCTGAAGCGGCTCTAGATGTTTGATATGAGATTCTGTTTCTCTAGTCACCATTCCTGCTTGTTTTCAATGGAGACATCCACAAACTCAATACCCACATCTGAAAATGTTGTGCTAATGAGCTGCCTTCAAAAATGATCTCCTCCTCTTCTCTTCACATTACTTTTCGGTACTTAAGATCCTTAAAACACTCATGGAGCCATACACCGCTAACCCTCTACCACCCTTTTTCGTAAATTAAGCTATGTAACTTGCGAAAGAAGATCAAGTGGTGGAAGAAGCGGGGAAAAAGGATTCGACAGAATAAAGATAGGACATTTGTCTTCGCGAAAATCCTTGAGTAAGACACTCGGTTCCGATCTCAGCGTTTACCGAGAAACTGAAATGTGCTAAACACCATTTCTTCTCTGGATTCTTTCCAAACTTATGGGTGGCATAGAAAAAAAAAAGAGACGGAGTCTAAGAAGTAGCTCGGGAGATGCCTCGCTCTCAGTTTGTGTAGGAGAGCAGAGAAAACTTGGTGATGAGAAGAAAGGGTTTGTGTTCCCCCCCGAGTTCCGGCAGATTGAGGATATGAGATTATGAGAGGGGAGTTTACTTTTTATCTTGTCGCTCCTTCTCCGCTAAAGGATAAAGGGAGGAAGAGGAGGAATTGGGAATAAAAAGAGGTGTGACGAGGGTCGAAGATAAGTTGCCTCCTGAAATTTCAGATTAAAGCGCAGCAAGAGAAAGAGGGGTTTTGAAGAGGGAAGAAAAGGGGAAGAACAAAAGAGAGAAGAGGGCTGTCTAAGATGGATTTTATTCGGAATTCCATTCCGAGATGTTGTCTTTAAAGATAGAGCTTAATGAAACTTAAGTTTTTGCCATCGTTGAGCTGGAGCCCTGGAAGTATATTCAACGCTTATAACTCAAAAGTGGATCTTTGCTCTTATTTTACACCGCTGGCGATTCCGCCATTTATTCATTGCTCATTTTATGTGGAGATGTTCGAGTTTCTTTTTCCGGAAAGTCTTAGCGTTCGAGCACAATGTAAAGTGCAATCAATTTTCTAAAGACTTGCGATAAAATTTGGATGGAGCTTCAGTGGTATATATGGTTGATTACCTTTGGTTATTGTTGATTAAAGAAAGATATCCGTTTATTTATTTGAACAGTGAACTACGATTAATATATGGAGTTAATTTTATGTAAAGGTGATCGTTTACCTAATGAATAGAACTTGATGAATAAGCAGAAGTTAACAGCTTACCGAGGATATAAAATATGTAAAATTCAGAGATTCGACGCATCTCTTCAGATATACATCGTAAAAGTTTCGATTAGTTGCATTTCCTTGAATCTTATACATCCAAACTCTAATTTTTGGAACGGCGCCATACTGAAGAAGTAGGAAATTACAAATGTTTTACTTTTACTTCTTGTATTTCCTTAATCGATGGCCATGAAGTTCGTTATCGTTTAATCTTGTCTCCTTTTTGGTTTTCGATCATTGTGTTGCATCTTTTCTCTTTGTATCTCATTTCCAGGCAGTGGCTTGGTTAGGTTTACTGCATCTACAAGTATTTGATCGATTGATGATTTATCTCAAGTTTTGATTTTCATCGAATTCCAAAGGATAAAAGAGCACCTTTAAATTTGTACCATGTCTCATAGAATATCTCGAAGACATTTCATTTCTGATGATTATATTCGTCTTACTTCTTTTTTGTCTTTATTTCTCTTTCCTCTTATGCAACCTAACATTCTGAGCTCAGAAGGGATTCCCATCACTTTATAAAATGAAATCTAGGTTACTTTTCTCGTATTTTAGGTTCTTTTCGTCCAACATATACTTTGGGAAAGATTAATTTCATTTATGATATCTTTCTCCTTGTCGTATGTTATATCACTTCCTAATAGTTGGAAATGATTTGATATCCTCCATGTTCTATTAATTGATCCTCTATTACTATGGTATACAAAAAATATCGTATCTAATTTTTAGCTACCTTATAGGTATGAGGGCAGTAAAGAATGAATAGACTGACTTTTCGATTGTGCTAATATTCATTTAACCTCCATTACAACGTTTTTAGAAGGTGACAATGGTTGCGAATATTTGTAAATCAAAATTATATAGTTTCTTCTGTATTATGGACATATAACCGCTTCAAATGCCCAAAAATTCCAATTTAATTCGCATTTAGCCAATTCACGATTTATGCGCATTACGGTCATAAATCATTTCCGGGTGCTCCTCCTCGAGGAATTTTTCACCTCAAAGCTCATCTTTGCTCTTACGATTCGCTTAAGAACCTGATCCTAACCCTCTCTGCTATTCTTTTGTCTCATTCCCTTTGCCCTTCCATTATCGCCCACCAGTAACCTAAATGGGTCTCCCAAGCAGCCCGACCTACTCCTTTTCATGCCCAAGCTTCTTCTTCTTCCCCTCATTTATCTCTCTCGCGTCATACCCTTGTCTACTTCAAATAGCGGTGGGAGAAATTTCAAATGGAAAATAGATTGATTGTCCGTAATCGTTATGCCCTGAATGCCGCACCATTTCATAGGAAAGCCTCCTTCTCACGAAAGCTTCCTTCAAAACATTATCTGGAGCGGCGCTTAAAGCTTTGAACGTGATATTTTCTATCGTGATTTAGGACATGATTATGATTACACTAAAGTACACACTACTAGATTACATTAAAAACATACTACGATTACGAATTTCTATGAGGAAAGAACGGAAAAGATAATAAACAAGAAAAGGAGGGGAGTATTACACTGCTCATGACTTTTTAATTCTAAACTTTTTATGGGGGAATGTTGTGTTAATCATAGGTGAACTAAATTATGGGTTAAAGTTCTCTATAAAAGTGCCAATATCTTTTAGTCCATGGTTTGATGTTTTATGTTCAGTTTGTTGCCAAAATACAAGACCATTGATAAAGGTAGATTACGAAGAATTGAAGATGCAAGGCATTGCTTATTAGAGTGTTATGAATACGTATTTATAGTAGCATGGTAAGTTCTTTAAGCTACCTTTGACCTTTAAGAAAAGAAAGTGAGAAAATTACAAGTGAAAATATTTGGACTTGACATAATATTGTAAATTATGAGAGTATTAGCAGCTTATCAGAATAGCGGAAAAGAGTAAGATATAAAGTGCTAATGTTGCTCATGTTTATTGTCAGTAATAGAATTCCCATAAATTTCGAGTAGAATTTCGCTGAAGGTATTCCGATCTGATGAGGTTACAAGAGGTATGGCACAGGGAGATGTTTTAGGCCCTAGACAGTCCGGCTAAGTAATCACACAAGTGATTTCCCGTCTATCTAGAATAGGGAATGTATGAAGTCCTCAATTGCTTTGGACCCAAGGGCGTCGAAAAATTAAACTTATGATTATTTTGCGCATATTAAATGTAGAGAATAATCATTTGCTAACCTATGCATAGGATGTTCTCCAATTAGCATTCTTTCGTCATTTCCTCCGCACGAGTAGGGGAGACCGGGACAGGTTTACACAATTTTTCAAATATTATTTTCCTAATTTTATTTTCTTCGCTTAATTACCCGTTTTTTATACTCACTCATTAGTTACACTTCAGGCTTTAGTGTGGTGCCTTTGATGAGTTTTAAATCATCACGTTTTAAAATTTAATCGAATATTTTTCCGGTGATGTCACCCGTGTCAGCTTGACTTGACAACTTGACAACTTGTTCCGGGGCGAGTTTACACAGTGCCGGAGGTATGTTTATACACCTTCCAAAATGATGAAGATTTCGTCTTAGCATACACGAATCGAGACCAATGTTATACTGCAAGCTCACCATTACACCTTGGCTCTACACCGAAAGGCACCGCGCCCTGTCCTGGTTCCACGTATATAGTCTCCGCGGGTTGTGACTTCGGCATCAAAATACCCTCACTTCTTAATAGGGTCACCCTCGCCTGGATCGGAAAATTAGCATGGTCTTCCGGTTGCTTCATTTTATTACAGTAGTGAAAGAGTTTTGAAATGAAAACCAAAGGCTGCGTCAACCTTTATTAAAGATTGCACTTTCTTAACCTCTTTTACTGCCATCTTCATCACGTTTGGTTCAATATTTTTACTTCTGTTGGTTTTTCTTTCGTAATTACGAACCATCTTCTTGTCTATAGAAATATATCAATTTTAAACTTTTAATTTATACATATGGGGCCATATACACAAGCACAGGTATATTTCAACGCTGTGTAAATCTGCCCCGTGTGCCATGTGTAAATTTTCCCTCTCGCCATGTCTTCGTTACAACTATACCTCTAATCTTTATTCATGAGGTAAGCAACCAACTGAATAGCTTAAAATATCCGCAAAAGAACAATCTAGTAGGATAAATCATTATGACTAATGATGATCTTATGGTACAGTTACTATTAACGCCATTTCAATTTAGATCTTAATGTAAATAAATGCTCTGTAGTAAATTTCTTCTAAAGAAAACAATTGCGTCAGAACCACCCTTACAAAATTAGTGGAACGAATTTAAATGTAGTCGACTCAGTAGAATATCTTGGAATCACCCTCACCAATAATTTAAACTGGAGCATATACATTCGAAAAATATGCAGTAAAGCAACTAAAAAATTCTGTTTTATAAAGCGCATTGTAGGTAGATGCGATGAAAAGGTTAGAGAACGATGATAATCCACGTTAGTTAGGCCCCATCTGGATTATGCGGCGAGTATATGAGACCCAGGACATGAAACGAATGCTCGCGAACTCGAGAAAATCGGATCGCAAGGCGATAGGATTTGTAAAAAAGTGCTAGGATAGAAAAGCAAGCGTTACGCAAATGCTCTCTGACGCAGGTTGGGAATCCTTGAAAGAAAGGAGATTAGGCAGCGATTGATTGATACATTCAAAGAAAGTACATTTTCGGATGACGTAATTGGTATTACGCGACCCCCTTGCTACTTCGGCCGATCCGACAATGGGCGTAAAATAAGAGTAATAGATGCGAGGACATGTCGTTTTATAGACTCATTCTTTCTGCGAACGCTACTTCTATGCTATAACGATAAATTAAAGAGGTACTATATCGAACGCTTGGTGTTTACACCCTCTGCCACACACCGAAAGGTGGCTTGCATGGTATTTATGTAGATGTAGAAGTAGTAATTCAGAAAAAATACTAAGAACTCCTCCTGTAAGACGACCTCCCAATATCTTCATTCGGGTTCGCCTTTGAGTCTTACCTTTGCCAATAAAAAGTTTCAGATCTTCCTTCAGTTATCGATACATCTGGTACTCAAAGTTAGGCTTCGAATTAGCTCAGTCAACTACTATCTGGTAACCATTAAAAACTTCGCCTCCTTTTTGTATAAGCAGTAATATACAACGAAGAGCAGGAAAATAAAGGAATTTAAAAGGAGAAAAATAGACTTCTCACAGATGTAAAAATAAATTATGTATTAATATAGGAGTATTTTTGGGTCGTCTAAAGTCGGGCGCAGGATATTTCTGCAAAAATAACGACGAAATTTGAATGAAAATTAGACCTAATAAATTCAGTAATCCCATATTTCTATATTTCAGGGAAATGTAGCATATTGTTTTTTTAATTAGTTTCCCAATCTAATTCTAACGGGTGTTTTTCGTTCTTTCAACTAGTATTTATTCCGTGACTCCAATTCGAAGTAGATATTTTACCGACCAAAAGTGAGAGCTAATTTTACACACTATTATGAAGTCAACTCGCATTCAGTTAATTTAAATAAAATCAATAGTCTTCGTTGTTATGATACGACTATACGATACTTATATATCATCATCATCTTCCTTTCAAGGATTAGGCATTCTGCCAGTTCCGGCTTCACCAACGTAGTCTTGGTCGTCCTATGCTTCTTTTCTCTGATGGCTTATAGTCTAAAATCTTTCTAGGAATCTTTTCTAGAGGCATGCGATTAACATGCTTTCTCCATCTTTCTTTATAATTTGTTGCTACCTCTGTCACTGGCTGTACTCTTAATTCTACTCTAATGTCATCGTTTTTTATGTGGTCCAGACGTGTACAGCCTTTTACAGATCTAAGAAGTCATTTTTTCTAGGAGCCCAAGCTTCTGATCCATATAGCAATGTGGGGACAGTCATTACTTTATAAAATTTTGTGTTTCCTTGGCAGTTTTTCCTTTCAGAGTTCTCCTTATGGTCCCACACATTCTTTGGTAGTTGGTTATCTTATTTAAAATATCTTTATCTTCTTCATAGGTGATATTGCATCCTAAACAATTAAAGTGCGAAACTTGTTCTATTATATTACTATCAATCATTATTTTAGTGCGTATTGGAAACTTTCCTAGAAAGGCCATTGTCTTGGTTTTTTGTACAGAAATGTTCAAGTTGTAATCTTTAGATAACAGATTTAGTTTGTGGACTGCCAATTGTAAGTTATATTCACTTTCTTGAATTATGACTTGATCATCAGCAAACAGTATTGAACTTAAAAATTGATTTTCTCCTATTTGAATCTCTATTTGGTGTAACTTTTCTCCATTCTCGTAAACAATCATCTATGTATAAGTTAAGTAATGTAGGCGACAGAGGACACCCATGCCTAACACTTTGATTGGTCAAGATTTCCTGTGTTGCGTTTTTGCCAAAACCAGTATCAATTACTATTTTTGTATTTAAATAGAAAGATTGAATAGTTTTAATTTAATGAGTTGGATATCCCCGCTTTTCCATTATGGACCAAAGTTTGTCTCGATGAATGCTGTCGAATGCCTTTTGATAATCTATAAAGGCTATGTGTGTCTCCAGATTAAGCTCTATTCACTTTTGTGTTATCAGTTTCAAACTAAAAACATCGTCCATACATGAACGTCCTTTGCGAAATCCTGCTTGTTCTTCAAAAACTAAAACTTCTGAAATACTTTGGAGTCGTTCATCATCATCACCATCATCAGCCATTTTCAATCCGACGTCGAATGTAGGTCTCCCCAATCTTTTTCCAATTCTCTCTATTTTGAGCTTCTGGTTGCCATGTTTCCCCTATGTACTTGACGATGTCTCTGTTCCATCGTTCTTTTGGTCTTCTTCTTGGTCTCTTCACATCTCTTGGTGTCCAGTTCAGAACTGCTGATGTCCACGACGACGACGAATAAATTCACTTCCTTCCGGAAAACTTTTGTTCATGGCATACCCCGCCGGGCAGAAACTAGGATACTAAAGAAACTAGGAGAAAATAGGACTCAGGATCACTAATAATAGTGAATAATTGCGCTAAATTATTCACTGTCATTAGTGAATAAAAGAAAAAATCTCTGTAGCACCAAGTTTCAAATATTCCGCTAAAACTCCATCTGCTCCTCTTGCCTTTCCATTCTTCATCTTCTTGATATTATGCGATACAATTTTTTCTCTGAGATACATCATTTGCTCACTCCCTGTGATTAAAATTGATCATAATTGTATCTTAAATTATTATAAGTATTTAATGAACATCAAAATGTTCTAATTATCTTTAAAGTTGCCTGTCATACATCATAAATTCATTTGGGTAAGACAAGTACAGTTTGGAAATAATTTATTTATAAGTCCAAAATAGGACCATGCATTAAAAATGTTTTGATAATAAAACTAGGATGATGATTTCATCATACAAAAACTTGTTATTCCTTCGTAAAACAATCATGCAGGCCAAACTATATCCTCAATCCAAGGTATGTATTCCAACACATTTGAATAGACAGAGGGTGAATTTGGAAATGCGCACACTTTTCCAAATGACGTCACCCCCCAAACCTCGTACCCGCATTCACGGCTTACTGCAAACTGCAGAGGACCACCAGAATCTCCCTGGAAAGAAGAGAAAATGTCCATAAATAGACAGTCCTAAAGTTGAAACTCGAGGTGCTCAGCAACTGCTGCTTGCTGAATTTCACACCAAAGCGATTGATGAAAATAGCAGCTGATATGTCGGTTTCAATTCTGAAAAATCCATCTTAAAAGAAAGTAGAATGTTGTATGAATGTATATGTATGCGTGTTGGCTAAAATTCTATAACCAAAAGCTGTACAATTTTCAAACTGGAAAAGATTGCTAAATGTTTTCCCTGCGCACATAATTGGCTGCTATTGATTTACGCTATTGTCTCCGGTTCGAACACCGAAGAGTCAATACGTTTCCGTAAGAAACATATGTAAAGTGCACAGTTTCAGATTTTACTTCTTTTGCTAAATTAAATTAGAAATAGTAGCCGTGCGGAATTGAGACGCACCGAAAGAGGGAAAAATGGGTTAAAGATTCTTAATAAGATAGTGGGGCACTATTTTCGGTTCAAAAATGTGAGAATTAGGGTAAAAATCGAAAATGTTGGAACAGCAACCCATGAATTTATTGAATCAGAATTAACATATATGTATCATTGTGGATGATATTATTGAAGAGGGGGTAATTTTCTTAGATTTTAGCAGTTAAAATTACAATGACAAATCACTTGGTCAGAATAAGTATTATTAAATATTACAAATATGAGGTGTAGAACGAAAATTTTATTGTGTTTACTTGGGTTTATGTACGTACGTTTTGGTTACCGTGTGGATTTGCATTTTTATTCCTTCTAAGGTCTTTATTTCGTCAATTTCTGCGCTTTTATTTTAAATTCCAAGTTTGAATTCTTCGTTTGCATATTCCTCATATCCATTCGGAAGTGATCCGTCAAAGTGGTATCAAAATAATGACGACATTACATGCCTATTCGTTACATTAACTATTTAAGGTTTTCTTGTAGTAAGTCGCTGTTAGTCTAGTATCTGTAAATCTTCATTCCCTCGAAGAGAATCGACGGGATTTTCAACTAGTATTATACATATTTTATCGGTCTGTTAAGTACGTAAACTACTTTTTCCAACGTAATTGTATCAGAAGAATGATTGATTTTTGCCTCGTATATCTCGTTCAGTGCATCCCATACTCTAAGAAAATTTCATCTTACCGTGCTTTCGAAAGTTAGTTGCTGGAAATATCAAAATGAATGTAATTGGGATCCTGCTTGTAAAGAACGTGTATTTTGTGAAAAGACCTCGACATAGTCGTTATTTCCCACCATTAATCACCCTTTGGTCAGTAAATCGTAGTAATACATTAGCTATTAGTAATTATTGACAATTCGTCTGCAAAGAGAGTTACGCCCCGGAGTTGCGCTCGCTAATATGTAGTTGGTAAGCCTGTCACATTGTACGTATGCGCGGAGGGTCCTAAATGTAATCAAATCGTATTTTTCACTGTTCACCCCAAGTCAGTTATTTAAAGTGCCATACAATTTGAAAAAATACTTTCGTAAAACTTTAGTCTAAAATTTATATTCTTAACCAATTTAGAAAATCTCATTAAGTTTTATATGCCGGTGCATACGGAATTTATATTTTTTACATATTTAAGAGGTTATGTGACAAACAATAATTGAGTACAATTTGAAAAATTTATCACATTACAATTATATTGATTGTTCAAGCAATGATTCTGTAGTTGGCCAATAAATTCACAAAGGAATATTGATGATAAGTATGCCGTATTTCCATTTTTATTTTTTCGTTTATTGGGCATTACTGAGCATTGGGATTTACGAGTCCATGTTTTCACCCTCGCAGTCGAATTAGTGAAACGAAACTCTGTGAATCCGAACCTGTCTTTCATCTGCAATACATATATTGAACTCCCATTTCGATTCTCTCGAACTAGTGCCACTATTCAAATATCATGGTCCACATAGAGCAACTAGACACACCTCTTCTCCATGATCCTACATTTAGTTTATCTCTTGCACAACGTTTCTTGTATCTCTTGCACAACGTTTCTTGCTACATCGACTTTCTAATCTTCTGAGCTCCCTATCTCCCTCCATACACCCTTTCAGACTGTCGTATGACTCTTTCTTAAAAGAATCTTTAAATCATAGTTTATGTAAATAATTCTGTACTTTATAAATAAAGTTAGTTGTGTGTATTTATATAGTGTATCTTCTCCTTTATATAACTGTTAATTTGTCATACTTTATAGTCTAGAATCCACTCTAAAATTGTTGTATCACTGTATGTGAATCTATTAAATAAATAAATATTACCTGGCATGTATCCCTCTTTCCTTCAAGTACGCCGGCACACAGCATAGTATTTACAATGCCTCTTCTCAATTGATTTGTGGATCTAATCTCCACCTCGTAAGCTTTTTGACATACGGACAGCTCAAATATATCCAATCTTACTTTCAGCAAGTGGGAACTACCATCGTCAGCTGCAAAGAAAAAGAAAAGGAAAAATTAAGTAAATATATCGTTAAAGTATCTCTAAATATAAGCAATTTCACAAAACGTCCAGGAAGTATTATCCTAATTGAATGCCTTTCACAAGCTGTCCTCGATTTTCACAAATTCATAACATCACTGTACCATGAATGGCTGCCGTAAATTAGTTCACACAGTAAACTAGAGTCAAACATTCACTTGACAAACAAACGATGGATAGTCTTTATCACCAAATCGGGGCTAAAGATGACCAAATATTTCTTCTGAATTGGTATTATATTAAAATCTTTGAATGGATTTAAAAGAAGCTAATTTTTATTTAAAAGGTTATTAATCTTTTCTTACCATGTCCAACTCTTCCCCATCCCGAAGCAATCGCCTTATTTCCTGGAAAAGTCCTGTTGGCGCTTAGGCAAGCAGGATGAAGTTCTTTCAGATTCAAAGGTCGCGGATTCGGAGTGACAGCAGGCCCGATTTCGAAAAGGGCAATGTCGTGGTATTTGGCCGGAGCTTTGTACTCAGGATGACGTATTCTTCTTGTTATGGGATGAATCTGCCCGTTTTTGCCATCCGTAGCCGTTGTGTTTATTAACGAT
Organism: Ladona fulva; assembly: GCA_000376725.2. Taxonomy (NCBI): domain Eukaryota; kingdom Metazoa; phylum Arthropoda; class Insecta; order Odonata; family Libellulidae; genus Ladona; species Ladona fulva. The sequence goes on from KZ308822.1 coordinate 188,757, forward strand.
ACTGTTCCTAAGAGAACCCATCTCGCAGGACCACTGTAATGAGAGACAGGCTTACAGTTCTAAATCTTGAACGGCATAAATAAGCAATTAATAACGTTTCGTATATAAACTCGTTTTACGTAAATAAAAGAACCGGAGGGAGCGAAAGAAAAGAAGTAGCTGGGATTTTAATCCGGGGCTCGAACCCGGATGCTCGATATCAAAGGCAAATTAAAACGCCTCTTTAATAATGGTAACAAAACCTCTCTGCCATTCCACCTACATTCATTCGGGCAGTCGTTACCATTATTTGCGCCTCCTATTTTTACCGAATATGGTTTTAATCATTTACAGTTATATTAAATTATATTTTCTTTGATCTTTATACGAAAAATTAAAGTTCAATGATATGAGAATCCAGGAAAACTTGAGTTTTCTTTAATGAAGCATGAAGCTATTTTGTTAGAGAGACAATTTATCAACAGGAAGGTCTAAAGTATCCCGGACTGGAACCCGGATGCTCGATATCACAGCCACACTTAACAGGTTGCTCTCGTAAAGATGACCAAGTATATTCACTTGGTCTCTCACTCTTTCTTTCATTAAAATTCCATTGTGTCATCCTTTTAACACATTAATATTATACAAATAGTTTTGATGTTTTTTTAAGTTTGTCCTATTATTCGTTTTGTAGTACATCTCCTGTTCTCACGGAAATTGATTGTTTTCATTTGTATTCACATTAGATTATTATTAATAATCTTTAAGTTAAAAGAAATATTAAGCATATGAATACTATTCTTGAAAACTTGAAAATTTTCCTTTGTTTACAAGAGCCCAGTGATACTTCCGGTCCTCCAGTACAAAAGGAGGTAAAAGAACTCACAGAAGAATTCAAAAATGTTGCTACATCCTCTGATTCATGAAAATTTACCACAGAAATTTACAAAGGTTACTACGTAATGTAATGAGAGAATGCGAGCAAAATGTTATGTTACCCGTGAAATTCACAATCCAGTTGTCACTGGATAGATGGGTATTATTAAATTTCAATCAAGTGTGTTGTTGAAAAGACCTTCTGCAAAACAAATGTCCCTGTACATCTTAGAGTTTTTTGTGCTGTGCATTATGTCGTAAATATTCATGTTTTAATGGTTTTTATTTTAAGTATCACTCAAACAGTTGTGGAAAATAAATATTTTTATAGAAATATAATCTCCGATATTTTATATATAACTTTTCAGGTCCTATTAAACTCTAACAATTCTGAGGACTGTAGAGGATCTTATAGAAATAATAAATGTTATTTACAACCTAGTTCCTAATTATGAACTGTTTCTAAATTCTTGGGTCAAAATTTGAGAAAACGTTTCGGTGAGCTAATTAGAAGTACAATTACTTCAACGAAGCCAGGGATTCTGGGATAACAGCGGTTTACAGTTATCAGAGCAGATGGTAAAGAGGGTTGGTGCAATAAAATTTCCCTCGGTTAAGGCAGTCTTTGGCATTTGCTTCTCGTCCGCCGAAGGGAAAAACCACACACGCACAACGCCATAATTATATGGGAAGAACATTTTCTATAATATATGGGAAGAACATTTTCTATAATAGCTAGAGGGAATGCTCCTAATTTAAGTGGATCCGAGGAAAAATTCGATTTAGTAAATCAAGCGAATAAACTTAATCTTAATAGACAAAGCGAAACTGATCCTCAGAGCGACACTCGGACTTCGCCCAACGTAAATAAACTATCGATTGCTATTATAAATTGTAGGAGCATTAAAAACAAACATTTTATCCGAAGTAACGATTCCGGTGTAATTATAGGTACAGAAAGCTTTCTCACTGACGATATTAACGACCATGAAATATTTCCGAAAGACTAAAATCTATCGTAAGGACCGTGCGGACAAAATGGGTGGTGGAGTATTTATAGCGGTTAAAAGTTTCTTACGGAGCAGTTCCAATACATTTCCAAACAGCGGCATCGAGAGCGTCTGGTGCACTATTATGCAGTGCAATAAGCCAAATCTAAATATATGCGCGTTTTACAGACCACCTAACTCCTCACGCCAGGTTTTGCGTAGCCTAAATGAAGAAGTAAACTTTTATTCTCGTAAAAATAACAGTAGCATAGTTTTAATTGGTGGTGATTTTAATCTACCAGATATCGATTGGCAAAACCACACGGTTAAGAAAACAGCTCGTGACAGTGACTCTTGCAGAACTTTATTAAACATAATGCAAAAAAATTCGTTACACCAGATAGTTAAAGAGCCTACCAGGGAATTAAATATATTAGATCTCCTTCTCACCAACATGCCCGAGCGAATAATAAACACATCCGTTTGTGATGGACTTTCCGATCATAGAGCCGTAATTACAGATTTTGACATAAACTTGGTAAGGCATAGAAAACCTAAACGCAAAGTATATCTTTACTCAAGAGCTGATTTTGAGGGATTTCGTAATAAACTCGTATCCGATTTTCCAGCGTACGAAACGCGCGCGAAGCGTTTAAATACAGAGGACACTTGGAACCTCTTTGTAAGGGAAATGCGTAACCTCATGGATAAATTTGTTCCCTCCAAACTTTCGAAACAAACCAATGAACCTCGATGGTATAACAAAGAAACGAGAAAAGCTCTAAAGAAACAAAGGCGTTTACATTCCAAATTAAAAACCGTTGCGAGGCTCCCAAACAATATCACCACGGATAAAATTAAGAGCGAATATAAAGAAGCTAAATCAGTAACGAAACGTACCATGCGAGATGCCCTCCGCCAGTTTAAAAAGAAGATTTTATGCGAATACCTAGACGAAGACCCGAAAGCTTTTTGGTCGTACGTGCGTGAGGTCCAGGGAAAAGAGCAAACGGTAGGATCGTTGAAAGATAAAAGCGGTAATGTAATTAACGATGCAAAGGGCAAGGCAAATATCTTAAATGAGTTTTTCCGTAGCGTTTTCACGTCTAACAACACATTAGAACCTATACATAATTTTGATACGCCTGAAGCAATGTCGAAAATCTCCATCGGAGAAGACGGAATCATTAAGTTGTTGCGACAGCTCAAACCGAATAAAGCCCCTGGCCCCGAAGATATACCAGCTCGAGTATTCAAGGAAGTAGCAGAGAGCGCGGCACCTTTTCTTAAAGTTATATTCGATAAATCTATGACCGAAGGTAAGGTCCCGAAAGATTGGAAAATTGCGAATGTCACTCCTATATTTAAAAGCGGCTTAAAGGAGGATCCAGCGAATTACAGGCCTATCTCCTTAACATCACTGAGCGGTAAAATAATGGAACATATAATTGCTAGTTCCCTAATGAGTTTTCTCGAAACGTCCAATTTTATAGCTAGGCACCAACATGGTTTTCGTAAGACTCGATCATGCGAGACTCAGCTGGCATTATTAGTCCACGATGTCCTGAAATCTGCGGAAAATAAAAAGCAAGTCGATGCGATATTTTTAGATTTTCGGAAAGCATTCGACAAGGTCCCCCATCAAAAATTATTGTACAAATTAAAACTTGCGGGCATCAATGCAGAAGTAATAGAGTGGATAAAAGACTTCCTCTCCGACAGAGAGCAACGCGTAGTACTTGATGGAATTAGCTCCAACCTAGTTAAGGTAACCTCAGGCGTCCCGCAGGGAAGCGTAATCGGGCCGATACTGTTTTTAATATATATCAACGATCTTAGCAAAATAATCGATAGTAAAGTTAGGATATTTGCGGACGATACGGTAATTTACAGAGAGATTGAGAGAGAAGAGGATAGATTGATCCTTTCGAATGACTTAAATAAAATTGCAAAATGGTGCGATGATTGGCAATTGGAGCTAAATGTAGATAAATGTTCAGTAATTAACTTCTTTGAAAGAAAATCGATAACTAAAGATTACTCGTATAGCCTCCAAGGGAAAAACTTAATAACGGAAGAATCGGTGAAATATCTAGGAGTGACCCTTACTAATAACTTATCATGGAGTGCCCACATCCATAACATATGTGGAAAGGCTTTTAAGAAACTCGGTTTTGTTAAGAGAATAGTCGGAAGAAGCGAAGAAAAAGTCCGCGAGCGTTGTTACTTCGCGTTAGTCAGGCCTCACCTTGAGTATGCATGTAGTATATGGGACCCAGCCGACAAGTGCTGTATTCGAGAAATAGAAAAGGTGCAACGAAAAGCGATACGTTTCGTGAAGAATTGCTATGATAAATCAGTAAGCGTTACTGAGATGCTCAAGAACGCGGGATGGGAATCATTAGAAAAAAGAAGATTAACACTAAGGATAAATTTATTAAATAAGTTCAGAGAAACCACGTTCTCGGAAGACGTCGCGGACATAATGCGCCCTCCCTGCTATATAGGCCGCTCCGATACAGCGAGGAAAATAAGAGAAATAGATGCGAAAACGAACCGATTCAAGAATTCGTTTTTTCCGCGAACGATACGCGAAAGTAATCGACTAGGTAAATAGAGTCTTGGTGCATGCACCCCCTGCCACACGCCGAAAGGTGGCTAGCAGGGTATACACATAGACATAGACATATAATTTAAGAGAAACTGTACTTTAATCATCGCAATAAAACGTGCCATTTCTCTTCTAGAAAGTTCGTGAAACATAAAAACCTTAAAAACTTATGATAAGAATGGAAAATACAAAGAAGGGTTTCAAGCAGCAGTGTTGAAATTTATAAGCAGAGTATTCTTATAGGAGAATTTAGTATTGGTCTGAAAACGAACCCAAGACCACATTGAAAAAATCTTTGCCCTTTGCGTTAAAAAAACATGTCTAATAACAATATCCCGATTATCGATTCTCTATCGTTTCGGGAAGACCTCAAAATTATTTTCCTATAATCCGCACAATGCATTCTTTACCGAAAAAATGAGTATTTTAGGCCTTCTGGGATCGAAGCTATGCTCTGATCGAGCTAGCTATGTTCGTTCTCACTTTTCTTCGGGGTTTCCCGTTGGTACGGGATACCACGTTATAAGGCTTAGTCAAAGACACCTGTAGTTAAGGCTGAGACTCCATAACCTACGAGTAGCAATACAATAGATACAGGAGTACCTACCTAACGTATATTTGAATACATGTAAACGAGGAAGGTAATGTCAGGAAGGTACGAAGATGAAATTTAATAGTGGAAAAATAAGTCGTTTGTGAAAATAAACGGGTTAAATATTTTTCTAGTTGGAAAATTTCTCTGTAGGTATGACAATACTCGTGTGTCGCGTGGTTGTCTAACTTCAATTTTCAGTTGTAAACTTTGCATAAACAAAGGCCCATTGAGTTGAACGGCCGGACTCTCGTCTGCTATTTTTGTGCAAGGAACGTGTCCTGAAAGTTCCGTGTAAATCCGCGTGGCACAAACCTGGTGTGTTCCTTGCCGGGAATAAAAGGTAATATTTTTTTAATTAGGTGCCAAATATTGCAATACTTGTACTCACGATTCCCTTGAGCTCACGCAGTGGGCTGCTGTAAGGATGAACTTTTCAGAAATGAGAGTCCCTCCACAGTTCCATGTTATATCCCTCTCGTCACCGTAACCAATGGCAGCCTATTTGGTCAATACATAAATCATTCAATATCTTACCAAACGGAGCAATAGATTCCTATTAAATACTCACAATACCAAAAATCCATTCTAAATTAGGTAGGATATTCGCAAAGGTATTGATGAAAGTTAGGGAATTACTAACAGATCGAGTCTTATCGCAGTATTATAAATAGTATATTTAAGTGAGGTATATAAAGTGAGGTCAAAAATGAAGCTTATAGTCCTAAATCCAATTTGGTGTTGATGAAAGATATAAAAGCATCTAAAGAGAAATAAATGTGAGAGCATAGGAAAAAGGGAAGGGAACGAAAGAAACAATTACCTTGTTTACCTCTTAACAAAATCGTTCCAATTACGCGTTGAAAGCGCGAATTTGATGGGAATGTTTTGCACGGTGAAAATATTCCTATCACAATATCAGTTATCGAAGTGGATGCATCACTTCCCATTCAGCTTTCGTATTTATGTTCCACATTGATAACACTGCGAAGCTTCCCTTAAGTATGAATTTCGTATGCTCGAGAATTTTTTTATACAGCCGTGATTCATAAAGTGGTTGATATATTTCTAAATATGATTATAGATCATTTGACTGCATTTCCATAAATCGATAAATAAAACAAGGTACATAAATAACTCACCATATGTGGAAACTCTCCTGGCAGTGCTGGTTCACCACCTGCTACGCTGAGCCATTTGGGGCAAACATTTAGGTACTCCTCGCACCCTAAATTAAATGAAAAATTAGATACCTCTTTAGAGCTACGATATTATCTCCGTTGGATCGAATTCTTTCACGTTATAGATACATGATGTCAACTTTATATGAGAAGATTATAGATACATCTACATCTACATAAATACCCTGCTTGGTGTCTTTCAGCCTGTGGCAGGGAGAGCAATCATCTAGCGTCCAAATTAACTCTTTAGCTTATTGTTATCTCGTATCGTTCGCAAAAAGACGAGTCCCTAAAACGACTTGTCCTCGTATCTATTCCTCTTATTTTACGCTCTGATCGGCCGAATTAGCAGGGGGTCGTATATTACCAATTACGTATTCCGCAAATGTACTTTCTCTAAATTTATCAAGCAATCGTAGCCTATCGCCTAATCTTCCTTTTTCGAAAATATAAACCATGTGCGCAGAAAAAAAATGTTTACTTACATAATTATGACAATTATAGAAAATAAAAGTGAATAATTGGATTATCCGTTTTTCCTGATTATCCGTGCACCCTTTCCCCATCAAGAGCCAGTATAATTGAGAGTTTACCATATTTTAAATTCCATCCTCATCAGAAACAGTTACTGAATCGATTAATTGTATCGTGAAATGGCCCTCCTCTCCTTTAATAGCATTTCAAATCTATTAACCAGCTCGAGTATTCAAGGAAGTAGCAGAGAGCGCGGCACCTTTTCTTAAAGTTATATTCGATAAATCTATGACCGAAGGTAAGGTCCCGAAAGATTGGAAAATTGCGAATGTCACTCCTATATTTAAAAGCGGCTTAAAGGAGGATCCAGCGAATTACAGGCCTATCTCCTTAACATCACTGAGCGGTAAAATAATGGAACATATAATTGCTAGTTCCCTAATGAGTTTTCTCGAAACG
>KZ308822.1:196567-211519 GCA_000376725.2 Ladona fulva
AATGAGTAAATTGTTTTTACCCCTTGTATTGCAGTTGTGAATCGATTCTAAGCTGACAAATTCAGCAAAGAGATATTCCGGAGTTTGCGTTCGCAAGATGTTGAAAGCTGACGTTAGAACATGAAGTCTTCGACGAGGTTCGAGTTTGATCCAAGATACTTTCTTGAACGCATCAGAAATATGGTCATACTTTTTTAAGTTAAATATAAAACGAACAGGCGCATTTTGGGCACGTTGCAACTTAGAAGCTAATTCTTGCGATAAATCTTGGTACACAATGTCAGCGTAATCAAAGTGAGGCATGATTAATGAATTTACCAGTTGAATTTTAATAGAGGTCGTTAGGAAACTTCCTACGCAAGTTTATGGGTTTAACCATCTCAGAATCACTTGATTGCTTTGAGCATGACAGCTGTTAGTAAGGAAGTTGAACACCTGTATTTAAACTATTAGAATTTTAAAGAATTGGGTGCCTTTCGATGACTTTCGCATTTTCTGTTTTGGAAACGTTTTCCCGGTCATCAAATAAGGGCTTATACTTTGGGATACATCAACGCATTCAAACAGAATTTTAAGCTTGCAAGAAAGGGTTCTGATACTTAGGTTGGAGCAGCGGCACATCGTGTAGACATTATTTCTCATACTAAAAAATAAAGACATTATCTTGTATTTATACTCATGACTGGAAATAGGGAAATGGGAAATAGGAAACTCAGAGGATAGATTAACCCTATCGTGCGACTTAGATAAAATTATGAAATGGTGCGATGATTGGCAATTAGAACTCAACATAGATAAATGTTCAGTAATGAACTTCTTCCCAAGGAAAAATAATGCCAACGATTATACGTACAGGCTCCAAGGTAAAACTTTATCAACAGTAGAAACGGTGAAATACCTTGGAGTAACCCTCACTAATAACTTAAGCTGGGGTACCCACATCCATAAAATATGTGGTCGAGCGCTTAGAAAACTTGGATTTGTGAAGAGAATTGTCGGTAGAAGCGATGAAAAAGTCCGTGAGAGATGTTACGTTGCGTTGGTCAGGCCTCACTTGGAATATGCGTGTAGTGTATGGGACCCTGCAGAGAAGTGTTGTATTCGGGAATTAGAAAAAGTGCAACGGAAGGCGATACGTTTTGTAAAGAATTGTTACGACAAGACAGTGAGTGTAACGCAAATGCTTCAGGACGCAGGATGGGAATCTTTAGAAAATAGAAGGCTTAGACAAAGACTAAATCTCCTTGATAAATTTAGAGAAAGCACGTTCGTAGATGATGTAGCTGACATAATGCGCCCCCCATGTTACATAGGCCGTTCAGACACTGCGAGAAAGATCAGAGAAATAGATGCTAAAACGAATCGATACAAGAATTCATTTTTTCCGCGAACGATACGCGAAAGTAATAGATTAGCGAAGTAAATTCAGTAAATTCATGGTGCTTGCACCCCCTGCCACACGCCGAAAGGCGGCTTGCAGGGTACTAATGTAGATGTAGATGTGTAGATGTAGACTGCTTGTTTAGTAAAAGAAAACGCAGCCCTGTTAATTAATAATGCCTCTGTATTGGTCACATTTTTAGACACAACAAGTCTATATTTAACTTATGTAAGGCAAAAGGCCAAGATGACAATGACCCAAGAAGAAGACTTCAGTGCAAATTCTGTCTGATCTACAATGCCATTCCATTGTATATAAAATTATGTTTACTATTACAGGAGATTATAGCAAAACTAAAATTCAATCTTTTAAAACAAGCATTTTTCAATGTTATTAAAATGAAATTTCAATGAAATTAGTTATTTAATGTTTTAGTTTTATATAAATGTTCTCGAATGTATATTCCTATTAGGAAATTTCCATGTCATGCGCAATGATTCCAAGGATGAAGAAATTAATTTACTATGTAAAGCTCCTGTTAAAATCGCAAATAGGCAAATCTCATCTGCAGGAGTTTTACAGTAAATCAAATTAAATTAATTATCACAAGAGAAAATTTTTCTTGCGGAAAAAGATATAAATACATCTGTACATTACTGTTTCCCATAGAATGTTTAACAGACTCTACTCAGCGCTGACTTGTTCAAAATAATTACCGTTAATCAAACGTAAACTTCGCTAGTACTGCAAGTAGAGTCCATGTGAAGAAATCCCCCAAAAATAATCAGAGGTGTATGATATGATTAAGGAATGGGGTGTGACAATTCATAGAGAAGAATATTTACGTGTTTCCAGAGGCACAAGGAAATTAAATTTTCCCTCTTGAAGATAATTTAAATTATACCGATGATGTAAATGCAGAACAGAATAAATTGACACAAAGTATGGAATAGGTGAGCTCCATTAGACTGTCCGAGAGAGTTTCTCTTCTTAAGAGAATGACTGTAGAGCGAAAATGGCACATGATACCTATGCCCGAAGGTCGAAAGAGAGAGCGAAAAACCAGACAGGCTTCGATTTTACGCTTCAAATCACAATGGAAACCAGCAAGGAAGAATTTTAACACATATACTGGAATTATAATTAAGTTATTGACATATTTTATGCCAGTTGTAACTGATAGAAATTATTCTCCCAAAGTGAAACATTTACGATGATTTCAGACATGTGTGGAGGACGAAAATGGACCGCAGGAGATATATTTTACCTATCGTCTACGCTAACAGGACGATCAGTGCTACCAGTCTATCAATATAAGAATTCCTATGAAAGAGTTCACTGAATTCTTCGTACCTGTACACTTTAGAAGACGTTAGATATTAAGTAATAACAATTAAATCAATAATAAGAAGGCAGTGTAATTTTGCTCATTGTCCTAAACACATCCGTTTAATGCAGAAAATAACGGAAATTTAACGCGAGTGGGAACAAATAATATGCATAGTTTATCAAAGTGGAAACCACTGCCAGTCAGGAATGTAGTCCTAGAGCACCTCGAACCGGTATTACAGGGTGTTTGTCCTACACGTTAGAGGCTTAGTGAGTTCAACACTCTCCTTACTATAAAATGTGGCAACCTCTCAATTGGAAGATCGCCGTGATGTACCTGAGCAGTTACTCGTAACGGATTAATTTCAATTTCATTCAGAAATAATTACTTGCAAATTCATTAGGGTGTATATATCTTAGTACCAAGGTTCAAACCACACTCTGAAAGAGAAATTTCAATCTCAGCGCTCGTCTCGGATTTATTTATTACACTTTACTCACAATGTGTATGAATGCATGTGTGTGTATGAACTCGTATATAGTTTCTTATTCACTAGGTTCGTACTCAACAAGCGGAAAGGTCATTCCCAGAATGAACAGAGAATGGCCGTACTTCGATGGTAGCCTACATATAGTATACTATAAGATGAAGAACCATTTTAAGTGGACATTATTTTACTGTTCCTAAAGATGTTGTGTGTACATCGAAAAAATGAGAGAGCATGTAGAAGGAGTTATTTTCCCGCAAATAATACAGTAATTTTTAAATCTGTAAAAATGCGAGCGTAGCGATATTATCGGAAGATCCGACCCAAGGTTAAGAATCACGGAATGTTCCCCGAAAAGGAGATCAAGGCTGCGATATACCCACCAAAAGTTATTTTCCTCTTCATTGTCCCGCGAAAGGTATGGAAACCTGCTCAGAAGATGGCTACACTCAAGGAAACGTTTCAAAAAGATTTTGCTCTTTGTCTGCTTCTGAGGCCATCTTAATTGAAATAACTATGAATTACTCACTCCATCGATATTTCCCATTTTTCATTTTTACAATTAAATTATAAAAAACGAACGATCCTTCTATTTTGCTTAGAAAAATAAATCATAGATTCATTCAAATAATTTCTAACATTCTTAATTTTTAATGTTGATCTTTGACCTTAAATCTACCGTAACGAATTCTCGCTGAGTGAGCCAAAATATCTCAAAGTTTACGAAAGTAAATATTAGCGTGGTGTAAAGCATAGCATTGCCAGTGCATTCGGAAGAGATTCTCAAGCTTCGTTTTAAGTTACGTAGCATTTTACTGAGAACAATACACAAAATGAGCAATGTCGATCGATCACTAAAAGCCCATGTAAATAACACCGTGGTGCTGAATTTTGTGCGTATGAAAAAAAGGTTCACATTATTATTTAGTGTGTATTCAATTTAAATCGTCTGAACGAGAAGCAAATTTTATACATTTTAAAATTAACTGCCCAAAGGATTAAAACTTAATACTAATATCTAAACTATGCCTTTCCCAAACCAAATAATTTTCTTTGAAATTCCTAAAAACGTTTCAATAAATTTAAGAGGAAAAACATGGGTGGATGAAGTTATGATTACTCCTATTATTATGATACACTCTTTTAGATTTAATTTTAACTAAATTAACGAATTTCACTAAGAAAGAAGCAGTGCATACAGTGCAATAGATTTTCTGAACGGATAGGGTAGTTGATAAGATGTAGAATTTTTGAGAAGCTATTTGAACTATGGCTGGTCTTAAAGCTCTGTCGAAAACGTTGACTTTCAATGACATGAATTACTTGAGCTTTTCTAAAAAAATTCCATGGCAACCGAATCGAAAAAATATGGAAGTTTCATCTCACCAAAGTTACCTGCATTCAAATGAATTTTCTTTTAATTTACGACTTTCTTAATGAAAATCAACTCACATTTACTTGCTGTCTCTCCAGGAACCCTCGACGTTACGGGACGAGGCGCCGATTGAGGACGAGGGGCCACAACTGGACGAGGGGCCACAACAGGACGAGGGGCCACAACGGGGCGAGGGGCCGATGCAGGGCAACAGACTATCGGTTCTCTGCCTTGAAATCCGCAATTTATTGGTCTTACTCCTCTCCTGATATCGTCTTGAGCACTGCCACAGTTGCTTATTAATTGACAAACTCCATTCCTACCTCCTTGTCCACTGCACCTGTCCCCTGCAACGAATTACACCACAAGCACACGTTAAAGTCTCCCAAATCAAATGTCTTGAAAATAGAGATTTTTCCTTGAACTGACGACTGTTATAAGGTTTATCTAAATACTCACCAACAGATCGCTGAGCCACGCATAACGAGATAATTTGAAGGTGAGCAGCGACAAAGAGAAAATATGAAGCAGATCGCATCTTGAACGTAGTGAAAGATGCTCTACCTCAGACAATCTGTTTCGAATGAAGCTTTTCAGCCACCTATATTGCCCGAAAGCTGTTTTCCCCTGTCTTTCCTGGTCACGTGACTTTTGACCTTCACCTTAGAGAAAGATACTAAGCAGAAAAAAAGCCCACAAAATCTTTTCTTAATTTTATTTTCTTGGAACCAGTGACCAATTTTCACACATCTTTATGGGTAGCCAATGGAAAAACCAAGTCAATGGTTGCGTGACGTAAGCTATGGATTTCTGCAAATCTTATGTTGTTTCGGACTATCAGTTGGATGCGTGACAAGTGACGTCACAATCCAAATTTCAATACGTAAACCCCGCAAGCTTTAAATAGGATTCATCATATACTTTTCTCGTGAAACTGATAATGCTAAATGGCTGCATACAATCATCAATAGCGCGCTCTCCTTTGGTGTAAGCTGCCCCGGGTTCGATTCCCGGTGGAAGCCTAAATGTGCGACATGACCTCAGCTGTCGAAGTGCTTTGAAAAATGCTACTACCACAACTGCATTTAAGGTTCTACGAATGCCCTCATCACGAATGCTCGAAACTAGCTTTTGTTTGTGAAATAAAACATTATTTGAGGAATCCGTTTGCAAAGCTATATCGATGAGAAAAACTATTCCAACTAGAATATAAGAAGAGGAGTTGTGAGCTACTACAAAATGTTCATCAATTTGTTTCACATGCCTTATTTAGTCTTTTCGGCAAGGAAAACTTCCTGTGAATGTAATATATCCGTGGAATCTGTTGGACGCCATTTTTTACTGCAAAGCTATAGATAACGTATAAGAAATTTTAATTCAAACGGAACTGTAAATCCACTGTTCCGCGTCAGTGGTGAAAGTGATCGTTCAAGAATACGATTTCAAGATTGATAGCTATTGATAATTATCACATGAAACAATCTAGGACATGTTAGGCACTTAATACCTCAAAACCAGACCATTATTTTCTCTTTAGCTTACACAATTAAGCAGTTAGCTGCTTTCGGAATCTGTTATCTTCTTATCTGTTTGAAATATAATAGTGAGTCTCTAGCCATGTTTGTCAACTGTTGTAACTTAAGTTAATGGTATTCTATATCAAACTAAATCCAATCCACATAGTAACTTTTCTCTCGAGAGTTCTTATACAGTACATGTTATATAACAGCCAGCAAAATGAATGAATGTTTCCCCTAATACGGTGGATTTGAAACATTCCGTCACTTGTCGTGGTAACGTGGAATATGAGTGCTGTAATCCCTTGCGCTTGCAAACAAATAGTACACTTTTCAGCTGTGAATGTGAATGTAATAACAAAAGTATAACCATTCATTCTAAATTACTGAATAAGTTTGATAAAACAGGCAGGTATTTATATCTTTAAAGAACACATAAAACTAAAATGTCATAACTCAGTGAATTTTAAAATTAATCAATTTTTAGCAAATTTTTCATATAGATAGATAGATAGTTTTTCAAACTGATAAGAGCTTTAAAAGAAGATAAAAATAAGCCCTAATACGTTGCGTGTGAGGTGCTATACATATGCCGATCTTCGATTTTCTGAGAAATTCTTCCAGCCGATAACGAACCCTTATGAGGAAATCCATCGGGTGAAATATGACTTAAAGCTTTCCTTTATCCTTCATTAAGTTCCTTTTCAATTATCACAGTTGAATATTTGCATAGTTTATATAAAAATATTGGATCCTTTATTTACTTTAGTGTCCTAAATCCTTAATTTAATTTAGAGCAAATTTTTACTTAAAGTGACGAAAACAGAAAACATCGCCATTATGTTGCAATGGCTAACTTAAATCACGATATTTTTAACCTTTCTGAAGGGAAATCTAAAATCAAATGTTGCGACAAATCGTGATGCCGATAAAAAAAACAATTTTTTTTCGACAATGCTGAGTGTCTGAACAACGCCTTCCAAGACTATCTCGCTTTTGAGAAGATCTTCGGATCATCACGGATCCGAATGGTATGTTTCATACGTACGTCCAAAAGAAACATTATTGTATTTTTGGCCAAATTTTTAGGATTCTAGCCCACTGTGCTATACAAGACCAAGACCATCACCGTCATCTACTAATGGTATTTGCTTCCTATCCACAATGGAACACCAATAACATTGTAATCAATATGCTCTAGCTTAACTTGGTGGAACACCATGATGAAATAAATATGAAAGTACTTCGTAGTTTCCACAAGAAACTTTTCTTTCGACCAGTTTCGACTCTCGCGAGTCATCTTCAGGTACATGGCACCGGAAATTTTTCATGGGTGCCATGTACCTGAAGATGACTAGCGGGAGTCGAAACCGGTCGAAAGAAAAATTTCTTGTGGGAACTACGAAATACTTTCATATTTATTTCACCAATGACATTGTCGTGATAAAATGGGCAGCGTGGGTTTAGCTTAACTGCAGTTCAAATAAAATATGAATAAAAAATCCATCACATGTGAAAGCAAACTTGTTAACAAATCCATAAACCAATCCGAATCCAAAATGGATTTGAAAAGAGCCATAAGTATTGAATATCTAAGTAATGACCTTGATGCCCTATTCTTATCATAACTGCTTCTCAGGTCGTATTTACATTTTAAGATGAATAACCAACTATTCTTTTCTATATAATGGATGTTTTACTTCTTGTAGTGAAATTAGTGAAAGTTTGTTCAATTTATAGAACGATATTTAAAAGTAATTTCTTCAAGTTGAGAACTATAACATCAAAACTTAACTAGATTTTAATAGTGCTAAAATCTTATCTGTATCAGTAGTCCATTGGACAGATATACAGTCACTTACGAAAGTCTGTGGGCAAGTTCTGTCGCTGCTCTAGTGGCCATATAAAAATTCTGTTGGTACTACGTGATTCGCATGTAAGGAAGAAAGGATTTGTGGGGGTAAATGTTTTGGAACTTTAGGCAAGTGAGGGGAAAGAAGGAATCGCTGTGGAATTTCGGGAAACCAGAATCGAATAGAGACAGCACCTCGCATCATTGGATTGGTTTGAAGGTTACTTTGGTCTTCGATGGAGATGGTTCCCTTAAAGAAAACGCTTTTCTGTTTGAGCTAGACGAGCAGCTTGGCGACGTTGAGCCGAATTCAAGGCACTTCAGCCATTGATTATGTTAGGATATGAATGCAAGAGTTAATGCAGATATTTTCGATTTCTAAGCCGCTTCCAAGATGAATATTCACCTAAAATTTAACGGGATAGTATTTTTGTGTTACCTTGACTTTTCTTTAATATTTCATCAAATAAATGGTTTTCTGTTAAATCACGCTAACATGCAAAGTAGAAATATCATACTAATGAAATTTCTTTTGTCATTTCCTACTCTATTTTAATCGTTAACTATACCGAAAAACTTTGAGAAAGATTTCTTTTGGATATATTAATTGCATACCAGTCTAAATGCTTCCCACTTCCTCCATCATTAAAATTAACCTCCATTGAACTGTATGACTCCTAAAATTACTAATTCTATGAATGGTTTGTATGAACTGTACTGGATTAATTCAAGAACTCAGCGTTGTGAATGGCAAATCTCCCTCCCTATTACTACATCCTCTACGGATACGAATGCAGAAACGTGAGAATAGGGGATCTATCATTCCTGATGAATATCGAAATGAATCAAATAGGCGCCGCGCTGCGAGTATTGATATTGCGGGTGCACTAGATACCTTAGCAGAGAAAGCGAAGATAAATATTGTTACGTTAATAGTGAAATATGCGGTGATGCTCTTAATACTTTGAGGTAATTTATTAAAAATGGTAGAGGCTGAGTGATGAGGGCCATTTTGGGAGAGAGAGCGTTTGTAGTCATTGAGATGAATACCGTTTTTCCTATGAACATTGAGAATGTGGTATGACGAGTTATAGGGAAAAGTTTTGGATGATTTTTTATGAAAAGTCTACAGTTTAGAATACAAATTGATGGTAGAGTAAGAATATTGAGAGAATAAAAACGGGGCTTCCCATTTGATCGATATGAAACACCACATATGACTTTAATTGCTTGTTTTTGTAACGAGAAAACTTTTCTAGCATAAATGACTTATTCCTGGATAAATTCCTATGAAAATTAGTCTACTTCATCTTATTTAAAACAATTAAAAATCACCTCATTATTAGGATTGCCAATCACTCCCGGATTCGCGGGGAAACATCCGGCATTGGACAATAATTTGTAAAGTCTCCCGGATCCCGGCGTTTTCCGTCCCGTTGGCGGTGTTTCCGTTGGCGTTGGGCTTAATACAGGATTAAGCAAGTGCTATTTGTAGTAAAGAATGCTTATAAGGTCATCAAGATATGTACATACTTTGACTTATTTAGCGACAAGTTTTAATTATAAGATTTTCAGAAATGGATTTCAATGCTTAAGTAGAAAATATGGACCATTTACAAATATTCCTGGAAATCGGCATTTTAATTTCATTTTATTATATTTTCAAATTTCTCCATCTGAGAATCAAGCAATAATTATTCCATCGCAGGACTGGAAAATTTAATAATATTATTTGGGCTTTGAATAGATTTAGGAAAGCAATATTCTATTTAGTAGCTTCACCAAAACATGCTTCACAACAACCAAATAAAGTAGAATAGGAGGAACTAGATCCACTAAAATCAATATCACTTAAGAGTATTCCACTAATTTCTATTGCATTTTAATAAGAATGCACTTCAAGGAAAACTTGCTTAAAATTTTCATTTGAGGATTTCATAGAAACCTAGAATGAAGGAGTTTATCTCTTTTGAACATAGCATTAAGCAAAGATGACCTAAATTTTATAACACATTAAAGTAAATATGCCAATGAGAAATAATAGAATATTACTATGAGAAATAATTCACCTTAAGGGCAGTTGATACAAGGCCGGAATATCTGTTTGCAGGATGCTGGCAATAACACCACCATCTCGCCATGCATTTTGATAAAATGTGATCTAAGGCTTTCCTGGTGGATAGCTTGTAAAAAGGTCTTTCGGGTTTCCAACCAGGTGAGTACAGATAACATTGTAGTTGCCAATGTTACCTGTACTCACCTCGTTGGAAACACGAGAAACCTTTTTACATTTTGATAAAATATTTCTGTTTTTGCATTTTGATGCCTGAAAGATGTTGCTATGCCTGCATAGATTCATGAAGGATTTGGGTTTATTGCCTGCTGTTTATTGCTGTCTTAAGAGTTATTTTGCTTACCCTCCCTTACCTCTACCCTTTCCTCAATCCCTCTGTTCGGAAAATTCAACAACAGCATTTCTTTGAATTGTACTGCGATAGATGGCTAACTTAAATTGTATCCAATGCCCTTAAGGTATTCACTTATAATACAATGAGATATTAATTCACACATTTTACAATGAGAAAAACATTCACATGTAATATGAGCAATAACTCACATATAACACATTATGATTCATAAATAAATTTTAAAACTTTCATTGCAACATTATTTATTGACAGCCACAATGTATTGCATTAAAATTTCTAAAATACATCATGAATAGATTACATGTTACTGAAAGAAGATCATAAGATATTTCATCATAACTAAGAGACTTGTTTTTCATATTACCATACTGAATTACCTGATTTCTAATTCAGTTTAGAGAGTTCATCACACAATCCCAGGCCAGGTTGAGGTGATATCGTCTTAATCTTATCTCATTAATTATCCTTTTGTAAATTGGTTTTGGTTACCTGCAAGGAGAAAGTGTTAGTTATACACTGTGTAAATAGAATAGGTAAAATCTCTCAGAACCAGAGAATAACCTAAATTCTATGAATTCATTAAAATATCTACTGAATTGTTCTTAAAGTTATACAGCATTAGAAATGCACCATAAGCCTTTATGAACATTTCTCTGTAATTATTGATATTTCCTTCTGAAAGTATACATTTAATATTAATAAAGTTATGATAGAAAATGCTAATGGTAAAATTTTGCATTAACTTAATAAGTTGCTAATATGAGGTCATTTCACTTATAAAACCAATCATAACAAACATCCAATTGTAACTAGTATTCAGAATACTGCAATCAATTAATATATTTTCCTGTTGATTGCCTGAGTATCAATTTCACTCACACATCTCTCTCTCTAGCTTCTTCTGGGATACATCTCAAAAATTGTTAATTTTAATCCTTTTAACTCTTTTCTCTCCTTTGAATAGTTATTACTTAATTTTTCCTTATATTAATGAATAATACCATTTTTCAATATCAGCTAATAAGGAAATCATTGCAGAAACCAACATTAACAAGTCTAGCAGGATGGAGATAGCTCTCTACTTGACACTTTCATTTACTAAAATTAGTCAAATATTCTATCCTATATACTACTCCAAGGTCTATTTGAAAAGATTCAAGATTGCTAAATGAAATTTTTATACCTGAATATAATCAATGTCTAGTGCTTCAAGACATGCAGAGAAAAGTCAATTGCAACCAAGAAATGAAATTCTAAATAGAGCTAAGGCAATGTATTTTAATGCCTCCACTCAACAATTTCTGTAGCTGTTAAGATTCAATATAATTGCCGCATTTCATAGCAGGAATTCATAAATGAGAAATTTCTACTTCTTAATATCTAATGATGACTACTACAGAAATGTAATAGAATTGAGTATACATCATGATTCATTAAAAATTATTATCATACTTTCTTTCTTTACCTGTAGTTGCTAAAAGGTATTTTGCTGGTGGATAGACTTCCTCATTTCCCAGTAACCTAACATACACTGTCATGTTATAAGTGGTTGAAGGTTGAAGGTGAAGTATTCTAAATTTAGGATCCATTATCCAAGTAGAATGATTGAACCACCTGTTGGAGTTGACTTCAGAATAAGATGGCAAGTACTCAAATTTGGTATCCCCTGAATCAGGATGAAGCCAATGTAAAAGAATAGAAGTGGAATTACTGCTGCTTTCATCCACACCCATTTGCAAAACCTAGTAGAAAGAGAAGCCAGAAGTACATTTGAAAGATAAGACAAGGGATATTCTGAAGTTAAAGGGTGTTGAGGAACTAAATGGTTAATTTACCTGATGACCTATCTTCTCATATTGCTCACATTCAGATTCATCAAAGCCATCCTTGCAGTCTTGTTTTCCATCACAAAGTTTATCCAAGGTTAAACAATAATTTCCATGAATGCAAAGGAAGTGTCCAGGTGGACATGTTATTGGTTCTGATGTTGTAGCTGTGAAAGAAAAACGTTCCTTTGAGATTCATCTTTGATTTTAAGATATAACAAAATTATGAATTACGTTGGATAGTAGAGGCCTTAATGTAGTGGTGTTCCATATTCAAAAACTAAAAAAGTATTGAAGCACAATTTATTTATAAATACTGAACCACAAACAAATAACAGTGTAAGCGACCTTTTTGGAGTGTCGCTCCATCATCAGGCAGGTGAAACACAGAATAGCAGCATTATATAGTCAAAAACAAATGAGTAATGTAAACACCAAAGGAAGTGGAGGAGGGGAGGAAATGAAAGGCAGAAGGAACAGGCAGTCAGGATTGGAAGAGGTGAAACAGTTGAGCGGTTGGGGGAGGAACTCTTACGCTGTTATTTGTTTGTGGTTCAGAATATATAAATAAATTGCGTTTAAATATTTCTTTATTATTTAAAAATTATGAATAGTTTAAAATTGAATTAATATTGAAAAAAACAAATTTCCTTCAATGTCAGCTCTATAATATGTTATTCCTAACTTAAATTTACCACCATAAAATTTTTTGTATTTTCCAAAGAATTTGTCCACAAAAATATACTTTAGAGGTTAAATCAATAGAAAATATGGCTAGAATGAAAGCAGAGATGATAATTTCTAATATTCCTATACAATTTCTTCACCTCAGTGTCCCTGGACTGACATAGCCAAAAAAGGGATGCAAATTACAACATTTACGGCTAAAATACAACTGCAGAAGAAGATACATTGTTAAGTATTGAAGATATATTATAAAGAAGTATTACTATTAACTCCAAAATGTACAGAGGAGAATCAACCATGACATGGGAAAGCAAAATTATACCAACTCTTCTGACTAAACTACTTAAATAAGCTTCAGACAAGTAATTGTCCAAAAAATGTTATTTGATATTGATAAAATGCGTTTTTTTAAGTCAATAACTTTATCAAGCTTATAAAAGGTGTATGAATGTCAGATCATAAATTGCCCATAGCCTCTTCAGTGCTGAAATTGGACAATATTTGTCTCCCAGATAGTCAAGTGGAGAGTGCTTTTGATTTCTGTGAAAGTGGTCCTGGGTTTGATTTCTGGGGAGGGTCCAAATGCAAAATGACCTCAACTGTTGAAGCACTTTTAACAATACTACTACTAAAATTGCACAAAATCTATGTGATGTCTCTTTAAAGCTGTTTGAAAATTGAGGAATCTACATTGAGGTATCTACTTGAGGCCTGCAATATATAATGTATTACCACATGAATAGAGATCGTTTTGTTTTGAAAAATTTGGGGTCAGAGAACAGGTTGAGATTAATGCAATGGAAGTAGATTTCCTCAAAAAAGACTCCTATGCATGCCAATACAACCCACCATGCAGCAAAAGTTGTTGCTAGTAGTCCTTTCCCTTATTATTTCTTACCTATTACATTGGGTTTACATAGGTATTTATATAAGATATTTTTTCAAAATGTAGGCCCTAAAATCATGGTGTGTCTTACACATAGGAGCATTATATGCATTAGGAATATGGCACAATAAATCCTGGGCCATAAAGCAAAAAATTTGTTATTTCTTAAGAGAAAAAGATTTTATAAGTATCAGTGTATAAATGTCCTCTATCATGCTAGATCTTCTAGAAAGTCATACTCTAATACCCCATAAACCTTTCTTTTTCAAAGAGCATTTAACTAAGATACTAGGCTTTCCTGGTGAATAGTCTGTTGCAGGAAGGTTTTACAAAATTCCAATCAGGTAACTTCAAATCAGAGTACTGATTTTTCAACTTCCCGAAATGGAGGTTGGTCCAGAGATAACAACCAAAACATTTATACTCAGATTTGATGTTACCTGGTTGGAATCCCATCAAACCATCAATCATGAACATCATGCACATACCTAGTGAAATTAAGTGTATGAAAGATCTCAATTGGTACCTGGTATACTTATAATATTTATATTATTTTCTAGCTTCACATTATTAATTAAGGAACAAACATAAGTGTTTTGAAAATTAATTATCAACCAATCCTTTTGCATGACACATACATTCAGTTGTTGAAGAGCTGAGCTCTGGGCATGATGCCTCATCAGATCCATCACTACAGTCTTCATCCAGGTCACAAACCCATTGCAAGGGTACACATCTACCATCGGAGCACAAAAATTGAAATTCTTTACAGGTCTTTATAGCTGAAAAAAAATTAAACATCCATTCTTAATATGACTTCATGAATTTCCCATGTTTGAATGTAACTTAACTCTATATTATCATGTATAGTAAGGTTCATTGCTACCACTCCAAATTTTTCTGGATAGTATCCTTATGCAAGACTTATAATGCTTGAAAAATTAGTTTATCACACTAAAAATTAATTAGAAAACAAAGTCCCAAACTGTTTGTGATATGCTAATAGATGTAAATCACAAATTATGGAACATATATTGTGTATCTCTTACACACCTAATATCTAATTGATACCAATTTCCTGACTAATAGAGAATGCTGGATTTTAAGAGCATTTTAAAAAGAAATTATCAACTAATTCCTATGCATGGTACATACATTCAGTTGTTGAAGAGCTGAGTTCTG
>KZ308822.1:229006-240592 GCA_000376725.2 Ladona fulva
ATTGCTCATTCATTTGGGTTCAACAATCAGCACTCACTGCAATCATCAGAAATCAGGAAAAATATATCAAGCTTCTGCATCAAGCATAAAGCTCAGAGGCTGAGTATAACTCATAATCAAGATGTTGAAGAAAAATTAATGAAGAGGTTAAAGCACATTTACACATTAAGATGTACCATTGGTACAGCTGTACTCTTGATACTGTTTGGTGTTGGCTGTAGTATGATCTCTGTAAGGTAATGATACCAAAAGACTGAATAGCTTCTCTGGCAATAGAAATCTTCTCAAATTTTTCTCATCAAATAAAAATTTTAATCTTCTGTCTAAGTAATAAACAGTGACTGTATACTGAATGCTATATTTTTATTTGTATATATGCATGTGTACGGTCCTGCTACCGTATCTTGATGAACAAATATGTATAACTTGACTTTTGGTATGGGATAGAGAAAAGTGTATCTTTTGTATAATTTTGCCTCATTCTTGTTAATGATGATGTGATGATATGAAAGCTACTGAGTTATGAGTTATGCTGAATAATGGAATAAAGTAAGGTTTTTTGTTATGCAATGACATGAAAAATGTTACTCATAGAGTCAGTGTGCTTCACTAATGTGGGTTTGTTCTGGTTATAGCATTCTGTCTCAGTGAAGTAAAAGCAAAATACCTCACTCCTCATCTTGGCTAGTAAGCCTCATTTCTCTCTCCTAGCTCTTCATAGCTGATGGTGGAGGGGGATGAGGTCCCAACCAGCCTTCAGCCTGAATACTTTACAGACATGAGTATATTTGTTTAAAGAGTAGCTGGTAATTTTTGCCTAAGCTATCAACATGAATATTTTAACACACATTCTCAATTTTGCAGTCACTCTATGTTCAAGTTGACAATGTTTTACAATATATATGAATATTTATACACATAAATTCATTCACACATACTCATGTACATTCACACATAGTAATACATAGAGCTCACAGCAATTGACTTCATCACTGCCATCAGAACAGTCCACTTCAAAGTCACACCACTTCAGGGCATTTATGCATTTTCCATCACTGCATTGAGCCTGGAGTTTTGGGCAGTGAATGTGGGTGCAGTTTTCCTAGAAGATAAGATTTCTTACTTCATTCACAACACTCTTATATAAGAGAAAAAACAGAATGAGGATGAAAATTCACTCAAAGGGATAGAAACAATACTTGGTACAGGACTAAAAAGACTTTTGGCTAATTAATGCAATGAACCAATAAAGTTTGTAAAACATAATGTATTTAAATAATAAATCTGAAGTACACAAAAATTGCATTTATGAAACACCATAATGCTCTCTAACTTAACCATTATTTCATTCCAAATATCTATCTCTATCTTTCATTACAAAATAAAGTAAATTTACATGATTTTTTAATTTCATCTCACCTATAGGATTGATTAAAATACTGTATTCTTTCATTTCAATCAAATCTAACTCCCTAGCATTATGCCATCTATGTACATAGTGTCCAAATTAGCCATTTGTCCTGAAGATCTGGAGACACACTAATCACCCACAATTTCAGACTTACATGCTTAATAACTGCTTTAGAATATTGGCTGCTAGGAAGCAATGAGTATCATGGATTTCTTTATAGATTTTAAATTCCTAAACATAATTATTTTGAGGAATTTATTTAGCAAAATTTTTAGCATAACACATATTTACATTTAAAAATTATTTCACCGCTTCATCAAATTTTGGAAAAAATATCTTTGGTAAGCCCAAAATAACTCCATTTGTTTTGTTTGAAGTTGGCCCTGACCCGTGTTGCATATTGAGAATTCAATGGTCCTCCCAATTCCCATCTTTTCATTGGCTCTGGAAGTTATTTTTGCTATATTAATAACAATACGCCAGTCTCCCTTCTTCCTGTTGTTTAGCATTCCAGTATTTAGTAGACTAGGGATGGCTAATGTATGGTACATACATTGGATGTTACATTTCATGATTGTAGGTGAAATTAACTTAGATATATTAAAATTATTTCTCATTTAAAATGTGCATACAAACTTACATCTATAACATAATCTATCACTGAATTATAGAGACCACACTTATTATAGTTGAAAAATATGTCGTATGTCTAAAGTTTGTGTGGTGCATCTATAATAAAAATGAAATGAATGAGGCATGTAATGTAAAAGATTAGCCAGCCCTGTTTTAGATCATATTACTTTAGAATTTTTTAATGGTTAGACCAGTGGATTGCTCTCTTTTTCAAGGTGTATATAAAATATATGTTTTGTTCTTTTTGTTCAAAAATGAGAGGTGGGAAAATCTATCACCATAAAGCTTGCAGTATGCAAGCAAGTTCAACTCGTAATATATTCAGTGCTCTGGAGGATTCTTTTCCTCACACAATTTATATCCATATTCTTAGAGTAGATGCTGTCTTGATGCATAATATATTCCAAATACATGTATATATGAGCCTGATAAATAAAATAACCTCCTGCAATCAGTGTACCCTTGCTTCCATTTTCCTAAACCACCTCTTTTCTACTTTTCTGTCTTTTGCTGTCATCATCTAGGACCTCTTACTCATAACATAGGTATAAAAATACTTCTTCCTTTTATTTTGATTATTTAATATAAAAGTAATTAGAATGAGTCATATTCATCATTGGTCTATTTCTGTCCAACTATGCTGAAATATAATTTTTAAATTTCATTTTCCAAAAGTTGATTCATATTATGCCATGAAAACATAATTACAAAGTAGGACCCCAAAAAAAAACCAAACAGCTACTTCGGATAGCTCATGTTTCTCTGGGTTTAGCCTCTATATTAGCTAAGAGCTTCTAAATCCTCTTATTGTATGCTTATTACTTAATCACTATAGAAGGTTAAAACAAATTTTAAGATCTAAGTCTCTCAGTTTTGTGTTAATCCTTGAAAATTCCCTAGTAAAACATATTTACTGCCAGGCAAAGAATTATATAACAAGAATTCCTGTACTCCTGGTGGAGGTTTTTAATGGCTCCTAATTCATCTACAAAAAAATAAAAATTGCTAATCAGCAATGGGAGCTAATTCTGGAAAGGAGAAAATCTAGGAGTGAGGAACATCCCAGTATTTAGAGAATGTACAATAATATATTAGACTTTCTTATCTACAGATTTACATCACCTGTCTTACCTCTTTTTGCTACCTTTCCATTGAATTCCTGAGTTGACTTCAGCCTAGTCTAAAAGACTCTTTGTTACATAATAGCAATAATTAATTTAAAGCATAATGGCAATTAGGCAGTACGAATACCTCATCAGAAGAGTCACCGCAATCATCTTCACCATCACAGTTCTGAATCCTTGGTATACAAAGTCCATTTTTGCATCTAAAATTATCTTCTGAACATGTCATTGATGCTGTAATAGAAAAATTGGGTTTCCTAATGAAATGGGAATCAGCAATTGAAAGAAAACGATAAGAAAGCTCATGGTTGCCAAATCAGTAGGATTTTAATTTTTTCACAAACAGGTTATGTTTGCTGTAAATACTGCTATTATAGATGGTTCTCAACAGTAATATATTTGTATTTAAATCAACAGCTGAATGTTTTATAAAACTACTTAATTTATTTCAAAAGTAAAAACACCATGAAATAGTGGGTAATTTATTATCAGTATTTAAATAAATCACTATTAGTAGTAAATTAGTATTTTAAAGTTATCAGATTCAGTATATAAACATTATTTGATAAAGTATCTCAAAGTTTCACATCGAAATTATTTTATTCATATTTATCTTTTGAGGAATCAAAAATTAAAAATTCATTAAGAAGAAAAGAGTATACTGGTTTTACATTTTCATTTAAACCTTACAAGCCATCAGAAGTGCATGGCAAGGGGTGTAAAGATACCGATAATCCTATCACACCCTAATTACTATCAGCTTCTCTAATACTTCACAGAAAAAATTACCAGAAGTAACTATCCATCCTGGCAATCAGTTCTAATCTAATCACTAGCAATAAATATTTCAAAGGGCACCCGGAATTTTGGTCCGCGGAGATTTGGTCCGCTACGTTAAATCTCCGCGGACCAAAGTTCCGGCTGCGATTTCAAAGAGCTTACGTCAGTAATCAAGTATTCTATCCCCAAGCAAAGTCCACCCTAAGGATTCTATCATAGCTGAAACACCACTGTTGAATCTAAAATCTCCCTTGACAAACCTAGCCTCTCTATGTTGAATTATCTCAAGATTGGAGACTATTCTTACTTTGTGAGGATCCCATATTGCACAGCAATACTCGAGAAGAGGTTGAATTAGGGAAAAGTACACTATTTGTATGTATATTTATTTATGTATGTATATTTTGCCTTCTTTCATAGTGTACTACTTTATGGTATTTGTATTTGGGGCAATAGCTTTGGAATTAACAGAATACTGTTGATTCACAAAAAGGCAATGAGGATTTTGGCTGGGGCTAAAATTACAGAACACTGTAAGCCAATCTTTATGGCAGAAGATATCATGACTGTAATCAATCTTTATATATACGAGGTACTTAGGCATACCAAAGTTAGTATGTCTAAATTTCAGGTAAGAGGTGATATTCATCTCTACAATACCAGAAATGCTCATGAAATTGATACACTTTTATGTAGACTGTCCAAAACAGCTGACCATCATCAAGTTACTGGTAAAAAACTATTTAACAAGTTATCAAAGAATTTACAATCTAAACCAGTTAATAGGTTTAAATATTTTGCTTCATCTTGGCTTCTCAGAAATCCATTCTATTCTATTAGGGAGTTTTTTATGTACCAATGATAATTTAATGTGTTTTTTCTTTTTACATGATCCTTTGCTTTTTTTCTGTAAGGCTTTTTCAACTAATAAAAGATTATTATTATTATTACTCTTATTAATATTATTATATTTCTTTTACTCTCAATGAACATCCCCTTAGAATTCTACTGGCTAACCTTTGCATCCCATTTGCCTTTCTTACTATTCTTTTTTTTTATAACTCTCTGAATATGCTCTTTGAAGGAAAAAGCTACTACCAAGAGTAACTTCTAGGTATTTATGATGCCTCACAAACTCCAAAAGATATCCTGAAATATGATATGGTGCATGGGTAACATTAGTATAATGCATAAAAAAACATAGCTAGGCACTTATTTACATTCAAGGTTAGCTGCCAATCACTGAAATAATCTGAAATGACATTAAGGTCATTCTGTAAAGAAACAGTGTCATCATGTGATATGACATCTCTGTATATAACAGTATCATCAGTGAATAGCCAAAACTTACACATAATGCAATGACTTTGCTATTCCATCTACTGACAATACAATTGGTCTCATTACTTAATTCAGTGTGTATAGAAAATTCGTCCACCCATAATCTAAGAAAAAGCATGCCTGGCAGTGTCAATTTAGTAGATTTGCTTTGCCTGCCAATTCACTAATTGTAACTCCCTTGTCATTAACAATGCTTGGTACTGAAGACAACTCTATGAGATTTGTGGATACATGACCAAAATGTCTTCGGATCTCCTTTTAAAGACTCCAAAAGGGTTTTTAATCTATATTTCTGAAATTCATTCTGAGCTTCATCTTTAACCATCCTTCAAACCTCCATGTACATTTCTTGCTCAAAATCAAAGTTTACTCTTATTTTCTCAAGCTTCTTATCCATGAGTAAAAAAGCACTGCTTCTTGTGCAACACCAGAAACTTCGGTTTCATCTAATGTGGTTCCTTACACTCCCTCACGGTTTTTATCAGGACAAACCTAATTAAACCTTCCTTTAGTATTTGGAGGAACTCTATCATGCCATCCTAACCAGTATTACTATTCAAAACACAGAAATCCTCCCTGCTCTCATTGATATAATCTCTGCATTCCAAAAACTTGCAACTCACCCAATCAATATGGGGGAAGTTAAATTGC
Organism: Ladona fulva; assembly: GCA_000376725.2. Classification (NCBI taxonomy): domain Eukaryota; kingdom Metazoa; phylum Arthropoda; class Insecta; order Odonata; family Libellulidae; genus Ladona; species Ladona fulva. The sequence goes on from KZ308822.1 coordinate 234,947, forward strand.
CTCCTACAAAGATGATAGGATCTTTCATTTTTTCTGAATAATCTGTAAGGGCTCGGAAAGGGCTACCACACACTTGATGTTGCCATCTGGGGGCTGATAAAATGAGCAAAAGAGAACTTTACTCCCATTTCGTTCAAGAACTGAACATCATACCATGTTGCATGTACTGCTCCCTATAAGTCAACGTGCTGGCTCTTTAAAGATTCCTTTCCAGAGATGAACATTCCAACACCTATCCTGCAGAATCTGTCTTTACAATATAGAACATAGTCTGGGGGAAATATCTTGTTTGATGCAATATCATCGCTTAACTGATTCTTGATTCCCAGTCTGATATCCCTGAAAGTTCTTCTTGTACGATTGAGGATTTCCATCTGCTTATTTCATATGCTTCTGCTATTCACGCCTATTATCTTTTAGTCTTTCAACTTCTTATTAACATGAGGGCTTTTTATTGCTTTAAACTTTGAATTTGAGTATAGCTCCTTTTCCCTTCCACAATTATTCACTCGTGTCATCAGACTCAGCTTGCACATATCCCCTTGCCTACTACTGTGGGTGTTAAGCTCATATTTTAAACTCAGTACCTTTGTATTCTTTATCCTTATCTCATACTCTAATTAATAATCAGAAAGGATAACTCCAAAAGCCATAATTACCAAAGTGAATGAAAAGGAAACTTACCTCTGGGTGGTTCCGCTGCTGCCTATGATGAGTCCAACGTCGCAGAGGAAGCACCTGTATCCAAAACACTAAACGCTAAATGCTTCCCCTGTGTCGTTGGACTCACCATAGGCAGCAGCGGAACCACCCCGAAGTAAGTTTCCTTTTCATTTACTTCGGTAATTACAGCTTTTGGAGTTATCCTTTCTGATTATTTACTAACAGCCGTATCTCCTCTCTTTCCTTTCACTCATACTCTAACCTAAAGAAACACCCACAGCCCTAAACACCCAAATTGCAGTCATCTATGCTGCCTTGGCTGAATAATACACTCAGTAGTGGTTTAGAGGAACCCTACATGAATCAAGAACATGGTGCAGCTTGACAAAGCCAATTCCCTTACCCTGACAGAAATCCCTCAGCCAACAGTTCAGACCCTCCACCCTACTTCAAACCATGCGACCTTGGTAAATCTGATGGAAACCAATTAGGCGGCTATCAGAGAATTTTGAGTTGTAATAGCGTACCACATTCTAGAGTTGAGCATGTGAATAACTCTGTGTTTACTAAATTGTATGTATAACTCACATAAAGAGCAGCTTCTATTGGTATTTTCTAATTCTGGACATAAACATTCACTTCTGTTTAGAATCATCCCATCTGGACATAGGCAAGCATGGCCATCATGAGGCATCCCAACACAGATGTGAGAGCATCCTGCATTTCCTCTGGAGCAAGCATTAGTCCCTTCTTGAATTCCAGCAGCAAATATCTATTTAAAGAAAGCACAATAATTTCTTCAGTATATAATTTTCCTACTAAGTAACACTTGCTGTAAAACCAGATTTTGTTTCAATTTAGTAGAGCATATGCAGCAAAGAGGGAAATTGTGCATTTTGCTGAAAATATGCATGGTAACTTGTTTAGAATTTTAGATGGAGGACAAAACAAAAAAATTTAGAGAGAGAAATCTCTTGATTGAGTTACTTATCTTTTGCAATTTCTCTACCTGACTGGACTTTGCAAATCATACTTTTATTCAAAGAATGCAGATATTTTCATAGGATCTAATTAGAATCAGATAATTCCATTATACACAAAACGTTAAAAACATAATTAATTATTATGCATATACATAAACATTAAACATAATTAATAAACTCCCAATTCAAAATTGTAAATGTAAAAGTCAACTATGAATAAAGGAGTTTGTAGAATATGAATCAATTACTTAAATGCAATGGCTATAATAAGAAAGTCAATCCAAAGTTCTCAAAGGAATGAAAAACTAGTTCTAATGATTTGGTTATCTTTTGAAGTATTTTGCAGCAAATAAGTAATACGTTTCATGAGCGGTATCAGACAATGAAGTAAAAGATTCAATCAACCCTTTAGCTTCAACTAATGAATTTAGTATGTTACCAATTTTATCACATGAGACAAAGTAAAACTGAAAACAGGAAAAGCAAGAAAAAATTTATCACCTTCAGACCAAGAGCATGAGTATCCTTTGCAAGAGTGGTTATGCCAGTCCCATTGTTTTTGTCAGCCCTATAGATACTTTTTCTATGCCAATCATTCCAGTAAATGTAATCCTTGAATACAGCAACTGCAAATGGGTGATATACTTCCCGCTGCCAGAGTAATAAGGCATAAATTAAGAATAAGACCAATGATGTCTTAATATACATAGCTATGAAACAAGATCTAAGAATGGCATTCATACATAATCAAACAGAACAAAGTTGACTAAGAAAGATGCATTTCATGCTGGTAAGAAATTCTGCAATTAACTCATTCAGACCCTGAAAGATATTTTGGATGTGACTTCAAAGAAATTTCATTGAAAGAATTAAAATATTTTGAAACTGAATATCAGTACTATAAAGTAACAATTTTGCTACATTTACTTCATGGATGCTAGAAAGATATTTAATTTAAAAAAGTATAAAATTCAATAATGTAAATAATTNTTGATACCCAATTTACTTTCTTTCCTGATCATTGAATAGAAATATTTCTTTCATCAATTACAAAGGAATCACTAGAAAATATAACAAAAATATGGTTTTTGTGCATATGAAATTAAAATGAGAATTAAATGAGATCTTAAGTCAATATAAGATGCCATCTCAACATATTCAATGACAGAATAACTAAACATTCTGACCTTATGGAATATGTTGGGAATCATTAAATTAATTAACTAATCATAGCCAATTGTGATAACATTACACTTCTGCTTAGATAGGATACAAATTTTATGCCTTAGCAAAAAATGTCACTGACCCAGCGATATATTGTCATATAAGCCCAGACCATGGCACTAAAAGAAAGAGAAGAAATTAATTTAGTATATCATGGGTTCAATCCTAGAAGACCCTGAAAAAGATACATCCTTCTTCTCTAAGAATGCAAAGTACAGATTTACAAAAATTTGTTTTGGGAATTTTCCATTCTGATAGAGAGTTGAAATTTACGATATTGTTAGAGGAGGTAAATTTCTAAGGCATGATATGCAAAGACTTATCCCAGAGTAGACTTGAGTCTGATGCTAGGCTGGTTAAAATTTTGTTGTTATAATATACATAAGTTGCCTTTTTAATACTTTTTCAGGATTCTTTCCAAAAAGCCATAATAGAATAGAATAGAAAAGCTATAATTTTGCATGTGAATAGTATTCATAATTGCATTTTATATCCAAAGTTGACCAATTTCAAAATAGTCTATACTTCAATCCCAGGGCAGGTTAAGTATTCATCCATATGAAGTGTATAGGAAACTCAGATCCTCTGATGATATTGTCTTGAAAACTGAGGGATAGTTACTGGAAGAGCCCGCAAAGTAAAATTTAAATGGATGTCTACTGCAATGATCCTGGGTTTGATGCTAGGATGGTTCTAATTTTGCCTACTTAAAATGGACAGAGAGGATAGTTTAAATGGTATACCAGCTGATTTAAAGCTAGCTATAACTTAGAACCTTATATGCCATACATGATAAATTATCCATTGGAAGTTATATCAAATTGACTAGGAAACCCAGTATAAAAATAAATTCTTTTGAGAAGATAAAATCCAATATTTCAACTGAATGATAGCATTATTCTATTTTTCTTTCAAAATTTAGAAAAGAGTTCCTTCAAAAGATTTAGATTTTTTCAAAATAAAAATTTCCAAGAAATTGCTCCCATTACTATTCATCCTTTCTTTATCAGCCCCATTCAGCATAAACTACTTACAACATTGGACAAAATTTTCCTAAATAGGTTGCCATTCAAATCTGAAGAAGCTATATAGTCCAACCTTGCATCAACCCAATATAGGTGCTCTGAAAGGTGATCAATGGTAATGCCATTGGGCCAGATAACATCAGGTTTCTTGAATAGCTTGCGTACATCACTTCCATCCAAATTACACCTGCCTACAGCAGGTTCTTTTGAATTCCAATCAGTCCAAAACATTAACCTGTAAGAAGTTAATTCAAAATTTGAAATAAAGAAGAATCATATGAGTAACCAAAACTAATTTTTATATCAATATCTGAAACAGTTAGAATTTAAGTTAATCATTACACTCGTGGAAATATTACATCTATAGAAGTGTACTTTATGTTGTCTTCTTCAGTTATTATTGGGTATGACTGCCAATTTATTCATGAAAAATATACTTCTTACAATTTTCTTCAATATCTTGACCTTAGTTTTCCTCTTATTCCACATGGGTGAACATCATATTTCCATTGTTTCTAAACTCAAAATCATATCAAACAGCATGCCTTTCATTTCCCAACACCCATGGATTTAAAATCATTTTCTTCTATTAATAAACCATAACCTTATTACAATGAAGACTTGTTTGAGCTATTGAAAAAATGTTAGTACTTTTGGGCTAAGCCACATGAATCATGAGTAGTGGCTAAAGTGATTTAATATACAAAAAAGTTAAACTTAATTTACAGATCCATAATATCTGTGAAAGTTTCTCCTGATTTCATCTAACTGATGACAATGTATGCTAAATAAGAGACATTCTACATTCGCATTATATTCACACATTCAGTGTAATGATTTACAGAAGCATATACACAAAACGTTAAAAACATAATTAATTATTATGCATATACATAAACATTAAACATAATTAATAAACTCCCAATTCAAAATTGTAAATGTAAAAGTCAACTATGAATAAAGGAGTTTGTAGAATATGAATCAATTACTTAAATGCAATGGCTATAATAAGAAAGTCAATCCAAAGTTCTCAAAGGAATGAAAAACTAGTTCTAATGATTTGGTTATCTTTTGAAGTATTTTGCAGCAAATAAGTAATACGTTTCATGAGCGGTATCAGACAATGAAGTAAAAGATTCAATCAACCCTTTAGCTTCAACTAATGAATTTAGTATGTTACCAATTTTATCACATGAGACAAAGTAAAACTGAAAACAGGAAAAGCAAGAAAAAATTTATCACCTTCAGACCAAGAGCATGAGTATCCTTTGCAAGAGTGGTTATGCCAGTCCCATTGTTTTTGTCAGCCCTATAGATACTTTTTCTATGCCAATCATTCCAGTAAATGTAATCCTTGAATACAGCAACTGCAAATGGGTGATATACTTCCCGCTGCCAGAGTAATAAGGCATAAATTAAGAATAAGACCAATGATGTCTTAATATACATAGCTATGAAACAAGATCTAAGAATGGCATTCATACATAATCAAACAGAACAAAGTTGACTAAGAAAGATGCATTTCATGCTGGTAAGAAATTCTGCAATAAACTCATTCAGACCCTGAAAGATATTTTGGATGTGACTTCAAAGAAATTTCATTGAAAGAATTAAAATATTTTGAAACTGAATATCAGTACTATAAAGTAACAATTTTGCTACATTTACTTCATGGATGCTAGAAAGATATTTAATTTAAAAAAGTATAAAATTCAATAATGTAAATAATTTTCAAGCTGAATATTTTTTTT
>KZ308822.1:315626-370077 GCA_000376725.2 Ladona fulva
ATATATATATACACACACATACAGGAAAATCCAAAGACTCAGAGCTGCTCGTTCCGTAAGGGGAAATAATAGTTTCGATATCAGTGTATCAAAAATGATCCACTGCTCGGCCGTAAATCTCTTGAGGATAGAAAATCCGAGTACAAGTTATTCCAGAAATTCTGATTAAGTACTGATTTTTACGATGAAATACGCAATATTGTGATTGCCATTCTCAGTGATATCGGAGAGCAGACGACAAAGAGATTTCGCGATATTATCGCGAGAATGGATAGTTATTATTGGTCTCTTTTTACTGATTGCATCGGAAATACCAATTAGGTAGCTTTTAATAGATTTTGTGTTTTCACACCTTCCATGCGCCGTACGGCGGCTTGTAGTGTACTTATGAGCATGTTAGAGTAAATGCTATGTTATTCACATTTCCCTAATCCTTAAAATAAGTATGTAATGAAATAAAATGAAATATTGCGGAAATAAATTTAGCCCCTAAAATAAAGTAATATTGTACTTACTTTCTTGGTGAAATGTCGCATTGGGCTGCTGAGAGGACAAACTTTTCTGAGATGAGAGCTCCCCCACAGAGCCATTTTATACTATTCTCGTCGCCGTAACCAATGGCAGCCTGTTTGATTAACAGAAGTGTGATTCAATATAAATAAATGGATAAAAAACGACTATTGATCGTTTATTATCTTCTAAAACACATGTCTAGTAATGTTACATGTGAAATTAATGGACGCATTAGCAGAAGTTTCAGCATTACAATGAAACCGAGTCTAATGGTACGATTGTGAGAGGACATGTAGAGGAAATACAAAGGTCGTATGTATGTACCATTCTGAGGAAACGGTCCTTGATGATGCTATCCTAGATAGCAAAATGCTCATCGGACTGGACTTGCTTTGATAGATCATAAAGTACTCCTTATAGATATTAAGAGCAAGTTCACAGAACAATAGTTAATAACTAGGGGTGGATACATATTTAGGCACAATAGACACTAACGGAGTGCCCCGTCTATATAGGGGACTCAATAAGACATGCTAACAAATCCTCATGTATAGAAAATTGTTCTGGTTTTTCTCTTCAAGAAATAAATTTGTATTTGTTGCGTATGTCTACATTATATGTTTTTGGAATTAGCAAATTGTAAACACAATTCATCATTCTCCGTAATTTATAGGAATACTATGCATTGTAATTCATAACTTGTTCATTTGTTCTAGCCGTAGTGGAGCGACTGAGGTTTCTATGGGATGTACATTTGGATATTTTAAGAAAAAATAAGAACTTTTACTCATAGCTGCTAGTGGGGGTCTCAATCTGACATTCTCACTAAGAGCCTCTCATAGCTTAATTCCGCCCCTGTTCCTAATGTAGTTATATTTTCTATATTGGATTATGAGCTACTTGCACGGACAACCTTAAATTATATATTTATAAGGAATGTAACTGACTCACCATATGCGGGAACTCTCCTGGAAGTGCTTGGTTACCATCAGACTTGCCCACCTGAATGGGGCAAGACTCCTGGTATACGTTGCACCCTAAAATAAATTAGAAACAACTCATTTACATGATTTCAGTTTGAATATCGACGTCTTTCCCATCCCGGATCCAAGATGGTTACCACAAACAGAAACATGACTCAGAGAAGCTTTGTAACAATTACAAATGGGAACGACTAAACTTCCTAATTAATATCGAAAACAATCAATAAAACCATATATAAAATCACATCTGCATAGAATCACAGAATCACCGCCAACAAAGAATCTGTAATGGTTAACAACATGCATGGGGCAATCAAAGATGACCTTTTCGAATGAGACTCATCGATAAATATTAATTCCTGAGATTCTTTTAATGCCAGGTAAGGTTACAATTTGAACCTTCCGAAATCACTTCGAAAGTAGCTCTCTGGTAAATGTTTTGCTATATTTTGCTTTTGAAAGTATTTCGTTATTGAACTCCAATCTCATCGTTAGAGGCAAGAGAACCGGTAAGGTTGATGTAAGAAAAAATTCCTTAAGTTTGTCGGTATTCATATATTCACATGATCCCATACTTCAAACATATCTACAAAATATCTCAGAAAGAAAAACCTCTGCCATATTTAACTCCTCCGAAAAACTTCTTCCTTAATTATCTCCTCAAACCTAGTACGAATTGATTTGTACTTCATCCCTCAAAAATTAAATGAGCTATTTCGGCCAATTCGACGGGCGAAATACCTCAATAATAGTTTTGATGTTACAGCTGATGTATAAAATGATAAACAAATGACTGAGTTGATTCGTGTTGTGCAAGTAAAAAATCAAAATTTCGGGGAACCATTATTACTTTTACTGTTTCAAGAACATAGTGATACTACTGATGAAGTAAATTAAACGGTTACAAAGAATTCATTTTCATACATATCTGTACTTCACGATTCATACCACGGACACATTCTGTTCATTTAGCTTAGTTCCCTTCAACTGAAAAAATTCTCGATAACCGAAGAACATCTTCACAAAAAAGGAAAAGCTCTTCCCTTCCTATGATGGTTTCACTTTCTGATGGGCTAAACTCACGGTGTCTCCTTTAGGACGCTGAGCCAAAAGAGCACAATGTGAAAGTAATCAAATGATACGAATCCTTTAAGATTACAATGGAAGTACTTCACGACGAGGAATACGTGGGGTAAGTGGTCCGTACGAAAGACGGAAAGAGAATGTTCAATTTCAGCGTTTTCTCTGAATTTTACATATTCAAGATCCTGGTTGGCCATGTGCGTAGTGCGTTCGGTTATTGCGAAAGTCATCCTGGCTTCGATTTCCGGTGGAAAATTGGAAAATGTCCGAAATTACCTCACTTGTCGAGGCACTTTTATAACAATACTATACTAATACTTTATAAAATAGATATTATTCATGTATGTACATATTTACATTAACATTAGTACCCAGTTTGGGTGTGAAAGCACCGACCCTAATAATAAGCTACTTGATTGATATTTCTAATACTATCAGGAGAAAAGAGACCGGAAATAGCTATCCGTCCTTTTGCTATAATTTCGATATATATGTTAATGTACATACGTATATGCTGGAGCTCTTACCGGAATATTATTGGTTTACTAGATTTTTCAGTTATATGAACCGAAATCCGTTTCCAAAAAAGACGAAATATAACCATACCTGAATGATAGCTTACGTATGTTGGCAGATTATGCCATGAGGAATGTAAATTAGACGATACTTTGTTCTGACTAATGGTTTTCTAAATATATCGAATCAATAGAAAATGTATAAAGATGGAGATTTATCTACTTACAAATCATTCATGTTTTATGGGCTGTGACCCATTGAGCTTAGCAAAAAAATCGGAAGAATTGGTCCAAGATCGAGATTCACGGAAAGTTTATCGCAAAGAAGACCGAGGCTTCGCAAAAGCCATTAAAAAAATTATTTTCCTCTTCACTTTTCCAATAAAGTTATTGGATGATGGAACCTCTCAAAGAAAACCTTCCCAAATATACTGCACTTAGATTTGCCTGATTAACACCATAACTGAAATACTTATGAATGATTCACTCCTTCGATATTTCCAATTATTCATGTTTATTATAAAACTATTGAAAACAAACGAGTCTTCTATTTTGCTTCGAAAAAGAAATCATACGTTCATTTAATAAATATAGAACATTCGCAATTTTTAATGTCGATCATTGACCTTGGATAACAAACACATTATTATGAAAAAGTACTTAAATCCTCGCTGAGTTATCCAAAAGCTTCTCTTAGAATACGAAAGGAAATAATTGCTCGATAGAAATAATAGCCCTCCCAACGAATTCGAAAGAGGTTCTCAAGCTTAGTTTTACGTTACGTGGCATCACTAATTAAAACGATCGGCAAAACGAGCAATGCAATTATCAATCACAAGTAGCTTATGAAGATAACACAGTTATGCGTTGAATTTTTGCATAAGATGAAATGATCGATTTATTTTTTGTGGATTCAGCTTAAATCGGTTGGACGAAAACCAAATTTCATCCATTTTTAAATGAACTGCTCCCATGATTACAACCAAATACTTATCTCTCATTTACGGCTTTCCTAAGGCAAATTATTTTCTTTTTCATCCCAACAAAATTTTCAATAAGGATTAAAAATGCAAACAACTGAGAGAGAATAGCGAAGTACACACTCCTACGTCTATGAAATATTCTTGTAATTCAAATTAGAAAAGGAAACTTTCAAATTTTCCTCGCAGAAAACTAAATATGGTAAGAATAAATATACCAAGAAATTAGCTAATTGATAACACATGAAAATTTCTGAGAAGTTGATTTTATTTTTATTGATCTATAGGGGATCTTATAGCCTTCTTGAAAACAAAGACTTCCAAATACATAACTTATAAATTTCCGTTGAAAACTGACTTGAAGATGTAAATAGAGCCCTGTTCAACTCACCAGAGTGGCCTGTATTCGATTGATTTCCTCTTTTTACCACTTTGTAGGCGGACGATTAACTCACATTTTTTAGCAGTCTCTCCAGGAACCCTCGACGTTACAGGTTGAGTATCAGCTGCAGTGCTAAACGAGATAATTTGAAGATGAGCGATGGCAATGAGAAGATATGAAGCAGGACGCATCTTGAATCTCACTGGGGGTGCTTTCCCGCGATCGTACTGCTTCGAATGAGCCTCTCCAGCTACCTATATAGCCCGAGAGCTATTTCCTCCGTGTCTTTCCTGGTCACGTGTCTTTTGACCTTCACCTTTATGAAGGATGCAAACAAGTGTTAATGCCCGCGAAAACATTCCTTTACGAATCTCTTTTCTTTTGAACCAGTTATTGTATCTTTTAGACTTCTATTGTAAATTAATGGCCAGTAATGAGACCGAGGTGTCGCCGTGCGATATATAAAGTACAAATTTCTGAAAATTCTACATTATTTCTGTCTGCCTGAAGCATCTCAAGTAACGTCATAGGACCTAATTGTCATTATGTTAATCCAAGAGGCTTTAATTTTGGATCATTATCTACTTCTTTCATCAGAACACCAATTCTGAAGTTTCACATATCGGCAGGAATTAAGTAACCATTTTATTATTACGAGAGAAATGAATTTACTACTTTTTCACCTACGGATTTTGAAATAATAAAATCAAGCGTAGAAGTCATAATTCTATGGAACTCCATACCAGGAATGAAAGACAATAACTCATCACCAGTTTCACTTAAATTGTTATATTCAGTGGAACTTGAACCACATTATAGTACACTTCAGTATATTTATATTCAGTTGAACTTGTATTAATTTACCGTTGTTCATTCCTGTTTGAATTAAGGATGTGGGTATGATATGAGAAACTATCCGAAACCGTTTGCAATAGTATATCAAAGAGAAAAAAACATTTTACAAAAAATATAAGAAGTAAAGAGAATCAAGTACGAAATTTCACACACCTTATATGTTTAACGTGCCTCATTTAGTCTTTTCAGTCTATAAAAATTACTATGAAAACATTATACTTGTCAGAAGTTGTTGGATTACATTTTTACTGCAACGTAATAGATGAAGTATTTGTAATCTGAATTATGATGAATTACTAAACATCGATTATTATCTGAGAAATAATTCACCACTAAAATACTTCCGCGAGACTCTTGACTTATCTGTAAAAAATGTAGGTATTACATCAAAACAAGCCTATCGACTGAAGTATGTTAAGTTTATTATATTTTTATCATAATAATATCCGATCCAGAAGATTACTTTTTAGAAGGGGGTGTTGTCTGATACAGAAGAGGGTTTTAGGAAATTCACGCAGAAAAGGCGGTACAAAATATTGGAAGAGGCATGTTGACAATCAGCTAAATGCCACTCCCCCATTAGCTCAATGCCACTCCGTACCCAATCACTCGATTATATTTTTATTTTTCGGAATATTCAAAATCCAAATAAATTCCAATCTTCTTTGAATCACGTCTCTGCTGCATTTTGTTACTCTTACTTGGGACATCAAAATACAAAGGGCTTTAGTGTGGACAGGGCTTTGGGAATGCCTATAGTTTTATCTCACGATTTTATCGTGCTCTAAAAGATTTTGTTGCGGCATAGGAAATTCATTTCCGGAAAGTTGCTTCGACCAAAAAGAAGAAGTAAATATTCCAAGGAAGTAAGAAACCACGATCCAGTATATCTTTGAACCGAAAATAACATGTTTACAGTCTTTCCACTGGGAAAGATGACTGATGACTAATAAAAGAATATACCTATTTTTTACTTACGTCACTTTTTCTCCAAAATATACTCCTTGTGAGGCAATACGGAACTGGAAGCAGTGATAAAATATTTCAAAGCCCTTCTGAAATCCATTCTTTTGAATCGCTTTGAGAATCATCTCCAATGCCTTCCGGATGTCTAAATTGGGAGGAAACGCTTTCCTTTCATCGGGAAATCCAGTTTTGGAAATAACCAGAGGTCGCTAGGAGCTAAATCAGGTGAGTACGGTGGGTGACCAAGCAGCACAATCCTCGTGTGCAAGAACGCGTGCACAATCCAGAGGTTGGCTAGTACGATCGATGCAGATGACCCCCCAAAGAGATGATTACCTTCAGGTAGAAGTAACTCCCCAAAAATTTTTTGCATTTAAATAAATTAAATCAATAAGTTTCATATAAATAATAACACTAACCTAAACTTAAACACAGCGCAACACCTTTGCAAACGAGAGAACGTTAAAGTTCATGAAATTGCGATAGATATTTCGATGTGGTTAAAAAAAACAGAAAATGATTAATGTTTCTCTAAAAATACGTACGTCAAAGTAACTACAATAGTACAATAAGTAAGTAAGTACAAGTAAGTACAATATGAAAATCACTGGCTATTACTTAGTGAAAATTAAACTATGATATATTAACGGTGACGCTAAGATTTTATCAAATTCATACTTATTCCGGCAATTTCCGTAACTTTTACGGTGTTTTATCTATCCTACCAGTTATGAAAGTAAAGGGGAAAATTTGCTCCGTAATCCCAGAATCCCATAAACTTACGCGGCATGGTGGTTCAGTGGTTACAATACCTGCCCGGAAAGTAGGAGACCTGGGTTCGAGTCCCAGTCCTGTCGCTATTTTTCACATTTGTTATTCCTTTAATACAAAATGTTTCAAAGTATTTAGTAGTAACTTAGTAGTAGTAAATATATGAGAATCTTAAAAATAGTGATATCGAAAGAAGCTATTATCGTTTGCCTCAAATAAAGTAAAAGTGTGCTTGCTTATGAAAGGATTGAATTTCTGATTCAAAAAGTACATAAATTATTTTATGTTTAACGTATATTACTAATATGTTTATTTCTATCGCTGTAAGCTAGTCAAAGCTACCATTTTCTGTAAATATTAACATGTTTTCGTTAAACGAATGTCCATTATTAAACTATGTAAAAATACTTTCCCTAGTTGAGGCGAAAAATGAGTTTGTTTGGAGGTAGGAAATTCTTAGAATTTTTTGTCACCATTTGAAACAGTTTTTAATCCTACTAAAAGTAAATAAAAATAGCTCTATTTTATCTCACAGTGAGTATAATGCGTGGAAATAACGTTTCACACGAAGGAATTGATGATAAATTCCATTATTAAAACTTCTGTGGGATTTTATCTTATGGATACTAGAGTAAGAAGTATAATAAAAACAAAATTGGAAACCCTAAATAAAAACAAGTTGTACCAAATTTTATGATGTTCAGCCCAGGATTCTTTACGTTAAATTAAAATTAAACGATAACGATTATAACGATATTTCCACATAAAGTCAACAAGATTAGATTAGGGTGGTATATTGTATGTACCTTTACGTTCTGCTTCCTCATTTTGTTAATAGAGTCCCAGCCAAGGATTTTGATTATATTTGGTGCACTGCTAACCTGTGATCGCCCTCTAAATTTAAACAGAATGAGAAAATACGCATTCAAGAAATAATAGGATATTTATAACTATAATATTAGACCAAAGATGTGTATTTAAGTAAAACAAGTCCACCTCTCGAAAATACATAGTAATTATTATGCAATGGAAGATAAATGATATTTTAAAATGCTTGTCATGAAGAAATTCGTTCTCTTTGTCTCTCTATTAAACACGCTATGATTTAAGGTTCCTTGGAGAATTGAATGCTAAGGTAAAATTTGTTAGCTCTAAATGGTGCGCATACATTTACATGCAATGACTGTATATATATGCTGCTTGCTAGGAAATATTTGTTGATTATACATGGAGGGCTATGGAAATAACAGAGGAGTAAATGCGAAAATTTTTCTCGAGCCCATAGAAATTTGCTGAATTTCCATGGGTTGTACTTGATGATGGCTGTAAGGCCGAAACCAGTCGAAGAATAAATTCGTGTGGAAAATACTGAGCTCGATTTTCTCTTTTATCAAATGGCGTCCCCCGAAGTAAGGTCTAATTGTATTGTTTACATGGAGAAGTAGGATAGAGCCTTCGGAATTAGCATTTCTGTTTATCTTCTCTAAATTTAAACCAGTGAAATATTCTGAATGACGTCATTAACTTCATAAGGTTGCTTCAATAAATATTAAGTTCAAATAGTTATCGCTTATTTTCACAATTCAGGTGCAAATCATCGGAAAAGGGGAAGAAACTGCAGGATTCAGCGAATAACCGGTGGTGTGGGAGGGAGAGAGCGAAGGAGTGCAGAAGGTGAAAGGGAGGTAGAAGGGGGCCACTCCGTACCCAATCACTCGATTATATTTTTATTTTTCGGAATATTCAAAATCCAAATAAATTCCAATCTTACATATTTACATTAACATTAGTACCCAGTTTGGGTGTGAAAGCACCGACCCTAATAATAAGCTACTTGATTGATATTTCTAATACTATCAGGAGAAAAGAGACCGGAAATAGCTATCCGTCCTTTTGCTATAATTTCGATATATATGTTAATGTANTTTGTAAAGAGGATGGGGAAGGGGAAGTGGGACAGGGAGGGGCTGAGTGTGGTGGAAGGAGGCGAAGGAGTAAATTGAGAGGTTAAGGAATCAGGAATAATTCTTTTATCATTTTTAAGTCACTTTTCTATTTCATATGAGCATTTTCCTATTGTGATTTTTCAAATCCTTATTTTATGGATTCAGAGTCCACGGAGGCGTTCTCTTAAGCAGTTTCCCATCTGAATCTCACCATTAAACTTTCCTATGACAACAGCAATTCAATCAAATCCAAATAGTGCAGTTCTCTTTTGATGCCTTACCTTGGGTTGGGTAACGAAGCACTCATAAGATTATCTAGAGGTGATGACAGACAGAATGGTATGTTGCCTTTATTCGTGTTATGCCTCTTTGTTTTCCAAACAAATTTATTTTGATGGAAAGTTTTAAAATATATGTTCCGTATCTGTTTTATTAATCAGTAAGATTCCCTTAACAGTGCAGAAGAGACGCGACATGGTAGTTCAGTGGTTAGAATACCTGCCCGGAAAGTGGGAGACCTGGGTTCGAGGCCCAGTCATGTCGCTATTTTTCACACTTATTATTCCTTTGGGATCAGCCGAAGGACTTTATCCTGCAAACTATTCAAACCTTCCTTAATCCTTATCAGTAAGATTATTGGCAATTTATCATTTCTCTGAGCACTTTTGGTATCGTATTGGAAAAGAAACTTCAATAGCCACCTTTTGGTAGGTTAAGTAATCCATGGATAGAGATAAAGAAAAAGAAACCTATTTTTGAATAATATTAGAAAAGGAAGTTAATGTTTAGGACTAAAGAGAATCGCTGAAGGTCAATAAAAGCCAGAAGGGTGTCATGAAAAATCCTCTTGCGTAGCAGAAAGCCTTCCTGTGTCTCCTCTGTTTAAAATGTCCTTTAAATTACTGTATTTTAGGTAAATGTGAGTCAGTGTTGCCTGAACGATTTAGTCCGCTAAGCAATCGGCCAGGAGCCCCAGGAACATAGGGGTCCCATGCTGATCTTTTTATGCCCCCATGGCACTTGTTTGCCCAGGGGCTCATAATGCAGTTCTGATGTGAGTATATTTTCTTGTTGTGATTATCTCATGTAAATGGTTTAATGTAGTGTAATTTAATTCCATTTTTATTAATCTTCCATGATTGCAATTTCTTTTTTACCACTGCTGTCTGAATGTTTTTTCCCGAAGTTACTTACAGATGCATCTTCTGTTTTGCTGTTGTAGATGTTAGTCATTTCTTTACTTTATTACTGTCACGCTATCCCGTCATCGAAGCTGTAATTTTTTGCTGAAATGCTACCTTTGCGATTGGCAGTGAGATCGGGAATAACTTGTTTATGAAGATGGTTGGTCTGTAGGGGGTATATCTACCCACTAAATGCATGAGGAGCTGCTCAACATTCTCTCTCCACATAAGCGTTGCCAACTGAGGCATTTTGACCTTGTGACTCCAGGTGAAGCAATGCCAAAAACCGAAACCGGAAGTAAACGTTGTTTTGCCAGAGTGAGAACCGTAATTTATAAATAAAATTCCTGAACTCAAACAGGTACCGAAAATCGTTTATTCCGCTCCGATTTCCGGCTCCGAATAATACCAATTTTTTTTAGGTTAACTATGTAGAAGGTTTACTAAACATATCTAAATACGACTCAGAAATAACAATTACTAAGATCCTTTCCTAATTATTAGTTACTTTAATGTGATCTGATATAAATTTTAAAAGTTAGAAATAGTGAAATTAGCTTTCAGATGTAATATTACAATGGTCGGAGCGAAAAAATTGATTCTAACCGGTTAAACGTTGGCAGTAGGAGCGAAACCAGAACTGAAACGCTGTTTGTTTTAATTTTTGAGCGAAAATCGATACGAAAAATACTCTGGACCAGGGTTTCCGATATATTTTCAGAATTCTGTCTCACAGAAATATTTTATTATAAAAAATAAGTCCAACATAGCACGTTTGATACTGAAAAGATCCCCCGGAATGTAGAAGAACTGGGTTCGAGTCCCAGTAATGACGCTATTTTTCACACCTGTTATTACTTTCTGAAATGTTTATAAAATTATATTATCCCGTGATTTAAACATTAACTGTTAAAGTGTTCTTGGTTCTACATATAGTCCACTTCATTCACTCCAAGGAACATCGTAACGTAATTCATCCCAGAGATACCATAATGCTCTATGAACTTTGTGAGGATTTAAATTTTAGATTTTTAGATTCATACCCCACAAGCCGCCAGTGGCACATGGCAGGGGGTGTAGCAACACCAAAGACCTAGCCTAATCCATTGTGTTCTCATCTCTCATGCTCTGCGGAAAGAACGACCAGAAGTAACAATCTGTTTTAGCGATTACTTCCTTGTAACGCTTGGTCGTCACCTCTCGAAGATCGCGCTCGTTTATCGGAATAATTATGTCTTCCACTTCATCTAAAAATACTGATCCGATGATTTCGTCGAAAAGCTTTCGTCTATAATCCAATCTTCCCACCTGGAGCGAATTCCACTCGAGGGACCTCATCATAGCCGTAACACTACTGCCAAACCTGAAGTTTCCAATGACGAAACGAGCTGCTCTACGTTGGACCATCTCTAAATCTGAAACTAACCCTACTTCATTATTCACCGTATTCTCAAAAATACAGGATACAACGTCGATGGTTTGATTATACTTCGAGAAATTTTCTTCTGATGCATCAGTCGATTACTAGGATCTCCGAATTTGTATACACTGGCGATGTTCAGTGTTTTAAAGCAACCTTCTTTTAATTCCACAAGCAATTTCCGACAATTAACTATGGCAGTACCTAAATCATCATCTCATCAAGAATTGATTTTAGAAATTGGTTCGGTGGTGTTTGTAAACTGGTAGAAATCGTTAACAGTAGTATGTAGTATCACTATATACGGAAGCCTATGGATTATTCTAAATCTTACCAAACTTTAGCGGTATCAGTAATCGACGTAAGATCTCATTCACTGCCTGATGATGATTTAGGTACTGCCATAGTTAATTGTCGGTAATTGCTTATGTTAAAAGGTTGCTTTAAAATATTGAACATCGTCAATGTGTACAAATTCGGAGATCCTAGTAATCGATTGATGCATCAGAAGAAATTTTCTCGAAGTATAATCAAACCATCGACGTTGTATCCTGTATTTTTGAGAATAAGATGAATAATGAGAAAAATATCAGAGATGTTTGCAAAAAATATTGATTTGTTTAAGCTGATCCTACACATTAATTGCTATTAGCATCCATGAAAATCGCCTCTCGGTTTTATAACATTGTGGAACCATAAATGAGTTCGTCTGATTTTTAAGCATTTCTGGCTGAGATATCACCTAAATTTGACTAGTATGTAGTTTCTCTGAAGGCAGTCATATGCAGGAAAAAATATGTATTGGATGAGAAAATAGAGAGGGTAAGTGAATGGATTGTGTTTTTAAGGTGATCCATTTTACTCCTGATGCACTGCCTATTGTTATAACTCTCGACTTTCTGTTCTAGATTCCGAGGCCTTCCTTATCATGTATTAAAAAAGGTGTCCATTAAGTTATTCCTAATCTCCGAATATACATGATCAAAGCTTCTCATTCTTATCCTAATTGAAGGTGAGAGTAGCGGTTAATCTCTGCTTACTACAATTGAAGTTAAAAGTCCCGAGATTTGAAACAACTAAACTTGCCTTTTCTTGAATTTTTGCCCACTTTTGTTGTCCACCCACACGTCCATTAATTCTTCTTCAAAATGCTTATTAAGAGCTACATTTTATTGCTTATCATTGTGCCCAATACAGCCTGATGTTGCGATGTTATTTTATTTTTCCTGATTCCTGATTATCTTAGTCCTTGTATTCATTTTGGGATACCAAAGACATGAACAATCTGAATTTTACTAAAAGCTCCGTATGCTGCTTCTAACAATGGAACTTCTTCTGGTGACTTATGCTCGTGTGCGCACGTCCACTCGTAATTAAACGTTCAGTAACGCCGCGAACTCATGAAATATCTTTCCATGGATTGTAACCCAACGTTAGCTTATTCTCTATTCCTAATTCAAAAGAGAATTTGTTATCGTGTAATGTAAGGGCAATTCCAAATTCACTTTGTGTGGCCGGTGTTTCAATGAAGCCGTGACTGCGAACGATGCCGCCATGCGGACGAACTCGCAACGTCCTTGCCCACAAAGTATCCCGAATGGCTTGGAGAAATGTTCTGCCGGGATAGCTCAACGGACAGCGCACCCGACCGGCAATTGGGAGACCCGGGTTCGATTCCCGGTCCCGTCAGACTTTTTTCAAGTCCATTCTTCCTTGGGATCAATACTTAGGTTTACAGAGAACACCAATTTGAAAAATATCATGGAGAATAGATTAACTCAGGAATAAATATACTGGCTGCCATACACCGCATAACATACACCGCAAGCCATCCACCACCTGCCATACATCACCTGCCATACACCCCGTGCCATATACTGCCTGGTATACAGCGCCTGCCATTTTGCGGCAGTTTGCGGAGACGAACAAATCTAAATCTCTCCCTTGTGTTCTTAAGTTCCAGTATTTTCTCTACGGAGTAAATAGAAGTAGGAGCAATTATTGCAGTCCTTTTTGTATCAAAGAGAATCTATTAATTCTTAGCTAAGGTTAGCAAGGTTCTCATAATTAGGATTTGGCATTTAAAAATGTCCGATTTAGCAAGGTTTAAAACCACTAGTTCTCTAGTTTTAAAGTGAAATTAATCAAACTATGAAAATTGTAAAAATCAAGAGTTATTGCCATCGTAATGAAAACTTGTAATGCAGAGATTATGAATTAAAGGAGAAATTATATTTCGACATGACGATTTTTGCAGGATACATGTAGATATAGATTTACACAACGAAAAAAAAGTTAGAAATTGCATTATTTGGAAATCCCGTTGTCAAAAATGAGCTGATTAATCCATTCCTAAATGGTCGAATGTATGTCCTTGCGATTCGTCAATGCATTTAGTAACAGCTTCATGTAATGCTTCATAAAGTGTATAATTTATTCTTAAGAATTAAGTCTTAAGTGACCTGCCGGGGGTAGGGAAAATCCTCGGGTCAGCGATGACTTAGGTACATGGAAAAGGAATGTCAGATCAATTTATGAAGCAGGCAACATTCAGAACGTGACATAAGAAATGAACAGATTTAAGATATCCTCAACTTAAGTGAAACGTGATAACCGTCTTATGGAGAAACACTAAATAATCAATAAATTATTTCACTCAGATAACAGTGACACACATAATTGGATCGGAGTAGCATTCCTTATTAATAAATGATTAGTACAATCTATTATAGGCTTTATGTCAATATCAGACAGAGTTGCAGTTATTAATTTACAAGATACTCATATGAAATTAATAATTCAGATATATACACCAAGTGCTAACAAAGATGAAGAAGAATTTAAAAACTTCTACGGTGAAGTTGATCGAGCTATGAATATTGTAAAATCAAGAGATATTACAATCGTAATGGGAGACTAAATGCGAAGGTTAAAAAGAGAAAACTAGAAGACTTGATTGGAGAATTCGCTCTTGGAATAAGAATTGGAAGAAGTCAAATATTGGCACTCTATTGTCACGAAATCAACTTGTTAGAATACAATACATACAAGACGATAATACACATAGAAATCCCCTTTAGATAACACCGAAAATGTTGTTCGAAAACAAATGGATTATGTTTTGGTCAGAAAAGGTATATAAACTCTATCATCAGTTAGAACTTATCCAGGTGCAGATATACAATCAGACCGCAATCCTTCAGTTGCCAAATTTAAAACTAGAAAGGCTAAAGAATACCAAGATTGAGAACAAAGTGAAGCGATCCTTGCTGCAAGATTCCTTAAACATGCAATTGCTCAGGGAAAAGGTGAACGTGGAAATAGGAAATATTAGTATGGCTCCGTCTGAGGACATAAATCGAAATGGAGAAAATTAACACTTCTTTTTTAACCGTAGCAGAGGAAGAACTAAGAAAGGAAAGAACATTTAAAGGAGGTAAAATATAGAATAAATGGAAGAAAGAATGTTACAAAAGAAATAAGCTTAGGTATAAAATAACTCAAAGTCGAATATCAGCCAGAATACGATTAGCGAAATAAAACCTGGCACGAAGACTAATGTTTGGAAGTGGAAAAACTAATTTTAAAGAATGACAACTTTATTTTAACATAAANGTCGAGCGCTTAGAAAACTTGGATTTGTGAAGAGAATTGTCGGTAGAAGCGATGAAAAAGGCTAGATAGGGATGGAAAAGTTATACCTGATGTGAAGGAGAAGCTGGAAAATGGAAATAATGTATTCAAGAGCTAATTGAGGATAATAGACGAGAACTGGAGGAAAACCAATGCACTGGAAGGACCACCCGTCACCAGGGAAGAGGTGGGAAATGCAACTAGAGGATCAAAGGATAAGAATCCATATTCTCATAGCAATATTTTCCCAAATGAGAATCCCTGACCTCCGTACATGTTCTAACATCATCCGTAAATGAAACTTATCAATCTTGGTAAATTTCTTGGAATTGTTACGAACAAATTTTTCGAGTAGTACCAGTGCTCCGCGGGATATACAAGTAATTGTAATTAATATAATATAATATACTTGTAATTTAGTAAATGTCACTTTAAGGATGCAAATATAAGGAGGTTCAGCATTTACCTCATTCATTAAAGATGGTAGTATAAATACAATGACTCACAAGTTAAAAGCTATAACATTTGTAAAGAAAAGAATTCGCCGAGCACTTTCACTGGTTTATAAATTCTTCCTTGTCGGTGACTTCCAAGTCAAGGTCAGACGACACGTGATTAAGAAAGACTCAGAAAACAGCCTCGCGGTGGCTGCTGAAGAGGAAATTCATTCGTCTGAGGAAGTTTACTTAGTAAGAATTAAGATGCGCTCTGCTACACTTCTTCTCTTTGCGAGTTCTTATTTTCAACTCATCTCCATTAGCTTGGCTCAGCGATATGTCGGTGAGTATTTCGCAGAACACGGTATCGGTCTTTTTTGAGGGTCAATGATTTCAGAGACCTAAACGGGTGTCGTACTTTAAAATATTGCAGGGGACAGATGTAATGGACGTGAAGGTAGGAAAGGAGTTTGTCGGTTGATAAGTAACTGCAGCAGTGCTCAAATGGATGTGAAAAATAAGGTAACAATAACAAATTGTGGATTCCAAGGGAAAGAACCCATCGTCTGCTGCCTTGCTGCAGAACCACAACCTATGACGTCGAGGGTTCCTGGAGAGACTGCCCGAAAATGTGAGTTATTTTTTGTCAAAGAATATGAGAAATAAAATCCTGTTGAATGCAAGCTACACTATTCAGCTGAAACTTCCAAAGAACTTTATGTCGGATGTCACATGAACTTTCAAAGATAAAAGTCCTCCCATTCATTAGAGGCAAAAAATTAGCTGTGGATCAAACAACCTGCATATTCTTGAGAATTTCATGTCTTAGTAAGTACCACTTCTACATCATACAAATGGGGAACATACTAAGCTTCGAAAATCAACTAGCATTTCTTCGGATAATAATTTTTCTCATTATCATCATAATTTTAACTCAAAAAATCTTAAGCTACGCATCACAAACTAAATAAACTGATTCATAAATTAAATTTATTCATATCTATTTGTCTTATGAACATGCTTGATCAGTGAGATATTTGCTTTTTTTTAAGTAAGTATTCATGATGTAATCTGTATTTTGTAATTGTTCCTAAGTTGCTTCGTGTTATGTTTTCATATGTGTTAAGACATGAGAAAAATTCGGGAATATTTATTTATCCATTCAAATTGAAATATTATAAATGAAGCTAATTTTTCATTGATTTTAGGGTGCAAGGAGTACCGAAAGCCGTGTCCCATTAGATTATTAGTTGTTGGTGGTGGTGATCCAGCACTTTCAGATGAGTTCCCGCATATGGTGAGCTAATTTCCTACGTAATAAAGATATGATTTCCTTTGATATATTCAACTTATAATCAAATCTATAAAAAATAAAAAACATTTTGTGAATCATGGAACCTATCTTTGCCTGAAATATAACTTTAAAGGAACTTAATAATGTTTTGTCAGTGTAGCACCTGGAATAGCTGAATAAAAGGAATGCCTCTGTATCCATAACTAAAATTTGGATAGAAATATTTTGATAAATAAAATAGAGAAATAATCTTTAGAACGTGCTCCTTAATTGCCCGTGTTCATATCTTATCTTAATCGACATCTAATAGAACATTTTTTAAGGCTTTATCCACAAGAAATAAGAATGATAATTGATAAATATAATGATTGACAATATCAATAATAATAATATATTAAGCTCTTCTCAGGTCTTTACACTTCTTAAGTTTAGAGTAAAAGTTGAAAGTTTAACTGCTTTTAAAATATTTTTATTTTTATTTCTCGAGCATAGATTTTCCAAAATTCAGGACAAAAACTCTCGAACTTAGATCATCACCTCATAATAATTTTTGATTATCTATTGCGAAGCAGCAATGGAATGGAGAACCATTCAGGGGAACATTCAGGGGACTATAATTGAGACTATATATATAGTCTCAATTACGCCCAAAATGAAGACGTTATTTATTTATAAATTTAGCCAGTGCACACTTCTTTAGGGTGTATTCTTATGTACTACAGAATTTATTAATACACCAAGAGATTTATAAGAACTGACCGTTATCCTCTAAATTCACAAGGGATGACTGAGGTGGTGGGTCCTCATTTGAGATTTTGAGATTTATTTGTATGCCAAACTATTTTATGAATTATCAAGGCTCATTGAGATAAGTTGGCTTCGTCATACCATAGAGTAATCGTATAGAGGCCTTATGATCCGTTTTGATATCACTTTTTTAAGTAATTCCGAACAGCATGCTGTGATTCAATCAATATTAAAAATTATCGTAAACGAAAAAATAAGAAAGGGATTCTTTCAAGAAAATCGGGAATTAGATGCGGATATCTCTGAACCGATGTATTTGGGTCTATCTCTCAAGAAGCACTGCGTTTCCTGGTATCAAAATCTACTTCTTTATATCCACTTTCCACCAATATTACTAATTTTCCTGTAAACAGGTTTGGAGACAAACTTGGGGGAAATTTATGAAAGTGCGGAGAGTAATCGGGAAAATGCGTTGCGAAAGGTCACCAGTTACTTTTGGTGATATTTCTGTTGGAATAATCAGTCATTTGTACGACACTGGGAGCCCTGCATATCACTCTAATGCATGGACGCGAGCCCATCATAAGATTACTCTATGGTCATACTTATAATTATCTGTAACTTATAGCCCCTACATTAGGCATCTCTTGTCACTGTAGAGGTCAAAGGTTATTTGAATAAATAATGCAAACTCTCAATAAATGTCAGATGGATATATTTATACCAAATCATAATTCCTGAAGCACTTTCAGATATTTCTCTTACTTACGACTCGAAGTATATCAAATACAATTCTGTAAAACAGGCTGCCGTTGGTTATGGTGATGATAGTGATATAAAATGGCAATGTGGAGGAACCCTCATCTCAGAAACGTTTGTCCTCACAGCTGCCCACTGCTTGAGGTCAAGGGAATCGTGAGTATGAACTGTATATATATATATAGTGNAACCCATTTGCTCGGGTATCATAATATTATTATCAGTGTCGTGTTTAGAAAGGAATGTTAATATGATGTGTTCGAAAACTTTTGACAGGGATGATAAAAGTGTAATTGGACGGTGGTTACAAATGTCCAGTGGGTTCTTACCAGGTTTCGGAATTAAGGAAATTGTACCTTTTTTCCAGTCGTTCGGGAAATAAGATATCTTAAAACATGCATTGAAAAGGTCTGAGATATGCTGGATGAAAGGGGGTATTTTTGCCACTATTTTTAAGATTTTGTTAGAAAATTCATCATGACCAGGGGCCTTGTTGGTTGCTAGATTGTGGATATATATATATATATATTATTATTTTATATGTATATATATATACGAGTAAAAATTGTTTGCATACTGCAACCTAAAGGTAAGATAGATTAACTAAGGCATTTCACATCTCCTGCTACACTTCACCTGCTATAAACGGACTGCCATCCACCAACTACAATACAAATATCCTTACGGAATACGATAGAAATCCCTATCTTCTATAGATGTAGCGAATTTCAACCTTCTACCTGACCGGGAAATATCGTAACGAATTTTTGATAATTCGGTCATTCGAAAAAAATGACAATCTGTTTACGTCAAAAGGAAACGCTTTTTCACTCATCCTATAGGTTTGAAAGGGACGTTATCTCTAGGGGGCCGCGATAAATGTGCGGACCAGATGTGTAATCTGCTTCAGATAAGAAATTAAATACCTTTAATTTCCCTGGACCTGGGATTTAATCCCTTTGAATTGTTTACATCGACCTAGCGTCGAACCTACGATCATTTTGGGAGCAGTCCTTTCAGCACGAGGAAGAGAATCACCTCCTGCACTTGCAGTTAAGATTTCAATTCCCTAGCTTTACGGGAAGTACCTGAAAAAAATTTTCGAAAAATGTAAGAAAAACCGTCCAATGCATTCTTATGGGAAAATAGCCGTTTTTGGGGCCTCCTAGAATCGAACCCATGATGCCTAGGGTGGATGTCCGCTTATTTCCTAGGTGTCCAAACCTAGGGCTTTACGGCAAAAAAATAGGCGGCTCCGTGAGGCACCTCCTTCCGCATCATCTTTAGTATCCTATATGTATATATCTATTCCTCGTTCCAAAAATCCTGGCAGTATTGCCTTATGGGGGAAACGGAAAGCCTCGCGCCGGGTCTCCTTTACGCGGGGCGTCNCATACGAAATGTCCTAGCATCGAACCTGGGTCTATGAGGACAAATATTCTTACAACATACCATAGAAATCCCGGTCTTCTATAGATGTAGCGAATTTCAACCTTCTACCTGACCGGGAAATTCTGTCGCGAATTTTTGAAAATTCGGTCATTCGAATGGTCCTGGGATCGAACCTGAGCTTTTAGGGCAAAAACCCTTACGGCATACGATAGACAATCATATATTCTAACAACACCGTGAATTGCAGGTTTCTATCTTAACTAAAAATACACTAAATGTATTGATGAACATTAGACAGAAAAACCGCCCTAGCATCGAACTAAGGACCCTCAGGGTAAAAACCTCCAGGTATACCATAGAGGTGTCTGATCTCTATCGATGACGTGAATTTCAACGTTCTATCTTACCTAGAAATACCC
Organism: Ladona fulva; assembly: GCA_000376725.2. Classification (NCBI taxonomy): domain Eukaryota; kingdom Metazoa; phylum Arthropoda; class Insecta; order Odonata; family Libellulidae; genus Ladona; species Ladona fulva. The sequence continues at coordinate 335,906 of KZ308822.1, forward strand.
TAAATTATTTCTTGAAACTTTTACACTAAGTACCTAGCATCGAACCTGGGGCCACTAGGTATAAAAATTTTGCGGCAAACGGGAGATAAAATCATTTTCTAACGATTCCGTAATTTTCAACGTTCTAACTACGCTAAACGAATTTTTGAAAATGCGCTCAATGCATTTAAATGTGAAAAGTGCCGTTTTTGGGGCCTCCTGGAATCGAACCCATGATGCCTGGAATGAATGTCCGCTTCATTCCATAGTGTCCAAACATTGAGTGAGTGAAGTGAAGTGAGGCACTTCTTTCTGTCTCGCCTTTAGTATCCTATATGTATATATATCCGGAAAGCGTCTATATAAAGAGATATCATCATCAACATCAGCCATTTTAAATCCGACGTCGGATGTTCAGAACTGCTGATGTCCATCGGTGATCGTTTCTCCTTGCAACATGGCCTGCCCACATCCATTTCAGTGATCTTACCTTTTCTATGATGTCTGTCACTCCTGTTATCTTCCTAACCATCTTGCGTTTCCTGTCTCTTCTTGTGATTCCAAGCATACATCGTTCCATACTTCTTTGTGTAGTCTGAAGTAGCAGGGTTAATGCTGCATGTAACACCCATGTTTCACTTCCATATGTCAAAACTGGTAGAATGCATTGGTTGAAGACATTTCTCTTCAAGACCATTGGAATTCTTGACTTCAGAATATGGGCGTTTCTTCCGAAGGCACTCCAGCCTAGTTTCATCCTTCGATTCACTTCATTAATCCTGTTTTTCTCTCTTGTCGTAACCAGTTGTCCCAGGTAAGTGTACTCTGAACAAACATCAAGGGGTACCTCTTGTAGTAGGATTGGTACCTGTGCTGCAAAAGAATTATACATTACCTTAGTTTTCGAAAAGTTTATCCTGAGTCCTATTTTCTGCCCAGCCGCGTTCAGTTCTTGAAGTCTTGATGCTAGATCTTCACCGTTGGTTGCGAAGAGTACTATATCATCTGCGAAACGCAAATGACTGATGTGCTCTCCATTGATCCGTAGGCCTCTTTCCTCCCAGTCTAAGGTTTTAAAGACTTCTTCCAGAACGGCTGTAAAAAGAATTGGTGAAAGGCAGTCGCCTTGTCTCACTCCCTTCTCAATCCGGAATTCCTCTGTTTCTTCATGCAGCATTACAGAGGCTGTGGCGTCCTTGTAGATGCTGCGTAGAAGTTGGATGTACTTTGTATCTATCCCTTGTTTCCCCAGTGCCTCCAGTGTGGAGGAGGTACTTACCGAGTCAAAGGCCTGGGCATAATCCACGAAGCAGAGTACTAGTGGCATCTCGTATTCGTTCATTTTGCTGATAATTTCTTGCAGCGTGTGGATGTGGTCCATAGTGCTGAATCCCTTGCGAAATCCAGCTTGTTCTCTTGGCTGGGCAGCTGCCAGGGACGTCTTCAGACGTGCAGCTATTACTCTCATGAACGTTTTGTAAATAACAGGAAGGAGGCTGATGGGGCGGTAGTTCTTCAAATCTTCCTTGCTTCCTTTCTTGTGCAAAAGGACAATCTTTGCATGGTTCCATTCCTTCGGAATTCTCCCTTGTCTAAGGCAATTAGTGAATATCTGCGCTATGACAGGAGAAATTTCTGTAACACCAAGTTTCAAATATTCTGCTAAAACTCCATCAGCCCCTCCTGCCTTTCCATTCTTCATCTTCTTGATGGCCTCTCTTACTTCTCCTGGGAGAATAGAGGGGGGATTTTCTGAGTTTTGTGTCTCTTCTTGGTTTTCCTCTTCAACATTTTCTGTATTCTTGTATAAGTTGGTGAAGTATTCGGTTACTGTCCTCAGTATTGCTTGTCTATTGGAAGTTGTTGTGCCATCTTCTTTCTGGACGACCAAGATTTGTTTCTTTCCCATTGCTAGGCGTCGTCTGACCCTCTTCATACTCTTGTTGTTCTCTATAGCTTCTTGTACAATTCTTTCGTTAAAATTCCTTACATCTTCCTTCATCGCCACTCTGATAGACTTGCATAGCTCGACATATTCGATATTTTCCTTTGGCAAGTCTGAGTGCTTCAGTTGCTTTCGCTGTTTCATCATTTTCCTGGTTCTGTCGCTGAACTTCTTATCCTTTGGTCTTTTTGGTGTACTTGCTACTTCTTCTGCCGCTGCTTTCACGACTTCCATGACTTTGGCTTCCAGTTCTACTTCTTGAAGTGCTGAAAACCTATTTCTAAGTTCCAGCTGGAACTCTTTCCTATTTTCTTCTAATTTTCTAATACTTACCTCCTGTTTCCTGCTTGAGACCAACTTCTTTCGCTCCATTCTGACGTTAATCTTCATTCTGCATCTAACTATCCTATGGTCACTGCCGGTGTTGAAGTTGTTTAGTACCTCACAATTAGTAACTGGGTAGAGTTTGTTAACCAATATGTAGTCTATTTCGTTTTTTACTCCATTAGGACCTCTCCAAGTCCACTTCCTTGTAGGATTCTTCTTGAAATATGTGTTTGTTATGTACATATTGGTGCACTCTGCAAACTCTACCAGGCGGTGACCTCGTTCATTTCTCTGTCCTAGTCCATGTTTTTCCTAGCTATTATGGGATCGATATTAGGAGGCACCAATAACGGTACTCTTCTCGTTTAAATACATTGAGTGCATGTTCAAAAATTCGTTTAGCGTTCTTTGCATTAAGACATTAAGGTAGAACGTTGAAATTCACTACTGTGTAATTAGTACATTTAGTTTACTATTGTGTGGCAAAATGATTTCTGTACTATTGTCCCCAGGTTCGATACTAGGTCAATCCGTATGACCAAATTTTCAAAAATTCATTTAGGGTATTTTCCGGTAAGGTAGAACGTTAAAATTCACGACATCGATTTGGTCCGTTCTGACTCTCTTAATTCCGCATATTGCCCAACAGGACTTTTTATGCGTGTTGCAAATTGAGACTGCATTTTTTTTCTTATAACTTGGGCTCAATGGTCCCATATGATGAAGGTGAGGATGATGATAGGAATGTGGANAGAAATGATATAGCATACGATGAGGACCTAATTGGGTTCCATGGTAGCAAGGAATAAAGTTTCTATAAAATAAACACAAAAATACAGCGAACTATTAATGAAAGGCAAGAAGAGAGACTAAATTAAAATTTTATATACCTCATATGATAACAACTCCTTCTGATGCTGGATACTGAAGTAAAAGGAGTAAATTAGAGAATAATCAGCTGTATTCTGGTGACTAACATCGGTAAACGGTTGCACTAGACAAGATAGATTAAGAAATAAAGATATCTGGAGAGAATTAGAAGCCCATGGTACAAATTAATGATATGGAAGGAGGAATTAAGCAGGAGGAACTAGAATTCCTAAGAAAAACGGATGAGAGAAGAAAGAATAGTGAAAAATCCTTATTTTACAAACAAAAGCGGTATATAAAGAATAAGGAGAAAATTGGAGACATTATTTCGACAAATTCACGGAAGTGGGCCCCCCTGATAGACTAGTGGGCAACACGCCCGGCTTCGATGAAAACGGCCCCGGGTTCGATTCCCAGTTGGGAAATGACTTTGGCTGTCGAAGCACTTTTAACGATAATACTACTACTTCACTGGGATGTGCCAACTTTTTTTTGTGCTCTTGATCCTAGGAGTTATCTAAACACCACTTGTACAAAGGCAATGTAAGGAGGAATTAAAACGAATCTTGGGTATCATTCGAATTCTCTCGGTGGAGGTAATGTGATTTAAAACATCATGTTATTTTCTTCGAGCAAATAATCAGGCTAAATGATATTGAAGATGACGTAATTGAAAAAAAAGGAACCACGGAGTTTGCTCAGCATCTCATTTTTACTTCCACCTTTAATAGTTTCATAATTTCAGGTAACTTTTCCATCCGAGAAAGATCTTAATTAAGGAGATTACTTGAAAATTAGCGTACACCTAATGTGGATGGGTTGATGAAATAAAGTGGCTAAATTACAGAGCAGCTGTTATCGAAGAGGGCCGATCGTATATTCGTAAGAAGCGCGTGCTCTGAACGTGAAAGGGTATTTAAGGAGAGGTGCTGACTTTGGGAATGTTCCTCTGGAACGTCTTCTTATCCCACTTCATCTCCTAAGCGAAAGCTCTCAAAATCTCGATGGTTCGTAACATTTTGCCACCTCCTCTTACCCTCGATGTTCTCAACTCTTTCCATTCACCTTCAATCAACTGTGTATTCACTGCAAAGTGTTCGTCCTGTTTACGAAGTCATCCAAGCTGCCGAACTTTTAATCACTGGAAAATTTCTTGTTTTCATTTAAGAATTTCGCTGATAAAGTGAGACTCAAGATGGTTTCTGTCGTACACGGACTCTTTCCGAATTCCAATGCACTGGAAAGCATTAGAAAACCTGGCGTAAGTGATGTAACGTATAATTAGAACACGGTTATTATTGTTCGTTTACCAAAATACTATTTGTCCCTATAGTCTAAGATATCATGCAATGGGAGATGATGTATGCATGGAAGTTTTTTATTTTTACTAAGAGGAGGGTTAGAAATTTAATAGTGGCAACCATGCATTTACATCTTATACAACACACTAAGTAGTAGTAATGTCAAAATGCTTCGACAGCTGAGATAATTTCTCACGAAGGGCCTCACCAGGGACCGCTTTCGCCGAAGTCGAACGTGTTGCCATTTTGGCTATCCGGGAGCCCGATACAATATAGATGCCACAGTGAAATCTTTAGTCTTTCAGATAGAATCAAAGTTAGTCTTTAGTCTTTCAGATAGAATTTTAATTAATATTTGCTCTTTTAGAAAGAATTAAGTTACCTCCGCCCGAAAAGTGTGGCGCGAAAAAAAATTTAAAGTTTAGCATTTTATATCTCTGCAAATAAACATAACATTACCGCGATACTTTGTGCCATATAACTTCTTAATACGAAGTGTAAGAATAAAATAAAAAAATATTTAGTCTTTCGGTGTAGTCTTTATCGTTGTGTACAACCAACGTCACCGATGTGGAGGTCGCGGAATACCTATAACTGTACCTATTCCGCCGATGCTTCGGATGGAGTGGTATACTTCCTGGGTGGTGGTGGTATAGCACTTCGGATGGAGTGGTAATGCCTCTGGGGCTGTTCGGATACGAATGCCACATAAAGTATTCAATTCTTCATCTTCGGAATCAATCCATAGTCACAACTCTGTGGAGTATGGTAGATAACCTCCCATCCCCATACAGCTAACAAACCAGACCAGGTTGTGCTGCACGCGGCAGAGCATAATGATGGGAAGACTCCCTTGGAGTGTCGCCTCTTCTCCGTGGTCGAAGGTTGGGTTCCAAAAACTATAAGTAATACTTCGCAGTTTTTCCTTTGCTTACAGCATGAGATCGGATGACGCCATCATAGCCATACGTCAGAATCAACTTCGCGTTGCTAGGGCTCTGTCGGACTCTTGATTTCCTTGGTGACCGTTGATGACGCCACTCATCCGATTAGGGGTTTCAACTGTGGCGATCCGACCCAAGTGTTATCAACGGTAACGATCCAGCGTTAGAAAGTCTCCTTCGCTCTTCTGCATCTACATACTACCTTCGGTGTGCTCGCCCAGCGTCGCCTCGTGTCGTAGCCATTTTTGCATGTCTGAGAAGTGGCACAGAACGCATAGCGATGCATTTTTTGCCATATGCAGTCGTTCCTTCAGAATATGAAGCACAGTTGAATGCCTTATTCCTTTCTTTAGAGGCAATCCTCTGGTATTGACTCGTTGCCAGCAACGCGCTAACAGCCAGCATATCTTCTTCGCTGACATAAGAGCGGCTTGGCCGAGGCATGGCTGTCACACTTAACTAACCAAGTGTCCCGTATTGAAGTCTTTTGCTCTCAATGTCGCTGTTCTGTAGGGCAATGCTGATTTCCATACGTGAGGTCCAGTCTGACTCTCTTAATCCCGCATATTGTCCAGCAGGACTTTTTATGCGTGTTGTAATTGAAACTGTAGTTTTCCTTTGAACTTGGGCTCAATGGTCCCATGTAATGAAGGTGGGGATGATGATGATCGGGATGTGGGTGATCATGATGTTCATGCAGCTGCCTGTGGGGAAGGTCCTCAGTCTCGATGGTTCTGTTGACTTCTCTTCTCTCTTCCCAGGTTGCTGAAATACCGGCAGTTGCTCTTGGAGAAGGAACACTTGATATGTATCGCGCTGGAACGGCATAGTGGCATGTCGCTATCTTCGTACAGTTGCAGAGCTCCGATAGGAGTATGATGATTTAGCACATCATTTCCGACGGACTTTAGCAAATCGCTTTAGATGGGTTCAGCAAGTCGTTTCCAATGGGATTGAGCGAATCATTTTCATTTGCTCCAGAGGGAGCTGTGAAGGTTCAGCAAATCGTCTTATAGAACGTCTTCATATGGGATGATAGGACTATATGGTGCTACTGGTCACTCAGTTTACAGGGTGGTTGCATTTGTACTAAGGACTAACTACAAACTAACCATACATACCTACTATTCTAATATTAACCTATAACATAACGAGCTTATGGGTAAATAAGGTATTTACTTTTCTTCTTCTTAATTTTTTTATTATTTTTTATTTCTTGTTTTTCGTTTTTTTCTCTTTTCTTTTCGGATTATTTTTNGAATAATTCTATAGTATACGTCTTAAGTACCTGTATTTCAATAACTACCTTTAGGCATGTCACAGAGGATACGTACACCATAAGTCTGTTTCCCTAATCGGTTACTGTTGGATATCGTTCGCAGAAAAGAGCAACTTTAAACAGGACTTGTTTTAGCTGCTACTTCTTTGATTTAATTTGCAGTATTAGATTGGCCTATTCAATGAAGAGGGCGCAAAATATTCGCGGTGTCATCCAGAAACCTACTATTTCTGAATTTAATGAGCAAATTCAGTCATTGAATCATCTTTCCTCTTAAGCTTTCTACATCTCGAAGGGTCTGGGTAACGCTCACTGATTTTCTGTGACAATCATTAAGAAAACTTATCTCTATTCGCTGTTCCTAATTATCGAATACAAAATGAGTCAATTGAGTTGACGTTTCTTCTTTGCAATGGTTTCCTCGGAAACGAGTCTCATAAGAGCGCCGTTACCAAAGGGATAGAAAGGAAATATCGTAGAACACGGAATTTTGTGCTATGTAATACTAATAAGAGAACAGATTTTTAATGTGAGTAAAGTGGGATGAGGAACGTTATTTGGGAACCAAAGGGGAGTCGCATTCAATGAAAATAAGTTATCCTCCCTTTAAATGAGACACTTACGACTGGTAATCAGCACCACCGCGGCAACCACAATAACCCCAACTCGCTGCAGCTTAAAATTAATGCTCTTTAGGGACGAATTTTACGACTGAGCATCCATGCTGCATCTTGAAATTCGTTTTAAATGAATCCATTTTTGTCCTCGTTGAATGCAAATAACGTCGCTCGAATTGAAGTTTTAAGATCAAGCATAAAACTTCAAAACCAGGAGATAAACCATCCACATTAGATCAGGAACTTTATTTTTGTGATAATAGTTTATGTGTGAATATGCTTTAGTAGCGCTCTTTTTATGCTGTTATTTAGAACTCTTGAGATCTAACACCATGGTTTACTCCTGGATACCATGTTTAGTTTGTCTCTTTCGCCTATGAATGGTATGAAAATAATTGCAGTAGCTCTAGCATATGATTTTACATATATCGTAGTATGACAATACTAATTTTCAATCGTGACTTTCGGATAGACGACTCCTCGTTTAATCCATTCCAACTGAACTCGCTCCGATTACTGTCGAGAGAAGTAATGAGACTTACCTTGTATCGAAGCTGTTTCCGCCTTTTGTGAATTACTTTTGCTCATCTATATGTGTACCCTGCAAATCGCCTTTCGGCGCATGGCAGGGCGTGCATGCACCATCACTCTACTTCACTAATCCATTACTTTCGCGATTCATTCGCAAAAAAATGAATTTTTGAAACGACTAGGCCTAGCATCCATTTCTCTGATTTTTCTTTCATAAATAGACCTATGTAACAGGGAGGATGCATAATGTCAGCTACATCTTCTAAGTATGTACATTCTCTGAAATTATCGTGTTGATTGAGTCTTTGTTTAAATCTTCTATCCCCTAGAGATTCCTATCCTGGTTCCTGAAACATTTTAGTAACACTCACTGATTTATCCCAATAATTTTTACAAAATGTATCGCTGTACCTTTTCTAATTCTCGAATACAATTTATAGCAATAGGAAAACATATTTAGCAAGTTGTTTTCGTTTGTTAAGAAAATTATAACCATATTTCAATTATAAATTTTCTACTTGAATTTAATTCTTGGAGAGAGTATATCCCGACGGGAAACTGCATTGAGTGCCAAGGAAATCCAGTCTCGTAACAATTTTTTACGCAACGCATCGCCTTTCGCTGTACTTTTTCTAATTCTCGAATACAACACTTTTCCGCAGAATCCCATACACTACTCGCATATTCAAGGTGAGGTCCCTCATCGGACACAAACCCCTCATTCTTTTGAATCTGTCTCTGCATCTCTCCCTCTAATCTTCCATTGTTCAGCTGTTATTAGAGGACAATATACGAATATGATTATATTAAAATATTGGCGCATATTCCCCCAATTTTATTGTCTGTATTTTGCCTATGAAGTTAAAAAGATTAGGAACGGTACTTTTAGGTACCGATCGAAAATGTACTGCATAATCAGGAGCATATGAGGAGGAACAGCTATAAGTTAATATTGGGTTGAGGTGTCAAATATTCGTCCTGGGGCTGTTTGATTTAATAATTTAATTGTGGCAGAAGTAATTATAAAAGTTATTAATTGTAAAAAGAATTCAATCGAACAGCCCTGCGCGATAGACCCCAAGAGATGGCAACAATTTCTTTTGGGAATTTGACTCGGATTTTGTGGAAAAAGCATTAATCCGAAAGCGGACGAGATCCCATTTAAGATTGCGTGCTCGTGCACGGCATACTTATGGCGGCTAATTCACTATCTGCCGGCCGAATCCTGGCCAAAGAACGTATAAAACACACAGCACACGCCTACACTTTTTACCTTTGTCCCAAAATCCATAAAAGCCGAGAGGCGACCTATAGCAGCGAATTCCTCGGAAACCTCCGGCCAGCGGCGAAGCAGATTCAGTCTCCCGGAAAAAATTCATATGCGAAACGAAGCTGTCACGGAATGGAGATATTCACGGATACTTCACGCGTGACACGGCCGCTTATCCGCCTCATTTTTGAATTCGTATGCATTTTCATATTCAAAGCGGCAATTGGAAAGAATTATTTTATTTCTGGAGGCGGAGGAATATTCTACGACACTGTGCGCGGTGACAAAACAATCGTCCGTGTTGAGCTGCTAATTATTGTGTTGTTGCTGTTGTACGTTTCCATTCCTTGTCTATGATGCAAATGTTTTAATCTCGAGAATTCCCAACGTTTCGTTTATAATTTGGTTATGAATGATGAAATACCGTTCAGGTGGATCAAGAGTCATTCTTTTTCGGATTCATCGTCGCAGATACTTTGTCACCCTCTCTCAGCGTTACATGTTTGCATTTCAACATGGAATTAGCGCAAGAATGTACATTTTCGCAATTATTTTACATTTCAACCTTTAGAGCTCGAGACTAGTTAGTGCGTAAAGAGAATAGCATAGAATGCTTATCTTTAAAGACATTCCATGAAATTATAATCATGCTCTGGAAACAGAGAAAAAAGGTACTCAATTTTTACTGCGTCATAAGTTCGATCAGAAAGGATGTGAAGGAATTTATTCAATGATTTGTGACAGATAACGGGAAAACGTTAACAGTATCTTGTAGTTATAGCTATCTGTTGTCCCTTCTTTGTTGGCGTACATATATGTCAACCTTAAATTTTAAAGTTTTTTCCTAAACACACAGTATCTATTTTTTCATTAATTTGAGTAACTTTAATGATGAATTGTTAGTAAAGTTGGAAAAGAGGCACAAATGGACATAAAATTGTCGATTAAGTGTCTATGCATCTAATTTCTATTTTGGATGAGAGAATTTTGCCAACTTCAAGCCGTTTTCTTAATAGTGGAAAGAATAGAGTCATTCTTTAGTCTCTTTTAGAGTCTAGTCTCTGGTCTTTCCACCACGGTTTTTTATTTTACCACATTTTTTTATTGTTATATAGGTTTCCTTTCGCTCCTAAATCGTGTTTGATAAGGGTTATTTTGATAGTAAATAACTTACACACGATATTTGTGTAGTCAATCTAAGCGAATCTTATTCTTTATCGTTTCATAAAGATTAATTAGTGTGGTAAGTGTTTACCCTAAATTTGCCTTTTAAGAAACAACGTAAGAAATGCAAAAGACAAACAGTTTGAAGTGCAATGAAAATTCTGCCGAACCCATTAAGCAAAAATGCTGAGAAAACAGTAAAAGAATGAGTTGATAAGAAGGACAGTAAGTGTGGATTCATTTTAAAGGCGATGCGGGACATAATTTCACCGACGAGGGGAACGAAAAAGTGGAATTTGGCGGCAGAAAGTTGGTGTACCTGGTTGAACACAAAATTTACCGAACGATGCATTTAGAAAATTAGCATTATCCCAAGGGACAATTCTCTCCAATTTCACGAAATGATTATTCCGTCAGAAAAATAATATTTCATGGACGTAAATGAAACATTATCAAGCTTTCATTCCGTATCACTGTTTTCTATTAATTTGATGACATTTTATGTCTATACGTGTGACTATTATTGCTTTAGTGTTACAGTATAAAACCTAAGAGTAAATTAGATGCTTAAGTATTAGTCTGCTGAATACAGCAAAGCGGAAAATAAAAAAACAATTATCACCGAATTGGAAAAGGTTGCAGCTGTAGGACATTTGAAATTCAGTAAAAAGAGTTTCTCTTAAAGTAAAACAGATTTGAGTGAGATCGAATCGAAGTTTTTCAGAAAAGATTAATTTCTTATCTACGTCATTGTCCTCTGATTCTTTCAAAAATCGTTTTTCCCTAAGCATTGACTCAGTCGGTGATGAGATGATGGTGATGACTCCTGGATATAAATATTTTCTAAATCCTTCATTTTTGCCGAGCTCTTCATCAATACTCCACTATTAATCTCTGACAGTCTAGAATTGTGGGTCATTTCCTCTTTCTATTTAATGCCATCGTAGATTTGCAATTCCGCAGAATCCTTTCATCATAGAGAAGAAAAGACGAGAACAATATATATATATTTTTCACGTTTTTTCTTCCTCACAGCAGTCCCTTCTGATGCTCTTCATTACGTTTCTGGAGGCATCCGTCGTACAGAGAGGACATAATGAGGCCATCTTCTTCTTTACGATGCTTTCAGATTTGTCCCTCAAATTTCGCTATCCCAGAGCACATCTTTTATCTCGTGATAACCGGTCCTTCCTCCCGCAAAAAGCTATTTCATCCGCCATTTTCCCTGCGTCCTCTCTTCCATTATTTCCCTCCATTTTTCCAAGATTAGTCACTATCACTTTTTCCATATCTTTTCATTTCATCGATCTGCTACTTTCTTTCCTCGCAGCTATTACCACTTCCTCAATCCATCTTCTTTTCCTTTCTGCATGACTTTTTCTAATTTATGCCATTGCCGGACTACTGAAGCTTTTCCTTCTCCAAATTTTATGGCCTGCGTCTGTATAAAATACACTCGGGACTGTAACCGCGTCCTCCTTAATATCTTCATCAAGACTCGCAGTCACTTGTGACAGCGACGAACACAACCAGTCCCGCCAACCTCACTAAATTAACTTTTTGGAAAGTAAAGTTTGCGCGAAGAGTATGATCTCGAGTTATAACAAAAAAGAGTGAGGTAAAAATAATATGTAAACCTGGAAACAGGTAAATTATATCAGCAGTATATTTCCTTATAATTTAATTACATATGTAGCTAGATATTTTGGACGTATGGTATGTCCGCAAATCAGAAATCATCATCTACTCTTGAATATAGCAGTTTTGCTTGCCAATGTTCCAAAAGTATACTGTGTACTAGAAAGTAAGTGTCTAAGAAAACATACTTATGACATGGGGTGCTACGGTGCGAATGGAAATTTCTTTGGAAGAACTTTTTGTGATTTCGTTCTTTTCATTTTCTCTTTCATTAATAACTGTATGAAATATGACTATGGAAGATGGAATGGAAGAGGAGACTTATAGTCTCAATCTCTCCCAAATAAAGACTTTTGTTATTATCGTTAGTAATGTTATGGCCCCATAGCTTAATTGGAATCTGCCCGGAAAGCGAAATATTCGAATCCTGGTCCTGCCAGGCTCTCCATGTCCATTCTTCCTTGGGAAATTTCATCAAATGTTTATCAAATGGAATCAGAACATTCACATGATGTTAATTTCATCGGATATAATTTTGCAAGAGAAAGGTGATTGCTCATGCAAGTGAAGATATCGCGAAAACAGTTTTGCAGTCGAAAAGAAAAGATGAAGTCGCTATAAAAGTATAGAAAATGCAAAGATTTTTTTACCTGACATGTTTTTCGAGATCAAATATCTAAAGTTTTTCTCGAGAGTCTCGTAATTATTAATTATTTATCGTTTATAAATATCAAGCAAATTTCAAAGACTGGTTATTAGTAAAATTGAATGAAAATGTTTGCTTCATTACGAAATTAAAGAACCGCTGTAAACAAATCGAAGACCAAAACGTATGTATAAGACATTCCTTATCATAAGATTCGTCTTTCCACCTACTTAAAAAATCCGTGCATTATTATATTTCTTAAACAATAATAAAATACACAACATCATTTCGTGAAATTCCCAGGTTTCAGCACAACTATTCTTTCCGATCTTTCCTCCAAACCAATGTAGACATTGTATTAACAAACCCTTTTCACAACTTTATTTTACCTGTGTGATAATGGAAGCGTCGGTAATTTGGAAGTAAATTGAGCGTAGGGAACAAAGTAATAGCAATTTCCGTTAAGAAACTTCGTGACTTTTCCGTGTTTTGCGATCAACTTTGAAGATCTGCATACCGTTGAAAATTGAGTCGATCTGAATGTAGCGTCAAACTATATCGCTCCATCCCTCTTATTTTCTTGCGTAAACCGAAAAAGATTTCGCTGAGATTCCAACGAAGCATGACGATGTGAAAGCAGCTGCTGTTATCGCTGTTGCATCAAAGCTCGAATTTACAGCTACGACTGGGAATGAAAGGTGAATAAAAATTGCGCGTTGGATGCTCCTCCGTTGCTTGTTTTCTCTTGGTCACTATGTCACCGCACCACCAAATAGCAATTCGAGTCGGAACGGAGCCTCGAGCCAATTCTGACCTTTCGCTAAGCCATGGGCATCATGAGAACATTGCATTATCGCCGACTGACCTCGATGTCGCAAAGGGAATCTAGTTGCTGTCACTGAGACGGTTTGTTCCACTCTTTTCAGGGACTTACGTATACATCCATACCCTATCGGCTTGTATCAAGGGATTTTAAGTTTCTACTAGGAACACTTTCAAGTATGCAAAATAAAAGAATTTTGAAACAGTTTTATGTCGGATCAATTGCTCTTTTTTACTTTAAATATTGGTAATAGAAGTAGAAAATGAGATACACAAAATTTAATACGTAAATGTATGTACTGATTCTACCCAATGTTCGCACTTTCCACAAAACTTACTACTCACTCACGTACTTTACTCCCATTCGAAGAATCTCCGGTGGAGCGATTACAAAAATAAGTGTTACAAGCGTATCCTCGGCAAGTGGAATGAGGAAATAATTCAACAAAAATAAAAAAGATGGTTTGCGATTTTCTGATCCCGTAATAAATCGATCGAAATATTTCACATTTCAGTAATTATCTTCCGATTTAGAATAGAGTAACGGAGGTTGACTTCGCTATCTAGATTAAACCACACATCATATGCACATTCGTTACTTATTACAATATTATATTGAAGCCATCACTAGGCAAAGTTTGGTCTACTAATTTAACTGTTTCAAGCCACGAACACAAACTACCATGCCCTAGCCGGGATTCAAGCTAATACAGGCTGTATTCAGTCATTCCAACAGCTAAACATTATGTTATTGATATCCTTCGACATTGCGAAACCACGAAAGCGAAAAACTGGTATAAAATACGGACAAAATTTACCACCTTGAGGGCGGTATTCAAGAGATATGAAAACACCTCAGAAAAGAACATGGGAGAATTTGCAATCATTTTAGTAGTGAGGGATAACTTTTATTGAGGAAGCAACGTTGCGACACTAAGACGGAAAGACATTTTAACAATGCTACGAACGTTGATGGAGCCTCGCCGTCAATTGCCGAAGGTGGCTGCGACGCCTGAAAAGCTGCCCAAACTTCTTGGTGGGTGGGTCTATTTCAGTGAGTAATGCAAAAATTGGTATGAAGGAGGAAGTTAAAATTCCCCCATTTTCATTGGTAGTGGCGAGTGAGAGTTTGGTTCGGGAGAGAGGTGATGATAGGGCCAAGTGGATTGGTTTTGGTCATCCTCTCTGTTATGGTAGCCAGGGATGGGACTTTACTTTTGATATGCAATTTAGAAAACGACGAGCGAATCCTAAGAAGTGGTTCACAGTTAGTGGTCTAACCACTCGAAGAAGGTTGTGATCCCTGCCGACAAACGACATCTATATTGAGGATGCTGAGGGAGATGATCTATTGTCACTGTTTGACTTCAGTGAAGTACCACTTTAAGCAAGAAACGTTATTAAGAGTCTCGTTACCGAGTTTTCCGACACATTTATGAACGGCGATGTTTCCCTTGGTTGTGAATCTAGTTCAGTACTTGTTAAATGTAGGAGACACGAGAAGTACAAAACGCCGCCCATACCGCGTATCCCACTCTCAGAGCGGCGCTCGATAGAGCAATTGCAGAAACGCTTAGAAGAATAAATATTGAAAAAAATGAGAGAATATTGAATTGACATCGGATGTGAGACTCCTCTGAATTGAATTATAAATTGTTGTTGTTGAATTATACCATATCGATTTGGATTTCTACAGTTTTGTAGTAGAAGTATTGATAAGTCAACGATAACTCTTGTTATCCGTAAATTTTGTAGCAATTACAGAGTGCCACTCGATATTATATTAATTTCAATCGCAAAGTAACCCATGTAAAAATTTTAAATACTCAAATAAATAAATATTAATTTATCATCCGATAGTTAAGTGAAAAGAACAAATAACGTTTTAATGTTTACTGTAGAAGGAGTTCTCTACACTTTACGATTTGTGATTCGTTCTTCGGCTGTGGTTAAATACATCATTCAATCTCCACGGCAAGAACTTTATGTTTACCCTCTTCCTTGGATTATTTACTTTCCGCAGTAGCGACAGCATTGAGTGCAGGGTCGTTCCAATTGCACCAATTGAGGCGAGGAGAGCCAGGTTTGTCCATCCACCCCACCACCATTAGCTATCAAGAAAGAGAAAAATCAAAAAAGAGAACCTCGAAAGCCGTAAAATTCAAAGGTACAAAGGAACTTACTTTTGGTGATATCCCTCTCCAACATACAGTATCCAGGGGAACATCGCCTGTAACTCGGGCCTTTTCGTGCCTGTGGGTCTCCTTTTAACTTTGGACTACTTCACATTCAGCAGAGGAATCGCACCGAAAGTAAGTCACTTTTTACCTCTGAATTTTACGGCTGCGGAGTTATCTTTATTCGATTTTATTCAAACAGCCGTGTCTTTTTTTTTCCTTCAAGAGAGAGGGAATGAGGCTAACTTGGCCAGAGGAAGAGTGTAGTTCCTTTCCTTTTAGAGCCTGAATGCCATAAGACGTAAAAGTTCACGGAAGTGTAGCTCAATGATTTATTAGAAAATTTCATAGCATTCAGTAAGTGCCCAAGGAGAGTGTCATAATTGAACATAACTCATACGACAGTGGATTTCATTTTATCACACAGATGAAGGCAGTCGGATGGAGAATTACTGAAGAGCGCAATCCGCCGGAAGAATTTCAGTAATGAGAATAAAACTGCCGAAGAAACTCCTATAGTGATTGGTAACAGCGCGCGAGGTCGTTAGATATAATATATTGGTAAGTTTAGTCGTCGGGTACGAAAGAGGTAAGGGGCAGCAACGTGCAACGTGTTCTGCAAACCACTGGAGCCAATGCGGTGTCCATGTTCCCAGATTGGCGGCGTTGTAGTTGGCAGCATCGATTGGGAGCAGATGAAGGGGAATTTCCTCTCAGGTGCGCCGATCGCTTCATTACGGCTGCCTTTAATGACTGCGATAATAAGAATGTCACCCTCCGCCATCTATCTCAGATATCGATGTTTTCGTTCCATCGGAACTAATCTTCGCGGCGCATATTCGTATTTTCGATTTCTACGATATGAAAACGTTGGCTGCAGTCGCAGTACTTCGATACTTTGATAACTACGGAGTAAATCACCAAATGCAGAAACTCCCTAAGGCGGTCATGAGCCAGCATTCGCTTCCTTGTGGACGTTGCAGTCAAATAAACGTACATAGTGTTAATAAAAACCGTCCACGGGTAAGGATTGATACTACTATCAGAATAAACACGATCGCTACCTAATGATGGAATATACGTCCCCTCTGAGACTAAATTGAACAAATGAATGATGTGAAATTCGAAATTCTAAATCGAAATTTGAAACCTGCAGAGCCTTCTGAATGCCTGATGAAAGTGACATCACTTTGGTCTGATATGAAGAAAAGTTTTAGAAATGTTACTTGGATTTCTCGTTTAGATCGTCGGCAGCGGTCCTGCAGCTGCTTTCATTGAATTTTAAAATGTTCCATCTTTCCGAAATTTTCCAAAATTTACTAACTGTAATGACTGTCCACAATTTTTATAAAAACAAACTTACTACTAGTTAATAATGGCTCTTAACGAACGAAAGCATTTTTAGTTAGTCACGCATCCCTTTGTAAGATCACAAACCATATTCGAATAATAGAACCTACTGCTTCCTTTTACGTGGGTTTTTCATCTACCATTTTCTTCTTAGACAACCGTTCCAAACCACATCTCCATGGTTAGGTTTTAAGGACGCAGATTAGAAATCGACAATATTTTAACAAGAATTGTCAAGGATCCATAGAAACTGTGAATTTCGAGTTATATTATCAACTCCAGGTGCTGCTAGAGTGTATTGATGCCTCTAAATTTCTTTTTACAACAATGAACCCGTGTAAATCCTCAAATAAAGCAAAGCGCGGTGATTTCTGTCCACCAACCACTTGTCACGCAATAGGTGTGCGGTCAATTCAGTGGAGCGAAACATATTTTATTTCAGATTGAAATTACTCAGAACATTTCGTTTTGAATGAAACTGTTGTTGATCTTAATCAAAATCAGCGTATTCGTAATTAAATTTAACTAACTTCCAGATGATTCTACTGCTATATTTTAACCAATGAAATGATTCAATTCGTTTATTGTCGGAGGATAGAGACAATTGTATCTTTCATTCACTTTCGTCTCAGTATTTTTCGTAGCTGCGAGGATTTGAAGCTACTGAGTTGATTTAAGGAAAACCAGGGCCGGTTGTACACTTTCAGCCGCGGCAGGGCTGCCCCTCCCACGTTTCGTTCGGAGGGTCATATTCCTCAATCATTGAAATTTAAAACTATCGATAGATCCTTCTCGAATGTTTACTCTGAACTGTTCAACTATTAATATTCCGTAACTTAATCGCAAATTATGACTTATATTTGAAAAGTAGCTCCCACAAAGAAATTTTGTCGTGTAAACCGTACAGCAAGAGAAGGAACTCTCACCTCAAATGTCTTGGAAACATCGCTTTCCCCTTTTTATCGGAGACAAATATAAGAAGCATTTGAATTACACGAAGTTCGCATTTTTTAGAATAAATCTAATATTATACGATAGAATATAATGCATACCTTAAAGTAACTAATTTTGTCAAGATGTTTAAATTTCCTACAGCCAAGTTCACCATTATATCCCAAAGCAGTCTAGCAATAACATATCTACTGTACGCCTTGAGGTGACTTCCATTGTTTCCTACTGTCAGATTGCGTAATTGTTGAACCCCTGCCATGCGCCGAATGGCTGCTGGTATGCCTTTTCCAGTGAATGCGAGATGGAATTGCAACTCCTGTTCAAGAGATTTTGTATTTTCAATGAGCATAGTTATAGTTACGTTAATTGAAAAATTGGAGGTTAGATGTGCGGTTACACCTGTAATATGTGAATTTTAATGTATTATCTTATCGAACGGTATTAATTTTTAATAATACCGCTTTTAAAATTTCAATGAGTCGTGCTGCACGTCAGGTAAATAATCAATGAAATTCGTAAAAAGAAGAATAAATAAATGAAATGGATATAATTTTCGTGTATTTTTCGGTTTGCTCTTCAGTTTAATCGTAGGAGTGCATAGAAATGTCCATGCATGTATTAAAACATGAAAACAAATATAAATTGAAAACAAGTTGGATGATTTGCCTCGAGCAGAAGTTTCGTCGGATAGTAAATATGGTAAAATTTAACCAATAGGTATCGATTCAATTATATAGTCCCAGGATATCGACATATATATAGTCCCAGGATATAGGATAAATGTATTTTAATGGGTATGTTGCAGTTAACGAAGAGAGAATCCATAAGTTTGGTAAGTTATTAGCTCTTAATTATTTATATATGGTGAAGATTAACAACGAAAATGGTTAAATATGTAACTGTGCAATTTAAAATTTTCATTTTCATTTTTATATTGTTTGTGAATATATCCTGTCAATATTTTGGAATATGCTGATGACTATCTTGAGTAGTAAAATTGCTAAATATGATAACATCTGTGGCAATATTACTGGGAACATGGAGCTTGAGCTTAAGGCATCAATGAAAGTGGCCAAATGATCTTATTGATTATTTTACAAGCTGTTTATGATTTACATAATTGGTGATGACGGACGTGATAAGTGATGTGTAACCAGTTTTCACTTGTAATAGTTCCCCTCTTATACACTCAGTATGGCAGCTTGTTAAATATTGACTCCAAGTCTTCTAAATTAGTTCTTTCATCTTCATTGAAGACTCCAGTGAAGCAGCTATTCAAACTACAACTTTAATATTTTTTCTTTGAATCATCAGCGATTCAGATTTTATTTCCTTCCTTTGAAACTTTTAAAATGAATTTGATGTCACAATTGGTAGGGCAGACCTTTGCATTTCTCCCGAATTCCTCTCTCTGAGATATTAATTTTTCGCTTTTAGCGGCCTTACGAGGGAATTCCATTTTCCAGAGATACGACACAAACAATCTGTTACAACCGAGGACGACTCTAACGCTCTGAAAAAGTTATTATTAAATAATAGCTCGTTCTTAACAAGCTGGTTCACGTTCCAACGTTCTTCTCTTAATTTTTCAGAACGGTTAAAAGCACTCCAATGAAGTTTATTTCTATTCTGTTTTCTGTGGTCACGCTTCCAATTGCTGCACCGTAATTCGCTGCGCATGAATGGGCCGCTATTTCATTCCCTAAGCCACAGATGCCCACATCTGTCTCCTCGAGAAATTCCTCTGCTTAAGACGCAGTCCCGAGAGTGTTTCCACTCTTTCGGAGCGTTTCAATTGCGCCTGAGCGTCACTTTGCGTCACGAATGCTCACTTTTGCACTTTCTAAGGAAGTTTTTGCTATACAATTCTGACGAATGTTCATTAAATGTTAAAATTTGAAACCGTTACAGCTCCTTTATATAGCCAGAAGAATACAGTTATATTTTGCATGAAACTATGGAAAATTTCGAGTATTTTTATGAGATCATCATCTTTATTTAAATGCAAAACATTTTAGCCAGGAGACACTCTCCATTGTCGTTCTTGATTTCTTGTTGTTGCTCTCTTAATGCATTTAAGTCACCTGAGAACTATTTTCTTCGCTTTCTTATTCCTTTCCTTCAAGAAAACTTTCCGTTAATTTCATTTTATAGGAAGTTATTATCTCGAACAACGAATCAAACAAATTTAATCTTCTTATTCCCCTTCTTATTTATCCTTTCAACTTACCTTTGAGTCTCCACGTTGCTTTATTCCATGTCCATCACGTGTTTATTAACAAATGAAAATTTTCAAATCTTTCAGCTGAAACTCTTATATTTTTCACAGTTTCCAAGTTTCACTGCAATTTAGCGCAGTCCTCTAAATAAGCATCTTTGGGAAGAATTTTCTAATATCTAAATTCTTGCGTTCTTTTTACTTTTTTATGCCTCATTTAACAGAGCTGTCCTTATTCTAGCTTCAGAAGTGCATCTCTTGAATTTATGCCTCCTATTCTATTTTATAGATGGCGGAACTCTTCCTCTTGATCTATCTTTGTTTTTACTACAAGTAAATAGACTTAAAGTAATTTTTATCATACAATATGTATGGCATTTTTACGTGTATTTGTAATTTCCATAGTTGTAGATCAGCTTCAGACTTCAGACAGTAACTGTAACTGACTCAGTGAATACGAGGAGATCATTTGCTAACCTAATGCAATGTATATCTCTTCTATCAAGTTTTATATCATTATTCATCCCCATCATTATTGCTGTGGTCTTTAGTATTTAAATTCAACGGACAAACGTGTAGTTTTTAATAAACTTTACAAGAAGTAACAAATTATACCAAATACTGCAGTTAAATGTATATATATACAATATTAATATGAATATATATACAAAATTTAAATTAAAGGAACAGTAAGAAACTTTCTAACATAACATAAGAATGTATTTCTATTATAATTAGGTAACATCAAAGAGATTGGTAGATGATAGGAATAGAAATAGCCATTTTTAATCTGCGGAAGGATACAGATAAAGGAGTTGGGTAAAAATTGAGTGAAGGAAAAACGAAAGGTGAAAAAATATTACGTTGCTACGAAACCCCATTCGTTTTAATTCTGTTGTTTAATAAACTATTTCTCACATGAAGAATTTTTGTGCAAACATTTATCACAAAGTTAAACCTGATTGTATCTATGGTAAAAATTTTGGAAAATAAATTTTTATCGTAAGAGTTTATTTCAGTTTGTTTCAAATATGTGTTAGAAATATTAAACATTGCCTCATACACTTACACACAGTAAGAATGGTATTGTTTGGAACAGAAAATCGGAGCGGAATAAATAACTGTTTACGGTATCAGTATGGGTTTGTTTTTCACCCCAAAAATAATAAAACTGTCGCTTTGTGAATCTATTTTCGATTAAATTCCATTTCGACGTCCCACTTATGCCATCAGATGGGCGTTGCATTATTGTGATATTTTTCACAGATGAGGCTCAGAGTGTTCTTACACGTAATCCCCGTCGCTCTCTTTCTCTTCTTGAGTTCGTACTTTCGCCCACAAAGAGATTGAATGGAAGGCACTCTTTCATCTGCGCAAGAAAGGATTTAGTGCGGAATTACTTTCGAAACTCCAGATTTCGAGGGAATTCGATTGCGAAAGATACGAATTGCTTGGAATCGCGGAATATGCAGAGTGCGGAAACGGTTAGAGGACTGATTGAGGAATTATTCGGAGAGAAAGTGGTTCGAGCAATTATCGAGCGCATTCCCTCTCGAGCGATAGAACTCGTGTTAGCAAGAAGGGCTTGCAAATGCCATACATAAGGAATAAGGCATAATCGGTGATTTAACATTTAGGTGATTACGTTTCTCATCACTAAATGACAAATTTCAAATTTTATACATAATTTGGTGTGCTCATTCCCCAAGTAATACCCCATGCCTTTATCTTTAACAGCTATGGATCGATTCAACAGTTACGATAAGTTTTCGCTTTCAAATTGTAAAATTGAATTATATTAAGGATGAAGGTGTTAAATCTCTGCTATATAAAAAGAATGTTGTACTAATAAAATCGATGGTAGCAGGCTTTACTGTGTGGAAATCCATAACACAAGGATTATAGGAACAAAATAACCAATACTCTTTTTCCACAGATTTCCAAAATCTGTGGAAAAAGAGTAATGTTGTACTATTTGATGATTCTTTGCACCCCGTCGTTTCTTAACGAAAAATAAAATTTAATGATCCACTATGGTTTAAATTCTGATTTTTGTGTAGTCGCCGTCTCCGACCCTGAAAACCGATGCGTTTCACTCGGCCGAATTTGCATTTACACTCACGCCGTGCGATCTGCCACATGGCGTACGGCAGGGGGCGTGAAAACACCGACTCCCTAATTAACTACCTGGTTTGCGAACCTTCAACTATCCGGAAAAAAAGACCAGTAATTGCTTCCCGTTCTCGCGATAATCTCGAGAAATCCCTTTGGAAGTCTGGCTTCGAAAATCACGATCGCTGAAAACGGGAATAACGATGTAGCGTATTTCATCAAGTAAATAACCAGTTCAATTTCTCGAATAGTTTATGCTTAATATATGGTTAAGAGATCCTCAGCCAAAGGTTTTGATATCCTCAAGCCTCTCTCAAGGAAACGAGCCGCTCCACGTTGCATGCGTCCTATTTCGAAAATCAAACCATTATGATTTCAGATTCCACATCGCGCAACAGTACTCAAGCAACAGACAAACCAGTGAAAAACAAGCAACCATTTCGACACTCGATTGACTAACCTTGAGAACGCGGTTATATAGCTTTAGCCGTACCGAATGGCATGTTACATTAAGGATTATTCCTTTATTTTACGCTCGGATCGGCCGAAGTAGCAGGGGTTCGCATTGTAACGATTACGGCATGGAGAGGTGATAAGGGGATAGACAGGTGAAATATGGTGGGGGAAAGTGGGGGTGGATAAGGTAAAGTGGGAGGAGGATTGAGGTACGGCTGATTGAGGGAGGAATTGAAGGATTAAAGGCGAGTGAGATGGGCGAGGAATTTGAAAACAAAATGTGTGACAAGAGATGCATTGAATATTGCTTTCATCGCTTCCTCTATAAATTGCAAATGTTCAAATTGAATCACAAATGTGAAGGTAGAGGTATTGACTTATTTCCTTTGACGTACTGGTAATTACCCTCTAGTGCTTGGAGCTATAATGCTGAATTAATTTATGCAAGTATGATAACAATCGGCAGTCTCTCAAATCGCATTTGATTTAAATAGAAAATATTGCATGTCGGCAGTGGTGGCGGAATTGTTCGCTTACCGGGTATTAATGTCGGCTATTATCATTTCCAGATTAGGAAATGATATTCGTACACCGTTGGGTTTCCACGTGCAACTCCACTGCTGCCAGATGATTCTGGTTCCATTAAAAATATACAAAAACATTAAAATGTTTGTTTGTCTCTTGTTTTTAACGTTAAAATTTTGAGATATTAATTGATTGATCAATTTTCAGAGCATTACGTTTTATCGCATTGTTTGAGGAATATTAAACTGTTTCTGGCATAATGGTGATCGTCGAATTTAAATGTAAATTATCTGCCGGAAAAGAGTGATTTCGAGAATAATGTATTTTGCAAATGATCTTGCAAATCGCCGAAGATAAAAAACTTCCGTCGTCATTGGGAGGATTGCGAATATCAAATTGTTTTGCATTCTGTGTTTCAGTTCAAAAATGGCTGCATTAAATTATCTTGGATGCGTGGACACTGGAATCGTAAACATTTATCAAATGAGATGGAAACATTCTTCTGTGCAAATGCTTCTGTTTTAGCTGTTGATTTGAATAATCTGTTCGTTCATGAAACCCATGCTAAACATTTGCGGAAAGACAGGAAAAGAAATATCGATATTATCTGGATCGGAAAATTTTTGTAGGAAATTAGCACATTTTTGCTCAGAATTCTTGAATGAATAATAAAGGCGTTCAGGATGAACTTCCAGTAAACCTTTTCGTAAAAATGTAGTGCATTTTCACCATAAGATTCATGCTTCTGCAAACGATTGCAATAGTTGATTATGTAGAGTTTAAGAAAAATGCTTAGCTGGATATTGGGATGAGGACACATCATTTAAGAGAAATTATATTCCTGACGAAATTTCTGTTGGATGAGGTTAATTACAATTAATTCTGCAATATTTGAGAAGAAACGCAATATTATCTAAATTACTGGGTAAACGTAGATTGAGTTATCTTATCAATTAGTCAATGCGCAGATTTGGCACTTTGGATCTTTATTACACCATTTCCATGATTAAGTTGTTTGAATAAACAAGTCTTTCGTAAAAAATGGCATTTCCCCGCAATTCAATGTCCCTCTTACCTGAAATAATTCAGTGCACATGCGAATCCTCTTTTTCGCATCTATTTTATTGTGTGTTCATTTTTTGATTTTACAACGTAGATCAATCACTTCAACAGTCAAATCGCTCTAGTTTTACTCTCAATGATCTTTGCGAAGTCGTCAGTAAAGCTGTTTTAATTATTGCTTATAAAAATTATGTTAAACAGAAGCTTTTCGTTTGCTGAGTATTGGTTGTCATTGCTCATTATCAATTGCCACGCTTATTTATCGCACGCTGTAGTACGAACGGAATTTTCTTGTGTGTTGTGTAAGAAAAATTTTCGGGTTTCTCTGTCGGCGACAAAAATGTCATCTGAACTTACCTGGGTGGAAACTCGGGAATCTTTCTTACATATCATTCACCAGAAGAGCTTAAAATCCTTCTTGTGTTAATTTGGAAACGGAATATTTTACTATGTTTAATCTAAGAATATTAAATGCTAAGACTGTTCACCTTAGGAATTCAATGAATGTTCGGCAGTTTCTTCCATTTGAGTGCGACAATGATACTAAGTATGTGAGCGACAGAATCATCAAGAATATATGCAAATTGGTATTCTCTATTAGTCACACGTGTGTGTGGTTAACTTAATAGTATATTCATTGTAAAATATGGGAAAGGGGAACGCGATAAGCTATAACAGTTCGAGGTCGAGCAAGATTGGTTCTGTGATCCAGGCGATTCCAAAGTAAAAAGGATGGGCTAAGGATGTTATTGCAGGAAAAGTAGTACGACTAGGAACATCCACAAGGAGAAACGGACATGAAAAAAGTCTGAGACGAATCAAACCCGGGTCTTTCGCTTTCGCTCAGGAAAACCTAGTTCAAGTCTCGGTCCTGTAAGACATTTTTCATGTTTTTCCTTGGAAAAAGTACTATATTTTTATATCGCGCATGACCTTCTAAAAATCTTATAAATAAAGTAGACAGTTTCTACTTTCACTCAATACTGAAAAAAATTGAAACGATTTCGACTATATTATATTTTTATGCTAATATTGCAACACAGCAAATTTCTACCACGCTCTTGTTGACTGAAGGGGGTCTTTCGTCCTGTCCTATTGGCTCCCTATACGAAGAGATAACATCTTCTCTCTCTAAACTACAAACATCTAGTGAATGGATAATAATAGACTCGATATTTCCAACGGAATTTCATAATAATGGTAATGAAGCGATTGAATTTAGTTTTTGTTGAGTAAATATACTTTTAATGTGCATACTACGTACTTTACTACGTATGGCAGTGGTTGCACCACGACTCTAGTACCCTAATTGGTTACTGTCGTGGATCGTAGTAGCATGCTGAGTAAATGATATCTTTTGATGTCGGTACCAAATTACGGGAACGTTAATACGTTGAAAATGTTCGTTTCCGATAACCTGCCTCATTTAACTAAGCTAACGTTAGAGATTTAATATTCTCTTATGTATAATAGGAGTGCTATATTTGATATAACTTCTATTTTTCCGTCGAGAATCAACGGGAATTACTGCTATTTGTCAGAAATTCACGGAATGACTTTCCACAAAATAGGAATGACCGGCTTACGCTGGCAATAACGAAACCCCTCATCTTTCTTATTGTACTGTACATTATCAAGCCTCCGGCTGGTTGAAATTTCATTCACTGAGTTGAGTGTAAATGAAATCTTATCTTTCAGTTATTCATAAAATAATAGGAATTTTATCGAGAGTTATGAGATTAAGCCTGGCGATGACAGTCAGTTGTTGAAACAGAGCGCCATTTAAATATTTCCATCGGAACTGAGATATTCTCATCTCACGAACTCCAGTGCCTCGTTTACCACCAGTCAAACGTCATCTTTACCTCAGCATTATATGGTTATGAAATTTATTTTAAAAGAATTCCTATACCTTTAATAATATTACAATGGAATCCTTGTAAGAGTGGCAAATAACTCTTAAATTTCCTGATCGTATTTTCACGATCATTCAAATATATCGCATTTTAAGGGAACGTATTTTTTGCGGATACATCGTCAAATGCGCATATCGAAAATACCCGGGTAGTGAGTCTCAATCTCTTTATCGATGTTTTTATTGCCAATTTTTGTTTTAAGTTATTTTTATATGTAAATGTTTTCATTTTTTAGCGGAGCAGTTTATTTTCCTACTTCCCTCCGGTTTTGAGGCACACACCTTAATCTGCAAACAAGAACATCTTTCCAATTCCCTAGTTAAAATTTTGTTCATAGCCTTTGAATAGTTCTTATCATTTTATTATAATTAATATTTTTGCGGTTTTTAAACTTTATCTTTGTATGGCTTTTTCCTCATCGTCGACCTTCTTTCTTCGAAAACGTCCAGTTGATAAGATTTTCTCCCGCAAACCGTTTCACACTCTCTTATGTTTATATTTTGTGTAATAATGCAACGTACGAGTTGGATCATTTTAACAACAAATAACGTTAAATTATATTAAAATAAAAAGGCCGGACAATAATTCCGAATTTTCTGGTAAATAATTTAACGGTATTTATAAAATAATTAGAAAAACTGAAAATGCTGGTATGCGAAATGCCGCTGAATTTTGATGCGAACTGAGAGTTTGAAATACTATTGAAATACCATTAATGCCGTGCGGATGAAGCTTTTTTCCTTCTTTCTTCATTTGTCAATAAAATTGAGGTTTAAAATTTCATTACCACCAATACTTTTTAAAAACTAACTCTTCTTACATGTAACCGGTGGTCTTCGAGGATTTGAAAAAAAGAAACGAATAAAAAGATATATAAGATTGTGCAGTGTGAAATTACTTTATGGGTGTAAGAACTCACACAATTCCAAGCTAATTACAAACTACCCTTATGAAAATTGACCATTGCAGGAAAATAGTGACAGGAATGGAAAAGCAGCGAAACGTTCCGATATTTAAACTAAAATGTAAGAGAAAAGTAGCTAATAGCTAATAGGAAGAGCAAACGAAAATTGCAGCACACCTTAAATTGGTCATACAAAGAACAGCAGATAATGAATTTCAAAAATCAAAATAAAAACAACGCACGCTAAGGTGGAATCAGTTGTTTGCCAATTATAATGCAAAGCAATTATGACATAGTTGTATCAGTATATTACAAAGAATGAATGTAATTTTTAAGTAATAAGATAGGTATTTTTATTTTATTTTTCAAATAAAAATATGTAAAATACACTACACTTATTAGCATAATACTATTACACTACAATGATTTTTAGTGCACTAGTGTATTAGTGTAGTTTTCACTACACTAATTTCACTACAATGCAGAAAGGTATTTACCACATAATGGAATTCCTCCAAGGAAAGCCTGAATTAAATTATTTTCTTAAGATAATGGTAGTATAGGCACACGTATAGGTAATTTCAGACATTAATAGATAACTAAGAAAATTAGAAGTGTAGCTGTATTAGTATTTACATAAAAAATGAATATATTTTTTAAACGATGAGGTAATAGCAGTAAAAATGCCAGTTATAGTAATTTGAAACATTAAAAGATGATAAGGAAATGACGTCTCGCCATTTGATACACTTGTCTCTTCGTTAATTTCAATAAAATTGCACTGAGTCGTCAATTTACAGGAGCACCTTATTTATCGAGAGATGGCGGAAATAATCCGACGGAATTTCTTTGACATATTTTTTTCATTTCCGGCACTCAAATCAAATTTCCCCGTTCACGCGGCGTAAAACTAAAGCTCAGGCGTTGGGCGTGAGGAAATAATAGCAATTTGCACGTATTAGTTTCGATCGGAAGCAAATGTTTGCGCTCTCGTAGCTGCATAAAATACTGGCACTTTATGGGGCGATTATCGACCTAAAGAAGGGCTTCCGCCAGGGGGCAGTCTGCAAAGCGAACCGCATATCCCTCTCTCATCTCGGGTTGGGGGGCGGGGGGGCGGCAGGTGATGGGAAAGGGCCTCCGGTGTGTCGCCAGGAAGTGGTTGTGACCCGGGCACAGGGAGCTCGATAGAGAGCCTGATTAAAATTAACCTAATTTTTCTCTCTTTTTATTCCCCTTTTAATATCGGACCTTCGATATTCCCTCGATAATCGATTCAAGCTTGCGTCGAATCTTCTCTAAAGATCCTCCGAATTATCGATTCCGCAAAGTAATTTAATTGGAAGCTTGTCATTCTTTGACTCACGGCTACCTTACGCTTTAGTCCACCGGAAATTCCCACTCCCCCTTTTATGGAAGGAACGAAGGACAATGGAAATGGAGTGAAGAATTTCCAATTATCGTTATAAAAGTGATGCAAAATTCTGGTAAAAACTTATCGAAATGAAATAAATTTGCTAGTCTTCAATTTTATGGCGCGCCATAGAAGGTGATTGAAAGGTGATATCCCGTGTTTTTATTATTTGTTTATTCCATCGATTAATGTCGAAGCGATCGAATTTCGAAATTAATTCTTGAAACGTGAAATAGGTACCCTTGTTTTCTCCATTGGGGAGACGTAATATTGGATCATTGTAATTTTGAGATCCACTGTCGAGAAATGTTGATAGAGAGTGTAGAATATATAGCCCTGAGGCTTCGAAAGTATTTGTATTTATTGGAGCTAATTGCCATTATTTTTTATTTATCTTCCATCAGATATGCCTCTAAAACAGTAGAGATGGGCTATTCGAGATTACGAGTCGTGACGAATTTCAAATTTCCTATCCCACGGGAAAACGGAGCCCGGTAACTAACGGTCAGAGATAAGCCACCACTCACCTGTAGAGAAATACTGTACAACTGTCATGCAAACTTTTACATGAAAATCAAATTCTACTGTAACATAGTAAATTAATCTATTGTGGTTTAGTGAAAGTCGTATTGAGCGTGATTGCTTTTTTCCAGTTGGTTATGCCAAAATTAGTTTCTTTATTGGAGATTTCTATTTCGGATTCTATCCAGACCCTAACTACAGCAACCATCTTGATTCGGAAATAGATACCACCCGTTTTTTAGATGAAATATGCTATTTTAGCATTTATTGTCAAGTGGTTTATAGATGAAAGTTCGAGAATATGCAATTTATTTTAGACCTATGTTTCCGATCTTATCTTTATGGAACTTCAAATTTGTACTTCTGTGGCGTTAGTTTATAAAAGACTTAGTTTGTGAAGTCCTTTTCGTTAGAAAGTTATTTACGAACAAATATTCACTTTTGCCCTTACTTTATAGATAATCGAAGAATAGAAAAACAATTCCAAACATAGCATTGAATTTTTAGTTTTTTTAAGAATATGTTTGTTTTGGAAAAACGCTCATAAATCTCAACATATTTAGATTCTTCTAAGGAGGTGAATAACCAATAGGTCCAAATAAAAATTATTTCTGTGAGAACTTGGCGTATTTTCATTTCAAAATATTTAGTAAATGTAATGTTATTCGTCGTACTTTCAAATTTTCTCCCGGCTGCTGCACTGCTTGTTAACGCTTTTCGTATAATCGTGATAATCATGTCTTATCTAAACGTGCCCCAAAGTAAAACTTGCTTCGAAAATTTTACCGAAAAATCTGCGAAAATATTTTCCTCGCGTGTAAAGCGTTCCCACTTAGCTGAGCCCTTAAGGGGCCGTCAACTGAGTCTTAAATTCCGCCCAACCGAATTCTTTATCGCGCAATGTTTGTTGACAATTTATTCATGGTTCAAATCGATCTTTAGTAAATTTCTTGTTGGTTTATTACACTGTGAATTGGGGTTACGTGTTTCCTATTTCCATTTAACAACTTTTGGAAGTCTATTATTATCTATATATTAATTTGTAATGTATTCGTATTTGTAATGTTGTGTCAAGAGCGTTTTTCTCTCGAAGATAAAAATAATAATGAAACGGAATTATGCAACGCGCGTTTAGATTGCAATGGAGAACCTAAATTACTGAAATGGAGTATGTATATATTCGATCACTTCTTTATAGTGAATGAATTTGCATTTCTCATTTATTTGCTATTACCTCGACAAAATCCTCTAACGTCAGTCGCAGCTCCGAATGCTGGAAATGTATATCACAGAAAATAAAGCAAAAATAACGTTAATATACAATAGTTAAACGATTAAGAAGGAGAATAGAAGTTGCCACTGATGGTTTGGTAAATTGTAGTTTCGAAGGAATCCATAAATCATCAACGTTGAGAGAATGAAGCTTCATATTTTTCCACAGAATATTTAACACATACGTAGTGTATTAAATGTTGTGGAAAAATGCGAAGTTTCATCGTCTCTTATGCTGTCTTTGCACCAAGTTTCGCCTTCCACCATTCATATCATTATCAAAGTCGATACTCAGTCCTATACGCATTTCGCTATCGAATATAGTTTCCTCAGGAACTAAAGCAGAATAGAAGCTGAATTCGAGTGCGAAATGCGTAAAGGACTGATTATCAACGTTGATGATTTATGGAGTTCTAAAATGCATCGGTTAAGAAGGAAAGCGTTAATGATTACAATTGCTTGAATATTCTGGTTTCGCATTCGCTACTGGTCTCATTTTCAACTTTTGCCCACACATTGGGTTGACTCCCTAAAATACGAACATTGCAGTGTGACGCGAAAGTGATTCCTTGCGCTTATTCTCATTTTGGCCGTATTTACATAACTATCCTTATTATATTATGTATATTTCGTCAAAATTAAATTATCGTTTAAATTCGGTACATGTAATAATATTAAAAATGTTAAGGAGGAGGACAAAAACAAAAGATACGCTTCTGAGTAAATAAATGAAGAGTTACGAAAATGCGTACATAATTGCTCGAACAAATGGTTATTCTACATTACCATAACTGTAAACCTTAAACGTAATCTATACTTAGTGTAATAAATCGCTGTAAGGGAGAGATTTCTCTACATTTCTGTACTGTCTGTTATAGCAAAAAACGCAGGGCATTCATTATCACCCTGTCAGATTTCATTGACACATGTGCATTGACAGATAGGCTACTTTTTATCTCGATATCTTACATCTTTTTATGGTTAAATGGACCAATATGTTTGTTATGACGTCAAAGACGGAGGTGAAAGAGAGAGGGGAGGGGATAGTAGGGGAGGGGAAACTTTATTTTCCCCTAAAACTCTATAACTAAACGTTTTCCAACTTCCAAGACTGGCACATTATTATAGAACTTCCCTGCACAGCTTATAGGCTACTTTTCATGTGCCTTTTAACCCTCGGTTCGATCCTAGACGAGGAATATATTTCCCGTAAGAAATACGTGAAAAGTTCACTTTTACCGCCTTTAGGCTTCTTTTCTTTTGGAAAATTAAAATAGGACTACTTGCACGGAGTCGAGACAAGTGCCGTAAGAAAGAAAATTTCATAAAGACTTCTTTTCCTATTGTCGATTATAGGTTTCGGGTCCAAATAACGCGTATTTTGATTAAGTTATTGAACATTTCGTCAAAATTCATCAATTTCGACACGACGTTGTCTGGACGAGAAATTCAATTGTTACATTCGTGTTTGTTTATTTACTCTTAATTTTCGTTTAAATACGCTATGGAATAGCGCTTTAAGGAATAAACGGTGATAATCAATCAATCAAAAGAAAAATCAATGACTTTTTGCATGAATTTAACCTCAAGGGAACTTTTCTCTTATGATTTCATTTACAAAATGATAAATTTCAAATATCACTCAGATAACAAGTGCCTTCAATTCCCGTTTGCTACGAAATTTTAATTTATAAATATTTACAAATACGTTAGTAATGAACTAGATTTTGCTTGCTAAGAGGTGCTATGGAATATTCGTATAATAATTATTGCTTTGTATCATCAGGTGATTGAACGGATAGTAGTATAGTTGCATTTTTAAGATGTGCTTCGACAGCCAAGGTTATTTTGTTTATATGGGCCCGCATAGGGAATCAAACCGGGGACCACTTTCATCAAAAGCAAACGCGTTAGCCCTTCGACTATCTAGCAGCCCCCTTGAATACATATTCCCATACACGTAAGTATAGTTTTTGTATTTATATGTGTGTATTACAAAAACTTTGCTAAGATTAGAAACATAAGATTTTCTTTAATATAAATAAACGCATTGGAACATTTCTAGCTTTATCTTTATCGTTTGACATGAATGGACAAGCTATCACGAGTTTTATTGTCATAGTACTTATGTAGATGTAGTCGATTATCTACCGTTTGTCCTTTAATTTATCTCTGCCGTATTCTCCGAGGCTCAATAAGGAAACAATGAGTTCATTAAGTTAATTGAATGATGAGCTTCGCTTAGGATTAGTTGCTTACATTGTAATTCATTTGCTATTCATTACGATAATTACGTTATTGTCGCTGCTGTCTCAGACACTGGCTCTCTTTCGTAGGGTGCAGACGTATTGAGCACTTGTGGTAAGCATTTGGGAAGTTGGAGGTTTGGATTTCTTTAATTCGGAATTGAGTGTCCTTCAGTGCTTTTCTTTGGATTTATTTTTGTTTTATTTCAATTTTCATTTGTGGTCTCCGCTTGATTTTGTTTTTTTTTGTTCGCCAGTCATTTGCTAACGGTCTTTCATACACATATTCACTCTCACATTAATTCATAGTGCACTCATATTTTGAATTTTCCTCCATTTTATTTTTCGTAATCTTTGTTTGTCTTCTTCGCTTCATATTTTTCTTTCATAGTCTCTACTTAGTTCCATTTTCTGAGTTGCTATTTATGTAGCTGGTTGTAGTGTATAAGTATACTAGCTGAAGTGCCCATTGATTCTCAACGGGAAGAATAGAAATCGGATTAAATATAATAAACCGATTTGTACAAAGAGGAAATAACATCTTGCATCTTAGTTTAGTCCAATGGGACAGGTCATCGAAAACAAAAATTTTCTAACCAAAGTTCGAGGCCGAAATCTACAAGCAACAATAAGAATGTGAATCTTTATGGAATTTCCCTCTTATAAAACATGTCTCAAGTTAATGTGCAAGTTAGCAAGGTTTTCAATTTCCGGTTCTGGGAAATTTAATCGTAAAATATGTCAAGAGTCCGAACTGATAAATAAAAAGTTACCCATCTATCTCCATTAATTTATTACGGTGCTACGCATGTTTGTTGCCCCTGCAATTCATCACTACAAATTGTTCGTAACTGTAATAGTTAAAATCTCTGAAAATCTTCATCCTCTTCATATCGTCAATTGCTTTCAAAGGGCCTAAATGCACATGCATTCTTAAGGGAAAATGCATGAACTCGGAATCAACAATCGCATTGGTCGTTAGTTGGACAGGTTGTTTACAACCTCAAAATTTTCGTATATTATATTTAAATTCTCGCAATTTCGAATCGAAAGCGATATTCCACGACAAGAATAAGAATCTGTATTCAATTTCCCTTCTTTCGGTACTTACTTAATTTTATACGACAATTCCTTCTAATTTAATTTTGCAAAAGAAATAAAGTCTACAACCTATACAATCGAACTTTACGTGTTTTTCTTATGGAAAGCTATCTGAACGATCTTGGTTCAAACCCAACAAAGTAATCGATTGGGAAGCTGACAGCACTTCCTTCCGGATCTCAGGGAACATGTATGCAAAGTTTGACGCAAATCGGACAAACGGTGTGGACTCCAATAATAATAATAACTTCTTTAATGGAAACAGGTTAAATCCAATTAAATCCATTTTAGTAGCTATTACTATTCACAAACACACAACCATTCCCCAACCGGAAAAATCCGATTAGCCGGGATTCGAACCTGGGACCTTAGTGTTGAAACGCTAGTACGCTAACACTTCGCCACTGAGGCCGGTAATCTCAGACAAACAAACACACTAACAAACAAACCCACAGAAACAAGGAAATGGGTTAGATGACTTGGCACGATAAAGTCGTGCATCTCGGAAAATTCCCAAGGAGAAACGGACATGAAAAAAGTCTGACGGAACCGGGACTCGAACCCGGGTCTCCCAATTGCCGGTCGGTTGCTCTATCCATTGAGCTATCCCGCC
>KZ308822.1:370736-415734 GCA_000376725.2 Ladona fulva
GCAATACTTATTTAAATCATACTGATAAGCGCTTTACTTTTGTAGGGCCATATCTCGTCTTCCTTTTTCAATAAAGATTAAACTTTTTTTAATGTAGGCATTTAATATTTTTTATTTTATCAAGACATTTTTATGACTTTTCTTTGTAAAAATATGACATGTGATTCGGTACTACCGAATGATGTTTAATAATATTATTCATTCAAATGATAATTACTGTTATTAGAAAGACAATTATATAAGGATAAATATAATATTTTGGAATGTAATGACGTATTTCTGGTGAATAATGGCACGGAACAGTTCCCCTGCTTTAAGAAAGTATCCAACTCTTTTCTGTTTCTTTGTGGGGACGAGTCGGCTCTTGAATCCTATTACTAGTTACGTTCTTACGAATTTCATCTTTGAAGTTTGGCAATATTTTGTTATGAACTCCGAATTCGGGTTAAACTTGGCCGAGTGAAGGGCATAATGATATTTATTTTGTTTTGTCACGCGCAACTGAATCTCATATTTCTGTGACAACCACCACGCTACTGCAAAACGCCCTTTACATTATAACTACGCTTAAGGCAGCAAAACCAGAACAAGTGAACGTCCCATCTTCCCCTAGATGAACCGTTGTTCCCTCATTTCCTCGTTCATAATTGCCATATTTAAGTATTGCGATCAGTTTAGGATGAAGAACCTTTCCGAAGACTTCCATAATGTCTGGAAGTTGCGTCGACTTCCTCATTTTCAGCTTTTAAAAGCTCGGCAACCAAAGGAGAAAATTGAGTTTCGCACTATCGCGTCCTCTGGAAGTCGTGTTGATTCTCGTTTATGAAGTTGCTAATGTCTGAAATCCCATTAGCGTACTCGCTGCGATATACTCCATTATTTCACGGCGAACTGAATTTCCTTAGGAGACGTAATTGAGTTTTTTGCGCCTTTGGACGAATTCTCGTTTTTAACTAACTTCGTCGTAGTTTTATAATCATGTTGTTACTTATTCCACCCGGTATGAAATTCGAACACAAAAGTCAAACATTTCACCAATTAGTTCCGTTAATTTCTTATAGTACATCTTTCTTAGAGTATACTTATATACTTGGGTCAAAATATCAATCGCACAGCACAACTTCTTTCCAAGCCTCCGCAGTTAAAGCATACGAACGTAAGTAATAAATGGGCGATAGAAAACTTTTTGACGTTAAATAGCTGACAGTTATTTTCCGTCATATTTTTAAAAACAATCAGTGAAATATTAAAGATATCGACATTTTACCCAGGAATTGAGATGTTTGGTGTAATTATTCCGTGCATATTTTTTTCAAGGATTACTCAATCCTTGGGCAGATATTCAGAAATATAATATTAAATTTCTTTGTAGATGAAGATGAATTTAATCAATTTATTTAGAAGCTTATATAATTCCTAACACCGGATCTATATACATCGATTCTTTTTGCTTATCCCTTCCTACAGGAAAATGTAACCATCGTTTATTCTTTTTTCATTGTTTTTCATGGACGAAAGGTACTGCAGTTTGTATGAACTTAACCTCTTCTCTCTTCATTGAAAACATGTATTCATCGGGACTCGTGTTGCGATTAAAAGGACGCTTTCCACTATTAGTACTCCGACTCTGAGGGGAAAGCAAGTGCAAACTACCTCATTCCTCATCTTGCCTACTGCTCCTCATTCCCTCTCACCCTCAATTGATGAATAATAATGGAGAAGATGAGATTCAAACTTTTTAATACTTTTCCGAATCAATTTTTAATAGTGTTTAGTTTAATTAAAAAAAATTTTATTAAAATTTTAATAGTGTTTAGTTTAATTTAAGATCTCCATCTGTGTATGCCCCACCGGAAATAAGTCGTATAGTTGTCAAGTATAATTTAAGTGCCTGTGCCGAAAAATCTGCTGAGGACTGAATAATAAATTTAAGTAATGCATTGACATCATCTGTAATGAACTTCACTCAGTCAAAACACCATCCTTTTATTAAAAAGTGTTTTAAATTAATTCTCGGTCACGCTCTGATGCAAAATGCACCCAAAAATAGTATCTTTATTACTTTTTTCAAAGTTGAACATAATACTTTTTATCGCATTTAAAAACAGAATGCATGATGGGCACAAGTTAAAGATCTCTCTCAGATAAATTTTTCAATCAAATTAAATCAATTCAATTAAAATAAATTCAATTAAAGGTCATTTAAATGTTTCCTCTTTCCATTCTGCGGCTATCCAGGAAGAGTACTTACATTCGTACGTAAGTTTTATGGTTTACAATAGAAAATGTAAATCGTTACTTTTTCCTTCCAAAGTTATCAGTTGAATCTATTTCTTAAGTGTCTCTGTAAAATAATTTTGAAATTCGTGCCTTTAATTTCTGTTCTCTAATAATCATCTGATAGAAATGAGAGAATATTCCTTTTTCTCATCCTTCAAAGTTACATCTCCTTCGTTTGAAGGGAGTCAATTCCTGTTCCCACGGTCTTCAACATTCAGTTTTCAAAAATTCATCATTTTCTTTCACTCGCAAATTTCAAAATTTAAAATTTCTTAACCTAATTTTCGTTTGGAATCGCTATAAACATTCCCTTTCAGTTTAATCACCAAATTTGATTTTTTATATCCGCAATGCTCTATATCTTTTGTTCTATAAGTTTATCTCATCAAACCAACTCTTACATACTTTAAGATTCATATTTCTCCATAATATTCAGCTCGTTCAACTCGGTCTTCCTCTCCCATAAAATCCATTCCCCTCCTTCACATTTACTCATCCATACTCTCTTTCTATCCATACAAACTTGTAAAACCCCTTTAATAATGTTTATATATCTTATCGAGAGCATTCTAATCGAGTCTTTCAATTCCCGAGTACCGGATCAATCTTTCTCTCTGAAGGCGAAATTATGCCGTAATTATGGTTTAAAATAACATCTTCGTTACATTTAGCTGAGTCGGCCAAAATTACGGCTTAATTGATAAACAACAGTTATTTTGTGTTCAACGAAGGAGATATTTGAAGATGGATTTGATGGATCCTCTAAGATATCGTGGCTTTCTATTAAATATCTTCAGAAGTGTATTTCCAGAGAGACCATTAGTCGTGCTTTCGAAAGGAAGTTTGAAGTTTGGAGAGGAAATTTTGAGGAGAAAGTTGGATGAGACAGTCTAAGAGAAAGTGGAAAACATTGTAGTTTGTGCGAAATGGACGATCGATAGGGAAAAGATAATAGTAAAAAAAATCTTTTCTTTTCACATACACATTCCTCTTGAAGCTGAGGAAAATATTTACTTAAGTCTTAATGGATTCTTAGCCATGTACAGGCAAAATAAACAGAACGTTGAACATGCTTCTTAAGAGTAATCAAACGCTTTTCCTAATGATTTACTAGGATATTTTCAGAGGTATATACGAAAGACGGGGAAAAGATGAATGAATTCTTAGGAGCTGTGAAAATCAGAAAAACTGCCGATTTATGTGTGGCTGTATTCCTTGAATAACGCGATGAAATCTCTTCTTGAGAATTAAATTTAAACTGTGGACATATTGCACTGTATGAAAGAGACTTTGCTCAAAAACAAGTCACCTAAAAATGTAATAAAAATATACGATTTTTCTTATTTAGGTTTGAATATTTTCTCGCGTAAAGCAAACAATTTTGTTATCACAACGAGAAGTTCTCGTATTTATCTTATAAATATTCTAAGTGGCGAATAATTGACAAATATTTCTGTCATTTACAACTAAAAAACGGAAGCATTTTAGATCTTAGCACTCATATCGATACACGTTTCACAAATTGGTCGAGACACATTTAAAATCGATAATTTCATATTAATAAGGAAGTTAAGTATTTATTTCGCCATTTTTATGAATAAATAGCGATATAATTTTTGCGGAAAACGTATAATATTTATTTTTATGATTAAAGGGAAACGACACGTAGCAATTCAGTTTTAGGAAATGTTTTTGCAAATAGCCTGGTCTATACTTTGCGAATTAAAGTTATCGGATTTATTTTACAATCTCATTTTTGTATCGAATTACATCTGTGCCGTGTAAGATACCAGTTTAAGAAATTTTGATGTATTTTACATTTTTATCGCTAGTTATTAATCAAATATCTGTCAAAGTGAGTGAGATACTGTATTAGCGGATTTAGTTGAAAAAAATTAGTAAATTCTTTTAGAAACATTATTTGGTGGAGCAATTGTGGTCAGAAGTGGTCATTGGGGATTAACAGCCGTGATGACAGATGTGTTTTATTAATTGATATCTGTCTTATTTAACCCAACTAAACAGTCTAATATTCACGTGAAATTTGCTTTATGCTCTCTTTTAAACGAAGTCAGCTGTGTCTCTCTCATAATGAATTTACTAAAAACTCTGTAATCATAATGAATGATCAAGTGTCTCGTAAATATCAAACATAAAAAGAAGGAAAACTCGGATTCGGACAAGATTCGGTGATCTTTTATGTGTTTTCAGCACTTTTTGGGTGTCAGTACAGTTCGATTACTCTACTTTCTCGTTTACTCAAGTACGTTCTCCGTTTTGCTTTTAGAATGTCTCAAAATTTACTGAATACTTTTTCTCAAATCATATCGGTAACACATTAAGCAACTCACTTTACTAACGTGGACAACTTCACCGGTTTATTTTGGCCTCTGTTTCCTATGCGAAGGATGAGAGGGCGTTGGAGGATGACTTGAGTAGCAGTGGAGGGCTGAGAAGGGGCCGTTAATGACGCTGCGGTTGTAGGAACGATGTATAAATTTTATCCCCTCTAATGATTCAGGTTCTGGGGATTTTACTGGAACTGAAGACATGGAGGAATATCATGAGTGTGCTTACGGCTTAATGGATGAAGATGTCAGGAGCATATTGGCCGCTGGAAGTGAAAGGCCGTGTTTAATTCGGAGGCTGATTTTCCTGTATGGCTGACGCTGACAATTAGAAAATTTATCGCCAGATATGAAATGGTTGTCATTAATTTCAGGGGATATCATCTCAGGATGAATTCGTTTCTTTAACTTAAACGCGAAAATATTTGTCAGTTCACTCGATATAAACTTCTAGGTGGTTATTTAATTAAAATTTTGCCTCTTACATTTTCGGACGAAGATCAACAAAGCTCCTTTCATAGAGATATATATTATTTTGGCGGTGTCCTATATTTTCTTGTCATTTACCTTTTCAGCTCTGCTTTTGGAAGTAGATTTAATATCTTCTTCGGTGCCAATTTTGTCTTCAATATCCGAACAGTGAGTGGAGGTCTAATTAGAACAGCCAATCACAAGTGGAAGTTCTTTCAACTACCCTGGTTTCACGGGGAATCAATATCAGATATTTGACATCACCTGAGATACACTTAATAACTGAAGGTTGTATCCGAATTTATTTTTGCTTTAAATTTCTTGAGAATGCAGAGGTAATGATTGGCTCTTAGTTTCATTTCTTTTTGCAGCGATTTCTAGTGACCCATCTCTATACTTTTGAAATTTAATGTTCGTTTTCTGGAGATGTGATTGTAGAGGTAATACATCATTTATATTGTTTACCTACAGAATATTATATTTGATTTTCAAATCCCACGGCGTAGTTGAAGGTTCGGATTTTTGAAAGTTTTGAAGGTAATGTACAGGTAAACATAATTTTAAAATTGTGCAATTCCACAGTAAAGGAAAAACGGCAAATCAGGAACCTTGATGTGAGGTTTTGATTTAATACAGATAGGATATTTGGGGAATATAATGTTGTACGCATGGGATAAGGTTATTAAGCGGAGTCCATTGCATAGGAGTCGTCAGGAATTATGACAGTAAACTGTAAATTCTATTGCAAAATGAATGATAATTGTAGTTCTCGATATAGTATTCTATAGAAAAACAGAGAAGCACTTTACCATTCATATTATATATAATTCAATAGGTGCAATAAATTATAAAGTATGGTATAACTCCACAGAAATGTGAAGGATTTGTTAATCCAGCTAAAGGTTAAATTTCTTTCTTCATCTTTCTATTGCCATTCCCGGTTTGAAATTAAAAATTACGGGTTTTATTACGATTTATTTATATGTTTACTTTTTACTTCTTCGAAATTTCTGCTAATCTGATAATGTTTTAGAACCATTAGGCCTGTGATGGCCCAATATTTTATTGTCCATTGAATCATAGCGTCATATTGTCCATAGAAAATTATTACCAAACATAAGAAAGACACATTGGTACTTGAATAACATTTTCCTCACCAGAAATGAGGAATTGCGCTTAATGAATTTAACCGAAATGACGAGAAGAGGGGTTAAATTGTTCTGGAAAATCAGAGTTGTAAACCAAACCTTATTTTCCCACTTAAACAGTTTCACAAATATGAATAAATAATCTTTGTTTAAATTCCTTGCAAGAAATAAATGCAATGTACTAAGTTTGTTCTAAGGTGAGGAATAATAAAAGTTGATAAGTCGTTCTTTTTTAAATTTTGTGTTAATTATCTGTGTGTACTCTAACATTCATTAAATAAAACTTACGTGTCAGATGGACGCCTTCTACTTATATTTTTTGTTTATTATTATCGTGATTTGTTGGTGCAAAAATATAAAACTGACTTTTAAACGGCCGGGTTAACCTTTAAGTTCATAATTTACTCTAATTTTCTGGAATCGAAGGAAAATCGTACGATTACCATTGTCCTCCGTGTACGTGCTTTCCTTGGACAATCGCAACCAGTGTAGAAAGTAATCCATTAAACATTCCACTCAAGAATCACAAGCTCGAGTCACTTTTAAATACTATGCTAAAGTTTTTCTTTTTTAATTAGTATAGTTTGCTATCGACGGGGGATCTCTATCGAAATCTTTTTTATTGATTTATATGTTTCTTAAATCTTCCTTATTTACCGTTTGCCAAAATTTGAACAGAATATTTCAGACTGTAGTATGCTGCTTTTTTATCTCTACTTTAAATGTTTTTCTTTCGTTTCCTAGAAAAACGCTTTCCTTTAAATTTAAAATTGCTTTTTGGGGGAATTTTATGGCTTTTTCCTGAAAATGCAGTTCCCACAGGAGATTCAATTTCTCAAGTATTTAAATAAGGTTTTTAGAACTCCAATCAGCAGTCTCTGCCTTGTTTTTTCTTTTATTGTGTTAAGTTCCATAGTTGCTTTAATTCTGATAAACGTCATTGCGATGGGCAAATAGTATACTTGTATGTCCCAACAGAAACATCATCTGATATACGTGCTTTAATCTGATCTCGGTTTAGATCACTTCGGTAAATTTGATTGAAGACAATAGTGTTATATTTCTGCCATACTGTTTTTTTAAGCAAAGGCGTCTAAACATGTTGTTATGAAACAAAGACCGCATTGCACATGCAAATTATTTCACTTTTAGTAGAGTTATCGATGTAAATATTTTCAAACTTCTGGAGAACATCCAGTAAGAGGTCTATTTCTATATCGGTTAATGAATAGGTTCCTAAAATATGATTGTTTATTTTCCAATTTACCTCAAAAACCTTGTTTAGATTTGTGTCAGTCTGCAAAGTAATCAGCCTGAAGGCCAGTTTGGACCTAATCCGCTCAATCATTAAATACGAAGAGCTATGAGAGGAAATGAGGCTTACCAGGCAAGATGAGAAGTGAGGTAATTTTTCTTCGCTTTCCTCACTGAGCCAGAATGCCGTA
This sequence comes from Ladona fulva, assembly GCA_000376725.2. NCBI lineage: Eukaryota > Metazoa > Arthropoda > Insecta > Odonata > Libellulidae > Ladona > Ladona fulva. The sequence goes on from KZ308822.1 coordinate 378,429, forward strand.
AGCAGGACAAGTCCACGTAACTAAGGAACGATGTTTCCAAGACTAACACTTCTCGCTATATTTCATAAGGATAAACCTTAATTAATGTCATTGTTTAACATCGGTCCTACATGAGTGCATAAATATTAACCCATGAACAAGACTGAAACGAAAGCAATTAAAAGGTACATTTTTATTTGTCCTGTACGAGGGACAGACGAAAAATATTCCATTCATCAAGATGAGGTGGCAAAAACGTAAATTTATATGGCAAATTAATGGGCGCCGATGCGAAGCTCGGAAAATTTCATAGTTTATGCGGCAGACATTAGAACGTCTTTCCTCGGCTAGTTTCTACTTGGGTACAGAAAGGCGCCCATTGGGAGGGAATAAGCGGTGGAGTTAGCGAGCGGATAATCTGTGGAGCACCTGAAACGGGAGACGGTGGCGCCGCGGAGTTGTGCCACCGCGCACCAGATGTCGCCAGCATCGCGCAGCTCTCCTCCGCCAGTCGGGCGCCTTGGACCTCAGTACCCTTGTCGTCTTCGGAGGCGACGGCGTGAGAGAAACAGAAGCACAGGCGGAGGGGGGGCCACCTTCCGGTGGTGTGGGACGCCCTCCCACCAACTGAGCATCGCAATTTGCCCATCGATAACGCCTTCCTTTAATCCACCGATTAATGCATCCCATTTTTTTTATCCTTTTTGACTGACGGTTCGGAAGAAGACGGACTCAAAGGAATTGCATCGGATTCTGTGTTCTGTGAAGTGCTGGACTGTGCTCATCGAAAGTAAACAAAGTGTTTTTTTTCTACTCTTAGCTGTAGGAGTCGTTAGTGGAAGAGTTTTATTAGTAATAGTCTAATACGGTTCCGGAGTTAAATCTGTCATCGCTATCTCCTGTGAGTCTCTCCCAAGTCACCCAGTTGTAGAGAAGTCGAAGTTACAAATAATTAGCGTAGCTTAAAATAAGATAAAGTTATCGGACCGTGAGGAGAATCCTGTCTAACGAGTAATGTTTATGAGATAGTTGTTCGAATTTTAAAAGGGAGCAAAGGAAATAAATTATATCGAGTAGAGAGTTATATGTATAAATTGACGTATTCACCCGTGTATTCTATTGTTTGAATTTGTTGAATGACAATCCTGAAGCTGCTAACAGGTGTGTGATCGCAACCCTCAGGAGGGGCTGAATCGAAAACTGGGGAATCTATCAGTGAAGACGGATCAATTTGAGGATCTTCTGACTGTGTACGAATTATAAATATAGCACGGATCTGGAATAGAGCGACTTTAAGAGTTGAAGTCTCTGTGTGAAGGCAAAGAGTGAATATTATGTGAGGGGCAATCCGCCGCTCTGCTGGAAGTCTCTCCCAATGTAGCCGCTGCAATCAGCCGAGGATGGGTGTTGCGAAGGCGGCAGCAGAAGCGGCAGCCCGCGGTGCGGCTCGGGTCTTCCTCTTCGCGGTCGTCCTCGGCACTGCTAACGGTGAGTGAAATATACGACGGGAAGGAGATTCCATAACAATTGCCCATCGCCGATTCGTGTCATGACACATCAGCGCCGTGTCAAGAGACTAATTACCCCATAACGCCAGAGGGGTGTCAGTATCATCCTCAGCGTTCGTTACTTAATGATAGGGGACGCAGGTGGGGAGTTGTTGGAAGCAAGGAGATTAGGAGCGAAGTTACGATTGCTGATAAGTTCAGATAAATTAGATTTATAAAGACGTAACGCGTACGTATTATGCTAACTCCACACCGCTTCAAACGATCTGATAAACATCCCAAAGAGATGCGAAGATAATCCCTGGAAAACTCATTCTTTCCGCGAAAGGTCCGCATAAAAATAAACAAAGGAAGATTGCTTGGCGTTTAAGTACCCTTCTACACGTCCGTGGGCAGGTTATCGAGGTAGATGGAGTTATAGATAAGGATTTCCAATCCATTGAAGGTCGAAATTCGAGATGGACGCGACACAAAATCGTGGTTAACAGTATTTTATAAAGACATAAGATTCCAATCTTGGGTAACTAACTACTTTTCGTAATACAACACATAAACACTTTTTTATTTAGAATAAAGGAAGAAAAATAACAAAAACCAGCATATTCAAGTACAAATTGCTCATAAGCATATCATGGGAAAGGTCAGGGATAATTATAGCAAAAAGCTGTCATTTGCCAATTTCAGCGATGAAATATGAATTGCAGATAACATTAATTTCGTCGAAAGTGACTATTTATAATATCTAAGTAACTCTTTCAAATTCGACTCATTCTTACAACGAGATTTCTCAGATAATTTCATGATGCGATCTCTTTCAAAATAAGTCGAGTTCATCCGATGATATCAATAAATTGAAGTTTTGATATAGTAGAGAATATCTGTAGATTATTGTTATAATTTAATATGGATTAAGGCGAAGGAGTTAATTTTTGCACGATGAAGTCGTGCGACTAAATCCCAAAGAATAATTTAATATTTTTACATTATCTGCTATCCTATCCTTAGCGCGTGATAATTTTTGTCGCCAGTCCATGACTCATTCGGCGAAAAATTTAAGAGTGAATATTAACATTTGGTGCTATAAAATATTCGATCATTTTCGACTGTCTCCAAACTTCAGTTCGCAAAAGGGAGCCTTTTATAGGGAGCGATATACGTCAGCAGGAGATTATGTTGATGCGTGTCCTAAACCAAAAGTGCAAAAGATATGCGATTTTGAGGAAATATTAGGTCCACGAGTTTTAAGCTTCCTCCGAGATGTCATAGAATCGACCCTAGAAATTGCAGAAGAGATCGATTTTCCCCTAAGTATTCATTGTGTAGATACATGTACATTAATATAATACATGTTCAGCTACGACAGTAACAAGAGATTCAGCGGTTGGCGTCAAGGCCCACAATAAAGTCAAACGTACAACTTCCCTCGAAATATTAGAAAAATTATAGAAAAATGTATCCTTTGCGGTGTTTTTTGGTACTTAAAATTAGAAGTGATGTTCATACTGAGATACGTTCCAAAAGAAAGCAAGTTACTCGACAATTATAATGCCTCTCTTCAATCTTGATGTTTGATTCGAATTCGCGAATAAATTGATAAAATGTCTCAATATTACGCAAAGTGTAGATTTTTAAATCTTTCGTCACCTTCGCAACCAAATTCATTGTTGAGGTCGACTTTTATATGAAAGAATTTGGGTTGAATGTTGCGACAAGGAATCGATTGCGGAAAAAATATAACGGAATTCAATCTTATTGAAGGGATTTCCGTATATTTGAAAATAAACCCGGACTCAGTTCAACTGTTTACACTGCACCCGAGTTTGTATGCAGACTAAAGGACTGTTTGAGACGTAGAAGATGTGCAACGTGGACGCATTGGATCTCATAGGTCTGTCTAACACATTATTTGACGAAATCTTATCTTTTCTCAATTCAAATCGATGACTTACGTTAAGCATAATTTATGTCTTCACGTGGAGAAGATAAGTTTGGAATGTGTGAATGCTCCTTATCGTATATTTCTTCATATCACTATTGAAAAAACTTATTCTTTAATTTTTGTTTTCCCCGCAACTCAAATAATTTAGAGTAAAAAAAACATATCGGTGGTTGTTTTCGGCTCTATTCGAATCTTTGTTTTGCATTTTGAATTTAATCTTAATCTCTGTGTTTCTTTTATTATCTGTTTTCTCTTGACAATTAAAGTTGTTCATTCCCGTCAAAACATTAATTTGATCGCTTATATTAATACTGGTATCGAATTATACATTCTGTGTGTATTTCGAATGATGTTCAGGGCCGGTCCGAAGTATATTCGGTTCTCGGTCTGAGAGTCATTCAGTCACCACTTCCAGATGGATACTTCAATAATGCTCGTTTTTGCGTATCACCTTGACTACTATTAAAAAGATCTTTTTGGTATTCATTACAATAAATATGAAACTTTAATATTTATTAAACTACTGATATAATTATCATCACTATAGAGAATAATGTTTGCTTGAATGCGTAACATTAAAACACACCTTACCTGCGATAGAGGTTTGAAGCTCTCCTAATGCCGGAGGTCTGTGCCTTCCTTGTGAACAGTTCATGGCCATTATTTCTAGCTTTATCTTGATTCCGTGAGTCCACGTACTTGGTCCCCAAACCGGTATCGTCTTCGACTATGCATTTGTATAGAAAGAATTCTACGGCAATGCTTACAAGCCGCGAGAATGCTCTTGGTGCGCCCCGTAATATCCGTTGGTGCAATCATCTGAACCTTTCACAATAAGCGTGCGGTTTATTTTGCGACACATTAATTCATTCAAGAACAGCTAAAGAAATTGAAAGTAGTTTGATGACTGCTTTAAATGTTTCATTCCGCTAATCGTTTTACTTTTTCAATTTTAATTAAGGAGAGAGCTGACAAAGTTGTGCCTTAATGGGAAACTTAAGACTTCACGTGTGTCGTGGAAGACGGTAGGTTGGGAGGCACTTTGGAAAGACCTTAAGTCTTTTTCGAGCGACGTGGGAAATAATAAATTTCAACGGACTCTTTATTATAAATAGAACTATATCTTCGGATTAGGCGATGATAAACGTCGAGGAAAAATGATTTATTTTTTGATAAGTTAAGAGTTACGCGATTGGTTTTGGGACGAATGCTTCAGTTCGAATTGAGTATCCTGATCTATATACAGCCTGCTTCTTAGATACGTCGTCGTGGTTGTATAACATTCGGCAATCTGAATTGCGCCGCGCCGCCTTCCTGACTGAAGAGCTTCGTCAGTGACGTGTATCGAGGTCCTATATATTGAGCAAATGGCAACCATGAACTGATTACGAAATTGGTGATATTGACAAATATTGATTTCCGCGCTACCTGCAGGGAAACCGTTGATTTAAGTTATCGTTTATCTATCGCGGAAAAAGCCGGCCAATTTTCGATAAGAGCCATGCGAGCCACTGCGGCCCAGAATTATATTTTTCCCAGAGGTAGAGTTGAGTTTTTCGGAAGAGCATGTCCGCTACGTGCTCTCATAAATATCAAATAACATATCTCGGTCAAAGGCGATATTCAGTGGAGAGTTTGAAAAAGAATACGAAAGACAACATACGCACTCAAATATCAACAACTCTGTTGCTAAGCAACCGCGTTATTTGTCTCGTTTATGCACAGTCCTTTAAACATTTAACCCAAAAATACCAATCTAGAATCTGACACATCTATTCAGATATTTTTCCTGTATCTCTCCTTTTCGGCATCCCGTTCATTACATTCAACCGGTCTTCCTCTCTCTTTCGAAACAATCACGTACGCCTTATTTTGGTAGTTTTATTGTAATCCATCCATATTGTAATCATTTAGATTTACAAACAACCGTAAAACTCTTACTGGTCACGTAACCTTTCATTTAGTCGATATGCTTTCGTTATGCACTCACCCCTGACTCCTCCCACATTGAAATCCGTTTGTGATTATTATTTCTATTTCTATCTCTATTTCTCTCATATTTCTAAACTAATTATTGCTGAGGGGGATAATCGTCAGAAAATTTTCAAAATATCCGAGTGAGACAATAGGGCTATAATCGTCTTGTTTTTATTAATGCAAGGGCCTGGAATCGCCTTTTTCCCAAGATATTCTTTCCTAGACGTTTTCCTTTCACCCCATTTATTTTCGCCAACAAAATTTACGAGGTTTTTGGAGTGTCTATTAATACTTAAGCGGTGTATTCGTGTGCGTAAATCCGCATATTTATTCGTAAATCTCGCATAAATAAAGATGCTGAATGGCTTTTTAAAGGGGCAGTTCTACAAAACCAGATATGTCTTACGATATTAGGTCTTGAGAATGTTTATCGCTTTAAAAATCTGGGAAATCAGCCACATAAAAGCGATACCTTCGAAAGCAGACATAAAAGATGAGTGAACGCCGAGCCTATCTTTCTATAAACAAAGTGCTCTGGGTGAAAGAAATGCACACATAAGGAATTGGGGTTGTTGCCTTTTCTCGTTTGAATATTATCTATTGGGTTTGTTTGTATTTGTTTGACGTTGGGAGATATGTTTAAATTGAAGTATCCCTTTTATGCCCTTCTTTTTAGTTTTGGATGGTGACAGAGAAGTTTCAAAGATTATTCGCTTATGATTCAGTTCGAAGGTCGCTTTGATTCTCAACCCTCCACTTTCAACCAACAAGCAACGTCTCTAATCAAACTTTGAAGAAGGAATGAGGCTTACTAGGAAATGTGTGGAGTGAGGTAGTTTACCCTTTATTTCCTCACTTAGCCAGAAAGCTATGAATAGAAAAATTCCTCGTACGCGCAGCACAATGAGTATAGCTTTTCTTGACACAAAGAGTGACCTAGATGAATGAGGGGTGACTTTTAAAAACTCGCCAGGGTAAGGGTTGGTTTAAGAATATTTCTGTATAAACTCAACTTCAATTGAATTTAAAATTCCATTTTGATGTCATAAAAGCAGTAGGCGTATAGTGATCGTAGAAACAATTCATAGTCGTATTTTATCTCAAGCACCTCGTCATATCCTGAGAAAATCACTACGAAGTCATCAAGGTTCCGCCCGCCCTTGGATCCATCAGTGGGATGAATACAAGAAAATAGTATTCCTTATACCTCAGTAACTTTCACGGTTTACAGGCATGACAAAAATTATGACAGAACTAGAATATAGCTACATGTTTCTCTATCCTGTACCAAAATGGAGGCGAGAAATATTTCAATCATCAACATTAGGTAGTTGGAAATATTTCTAGGATAACCCAGTGAATTTAATGATGAGCTATAAAGGCGTGCAAGAGGAAGGAATTTGTTTTTAGTGGATACTTCACGCCAGAAGTGCATATATCAATCTATAGGATGCATTCTAACAGACGTGTTTTTCTGTGTTTGAGTTAAGCTATTCCTTTTTCACCGAGAAATCTCATACTAGAAGGCAGTGTGTGGCTTCGCGTTCATAATGTTAGTGTTAGCAATTTAAACAGTTTAACTGGAAATATATAATTGTTACATATTTGCTGATATCTATGAACAGTTTTTTGTTTGTATTTAGGTCTCTTTTTTCCTCGATGTTTCTTTCACAGGAACATAAAAAATAATGCCACTTAAGTTAATGCGCGTTGTTATTCTCCGAAGTTTAATTGTGTTCAATGAAATCAGTTGGAATTTCATACATTGTTTAATTAATTATGGTGTAACTATTCCAATCTATTAAACATTGTAAACAACTTATTATTATAATTAAAAATTAATTGTATGTGATGTTATCACGCTGCCACCAGACTTGTGTCTAACTGAGGCGCAAATTTGTAAAGAAATAAAAACTTAATAACAAATATCTAATAGTAAATAGTAATAAGGTAGTATTAATAATAAAGTAATAACCTGTGGACTTTATTACATATTTCTAAGCGATTTTTCCGAAGCTAGTCAAGGGCAATTCTTCTCTCCCAACAAGATTAGTATTGGAATTATGCAGTGATTCTTCATTCTCAAGTTATAAATACGATTAACGGCATAGCTAATGCGGTGGAGATGTCAAAGTTCAGAAACTCCAACACTGCTGTGCTTTCACATTAGACCGCAGTGAATCTCAGTGGAGACTTATCAATTTACATCCGATTAGCAAAACGACACTCTTAGAATTACGAGGCTCATCACGGAGATTTTTAACGCCTTTATTAATTAAGTTTTAATCTTTTGGTTGCAGATTTGTTTTGAATCCATTCGTCATCATAAAAAAAGCTTCCTTTCCCTATCAGGCCTCTAATTTTTCTAAAAGTATCTTTAGTAGATTAATGAGAAGCGCAGTTTCCCTTAAAACTAATTATCTCTCGAAGGAGAGTGCGGCATCATCAACTTATGTTGTAAGAACTAAAGCGGCTGCTTGAAGGGTTCTTTGGGTGTTTTCCCTTCTCCTGGGCACGAACTAACTCCGGATATTTTCTCTCTAATTCCAACCACATTATCGATCCACTTTCTGTTCCAAGTGTTCGATTTCTAATATCACCGTCCTGTTTCTAGGGAGTATAAGTTTCTCTAGCTCGCGTCAAATGTTTCTTATTTTCTCAAAAATTGAGTAAATATTATAATATGAAGTCACGCCAAAGGAATTTCTTTCGGTCCTAGTTCTCGATGACCAACAAGGATGGCTTCCGAGTTGATTTGATTCCGAAACTTGTATCACCAACAAACACCCTGGCTGATAACCCAAAAGAATTTCCTATACATTTTCCGAGAAAGATTTAAATCTTTGGAACGAAAAATAAGGAAAATGGATAGCAAAATATCTGTTTGTGAGATAAATAGCTGCAGATGAATTATAAGAAATATTGAAGGGATTGCATTATACGACGGTTCTTTCTATCATTGCTTGTAGTTCTCTATTCAGGGACAATTTCTCCATATTCAGGCTGATAAATATTGAATCTATTTTATATTTTAATAATTGACCACCTGCCACACTCCTAAGGGTTGCTGGCAGGGTTCATATACAGAATTGTGGTTTCCGGGTAAAACGTTTATTTCATTTCACAATTTCGGAGTAAATTCCGATAAAATCTCCCCTCGATTATTATATTGAAGCGAATTAAAAGAATGCGACATTGAGCGAATCTCTCGTTATTGTCATAAATGCACCCTAAAAGTACAACTTATGTCACGCTTAAACCTAACAATATTCCACACATATTATTCTAATGTTTATTAATAGACTTTTCAGCAAAGTTTATCTCTTATGTTAAATGCGACACTTTGTAAATACTGACAATCAGTTATGCTGCCAGATTTCCGTTCCGAAAATGACAAATAAAGTAAAATATTTACTAGGATTAGTTCAATAATTTTCTTGTAGTGAAAACATTCTCAAGATATTTGCAACCGTGATGGTGATTACGTGAAATAGTGACTTTTAGGAAATATAATTAGAAATATTTAATAGTAGATTATAGATATACACGTTTCCACTATTTTCAATCATATCGTATTCCAATATAAGAAGATTGATGTTGTTGACTTTTAGGATTCTTCGGATCAGATATAAATGAAGGGGCAGTCAGAAGTGGTGACGGTCGAAGATTTATGGAATTATTCTTTTGCCTTCTTGCTTTTAACGTAAGAAAGTTGAAGATTGTATTACAATACTTAAGGATTTCATCGAACTGAAGGCGTGGCTTAGTAAAAGTGCTACGATACTTAAAGAGAATCAGCGCAGTTAAGTCGGCATAAAATTATATTCGTTTATAGAGTGAGAGATGCGTGCGTTCAAGCAGACTTGTATATTCGATACTTAGGAATCCGCAGTAATTTTAAAGGGCGTCTGAAAACCCAAATTCATATACATGCGTATATTATTATTTGCATAATACACAGAAATAAACGCATATAGAATTTGAGAAATAGGCTTCGAGTATTCTACTGTAACGAATCACATTTCTAGTGTGAAATTAATTCTATCTCTATCGTTTGTGGAACTCGTACATTAGAAGGTGCATCCTGGAAATTATCGCTACAGTTAATTTGACATTTAAAAATAAATTTGTATGACCAAAGATAGAGACGAATTCCGTCAGAGCCAAATCGCAATCCGTGAAATTAAGCAAGCGGGTGAGAATTCAATTAGAAAGTCTTCGGTTCCTCGGCAATGAAATTTCAAACTTCAGCGTTTTACCTTTCGTTTACATTCTATTTGAAATGTTGTTTCTCTCCTTCCTTCCTTTTCCCTTAGGTTATTCACTCAACCCTTCCTGTTTATTCACTCTCCTAATGCTCACTTTAAAATTCCGTTCACTCTGATGATTTGGCCGATCAGAAACTTTCCCCAATTCCTCTATTAGCTTTCTTTGATCAGCCTTCGAGGACGCCATTTTCTCAGCGATCCTCTCTTTCCCTGCAGTTCATTGTGTTACTGTTTCATTCATGGTTCATATCACTCATTTATTCAATACACATTTGCAATGAAATCAAAGCAATTATCGTCTGTTACTTTGGTTGAAGCTTCTTGTACAAATTCTGATGTTTTGCCCATATTATTAGTACTTTACCGGGATAATTTACATCGATATAAAATATCTGTGAGTTTTAACGGAGAAAACTTTATTCAGTATTCATAAAAATTGGGTATTTCCCGAAACTAGGGCGAGTATTTTATGGATCCTTAACCCCTAAAAGTCCGAGCATTGCTCCGTTTGTCACCTATGTTATATGTATTCCATCATCAAATTCATTTCCATTTTGTATGTTTGCGTGTTTGCGAAATATGTGGAGCTTTAGAATAAGATAATGTTATGTAAAGCCATATAAATGTTTATCCATATAAACTTATAAACCATATGAATATATGCAGGGCAAATCAAGTGATGCAGGGTAAATCAAGTGATGCAGGATAAATCAAGTGATGCAGGGTAAATCAAGTGTGGGACTTGTGCGAGAGGCGATGTTCTAAGTTGATGTACTCGAAAGAGAGGAAAAGTAAGGTGCAAAAGTGTGTCTTTGATAGGAACATTCAAGAGGTCCAAATGAAAAGAATGACGAGTAATACCTGGTTGAAGGTGATACCTTCAAGATGTGCGTAGCCTTTAAAATAAAAGTAAATAAATAAAAGTGTATGTTTCCTCTTAAGCGAAAGATGTACTAGAAAACAAGAAAAGCATGGAAGAATATTGCGAACCAGACGCTATTACGTTGCTTGTTCAGAAAGCGAGTCACTTGATGCTATGTCAGCTTTTGTCTTTGTGGATAAAGGAAAAAATAAGAGAGGCTTTGGATTTGCTATATGTGGATAGAATTCGCAAAATAATAAAAGAACTGAAATAGGCCATGAGAAGAGCTCAGTTGAAAGTAGAATTGAAACTTTTCCTCGGCAGTTCGCATGGGAGAATGCATTGTATCAAATGAATGTTACCATTCGTTTAATTTTCATCGTTTAACCATTACTTTCGACTGTAGACGATACACAAAAAATAAAATAAAACTTTTATTTGATGAATATCGTATAAAAATATCTTTATTATATCTGCGCCTTTCGAATTTTACATAATTTATTATTCTGCGATTATATATTCGCTTAATATTGTATAAATATGAGTAGCACGGCTTTAAAGCTTCTTGCGTCGTTGAATATCGTCCAAATTTGCGGTCAGTGGACATTTTCCCTTAATAATAGGGCATCGAATTCCTTTGACGTCAAATTTTTCTCATATTTAATATACACGAGGATCGATTTTATCGTCCGTAGGTAATGTTGAAAATTTAATAATTTCCCCTCGCGGAATTTATTTATAATTAAAATGATGAAGTATGCATTTTAACAATCCGAGTACTAACCTGAAACCCAAATAATTTTCCCTTCAGGAATAATATGAAACCTCCTGGTCCAAGGACAAGACTGAAAAAAACTATTTCTAGTTACAGCATTTACCTTACGAATAAGGAATGAATGAAAATTGAATGAGATTGATGATTTAAACGAAACAATAATGTGAAATAAATGTGTATTCAAAAGATTAAATGCGCAATTTGGCACTAAAATGAAATTGTAATAATCAGAGGATAAATTTTGAATGATACAAGAAATGGTATTTGAAAATGGAATTCAGTTAGTTTGATTAATCAGGTTGTGAGTTGGCTGATATTCTTTCATCAAATGGGTCTTAGAGAAAAAGGATTAGATTCCCCAATTGTCGTCACTGATCCAGATTTCTGTGATTCTTAATTACTTAAAATATTGTGGATTCTAGTTGTTAATTTTAAACTCCATGTGTGATTCCATAGAAATACTGAAGGTATCGGTTGACCCAATAATGTATTTCTAGATAGTGTGGAGACATGAGGTTCGAACTTCAAGTGTCATCATGCCCATATAAATGAAAATTATTAATGTCCGGAATGATTGTTTATGATTTAAATTAGCGGGGAATACGATCAAAAATTGCGATGTATAATTTTTTACGTAGTTTTTTCCTTGTTTTCGTTGCTAAGGTAATTTGATTTTAAAGTCTCTTTAAATTGCATTTCCAAGGTAATCTACAATCCTTTTGTGTGCCGTCTTATTAACAACTTTTACTGCAATAAATTTTGTGTCATTGATCTCTAGTCTTCCCCCCGTCTCTAACCATCATTTACTCGTGTATGGGGATCCCAGGATGTTTATTTTCAAAGTTTACAATCTCGATTGGAAAAGTCTCGTTTAGTTTTTTATTTATTATGAACTTTATTGTATATTTAGTGTTTAGTGTATATTTGTTTATCGGAATCCAAAGTGAAAATCTAAGATACCTATTTGACTCATTTGTGTTAATCAAACCCGTTAAGTAGAAGATGAAGAATCAGCGCGAAGCGACTTTCATGAATCAAAAGACTACTTAGCCGAAGGCGTAAGAGAATAAGGAAGCAGTTTAAATAACGGTCTGACCTTTACATTTGATATAATCCGAAATTGAAAAGGTTAAGTCCTCTCAAATGTGTGTATGTTCGTGGAAGCACCGTGTGTATTTAAACGAAGCGTTATTAGAACATTTCAATTTTCATTCACATTTTCAAAAGACTCATCTAAATATCACAAAATCGGTACAATTACTATCACTTTATGGTCGCTGAGTTCATTTTTGTCGAATAAATCGTACGATGACCTGAAAAAAGCAAATCTCCTCCAAAGGATTTTTCCACTTCTCTCGGTCCGTTTTCAATTCAAAATCTCTGAATTAATAATAACCGTCGGGCAGGTATATTTTGAATGAGCGATTCCCATCTTGAGGTCATGACCCAAATCAATGTCGAGCAACCCTCTGAAAGGGCATCAAACTTCAGATCTGCCCGCGATATTATCTGCCACAGTGAGGCTTAAAGATTTTTCGACAGAAATCTGCGAGTTTTGATAGAAAAACACACGGAGCTATAAAGAGCAGGCAATGTTTTCCTTGAGTTCCCTTGGAATGTCCTTAAATAAAGTTAAAGTGCGTTGAACTAGAGTGAATCATTCCCTTTTTAGCGTGGGACGACACGATCTTGATAATCTGTAATAAATATTATCTCGTGAGAGCAATAATAAAAATCGATACGCTCTGCTTTCAAAATGGCTTCCAAGTCAGGTTTTAATCACGTAATTATCGAGAACATTAAGAACATATCGGTTTTACTTGATCTTTTCAAGGCTTTTCGGAGAATATGAATAGATTTCAGAATTTAGGGCGTTTAGATATAACCTTCGTGTTATAATTCCACCCCTAGTAAATCAGAGTATTACATACATAATTCCTTTCAGAGTCAGCAATTTCCTTGCACTGTTTATCGACGTCTTCTCCACACTTCTCTATTCTTACTTACACCTGTCCAGTGAGTTATTTTTAAATACACGAGCTACGTGTATTTTACGAATATGCTCCTACGTACTGTTCAGTAACTCATTCATCACATTCAAACAGCTTTTGCTCGGTCTTTCTCTCCCTTTACAGCCATTCGTATTCTCCTTAAACACCCTTTTACACAGATGTTCCATTCACGCAATCGATAAGTGCAAACCAGGGTGAAACTCGTTATCCATAATTTAGACAAGTGGTACTTCCTTAGGCCAACTTTCATTCATTATCCAGAAATTTGGCTGTTTTACTATAATTAACCCACTGTTTTTAGTATTGACTGTAGCAGAAAGTTAAAAGTGCATCGATTCGCACACATCCTTAATCGAACCTGACGATAATAGAATGGTATTGTAGATTCATAATAGAATGGTAATGCAATTCGGAAGACCTTTACTGTTATTCGGCTTTTGACACACACACAAGTCTTATATCACAACTGCAATCCGAACACTCAACGCTTGTACTGACAAACTCTACTTCTATAAAAGCAAGAAGGCATACATGCATAAGAACTTACATACGAATAATTCCACATCTTTCATCAGTACCTCACGTTTAGTTACTGACAATTCCACACTTAAACCACCTTTCGCACTCATTTCTACCTCAATTCTACTTTAAATTAATTCAGAAACAATGCTTTAATTAAGTGATAATTCTACCTATATTTTTCGAGAGAAATCCGGCGTTTCAGTAATACTGTTGTGCCCCTTTGGTAATTAGGAATGATTTAGATCTTAAAATGCATTGGATTATATTGGGAAATTTAAAATTCAAATAGTTGGTAATATCAAATAATAGTGAAAGCTCAAGATGCAGATCTGAAATAGGGAACGCTAAAAGATTATTCTAGCAATCAACGTAAAGAAATATTAATTTAATCTCCTACGATTGAGATTGCTTATGGGCATATCTTTTGCGTAGTGCTTGATATCACAGGTAGAATAATATAGTGTAGAATATAATGTAGAATAAGATGAAAGGAAATGCTTGTTTTCGACCATTTTTCTCGCAGTTTGGAAAAATAGTAAATAATCGAAGTCTAGATATCAAAGAAATAAATGAGCTTCAAGATTTAGTTGTCTACGGAGAGAAATGAGATATTTAAATTAAATCCCTAGCCACTGCTTCGCCCCATAGAAAAGTGAAAGTACCGCAGTATCTGCGAATGTATAATTCAAGACATTCTCCATGCAAGAGGAGGATTTTCGTTTCCTTCCAACACCGTCCTTTGCCGAGTATTAATACATTAAGGCCTAATTACGATTTCTTAGATGTTACACCCGTTACTGAAAAGGATTTCCGCCTCACCTAAAAAAATACTTGGTTGTTCCGTGGAGAACACGTCTCTACTTTTTATTGTTTAGTATTGTACTTTTGTAGTAATTTTATTATTAGTAGTTGTACTTTTATTGTTTAGTATTGTTTATTTAATACATAAAGTTAATGGTATAATTAAATAGTCTATATCTGTGTAACAATTATGTTTCTGATAAAAATTCAGATAATAGTCTACTGCACAGTCACTGAATATGCTTTCAAAGCCATACAAGTAATAAATTGATTCAGTTATTGCGGAGGCTCAGAATTATCGCAAGAAAGTAATATAGAAAAATGTGAGAGGAGCTGACGAGAAGAATATCCCATTTGTAGTTTACTACGACGGAAAATCAATACAAAAGTTTTACGTCTATGTTTAATATCTATAAATGAAAGAAAAACTTTACTGATTTAAACTCAGTTGTATGAATCCTGATTAGTACATGCACACGCTTATTGATATTACAGCGTAATTAGTAGGTTAATTTTACATGCGTTTCTTATTAAAGTGACAAAAAACAGCGATGGATTCAAAGTGCGTATGAATTCACGCTCGTGATTGCATGAATGCAATTCGCACCTTGTTAAAATGATAAGATTTAGACAACGCAATGCACGGAATTTGTGCACGAACGCTTGGTTATCACCAGGCAACCAAGGAAAACTTGGTGATTCTTCTACCCGTTTTTTATTTGGCGATGGGTTTCTCTAAAGGCTTTAGCATCATCAGGCACAGGAAATTGGGGCCACAGTATTTGACGGATAGGATCAGGGGTGCGTAAGAAAATAAAGGAATGTATGCATCGTTCGTTTATTGTAAGGAAGTTACTTTCCACGAGAACCATACATCTTTCACCGCTGAAGCAATCTAATTATGTGTTAAACGGTTAGAAATGTTTTGAAACGTTCCTTTTGCTGTTATGTTTTCTATTCTCATTAACTAACTCTATTTGCTGCTGCATTATATACTCGCGTAGTTATAAATTTTGTCAGCGTTCAGAGCTGAGTTAACGCTCTAAGGACAGACGTTCGTCTCCCAGAAATTCAGCGGAAATTCAGGAGGCAAAATAATTATTCGACGGTGAAGGGAAGCAGCGGAACCACAGGACAGCCTCGACGGCCCGCGGGGCCTTTGTAGGTGATCCGCACCCACTGCGGATGCGCTACGGCGAATATGCGCCGGGTGATTGGCGGTGGAAGCGACGCTGATTCACGCCCTGTATTACTGAAACAAATCACTTTGTGAGGCTTCCGAGGTTATATTGCTATTTTCCCCTCCTATGCTGAAGATATATTTGTTTCTTCAGCATCCTGAATGCTGCATTAGATTACGTTGACTCTTTATTTGGCAGGGCACATACTCTCTCCGCGTTTGCTGTTTAATATTCCAGAGAAAATAAGTAGAAAGAAAAGAGTAGTTTCGTGGTAAAATTTCCTCTTAAATGTAGGTTCACAGAAGAAAAAAATCCAAGTCGAGGGCGAACTCGTACATAGAAGCAGGGTCAAAAAAACTTCGGTAGAAATTAGAAAGCTCGTTAGAAAATGCGAATGGAAAGATAACCAAAATGCTAATTGAGAAGTTATGGAAACATAATATGAAAAAATGAGTTTTGTTCAACAAAGAAACATACCGAACAAATCCTAGAGGAAATATATATTTTTTCTTAGAGAACACGTGAGGCCTAATTAAAAGGCCTTTAATTAAGTTTTAGTTTCCTTTGGCTGAAATATTAATTATTAGGTAATCAGAAGTAAAGAGGAATATAGTTGTAGGAAAATAAAAACAGCGACTTCCTTCAATTACTATCTTCGGTCATTACCATGCTAGTGAATTCAAACACTTCTTGTTCACCTTGCATCATAATCACGAAAATTGAAATCAATTTGGATTTCACTTCACATTAGCGGCTAAAAGGATGGATAACCATAATTGACCTCATAAAAATGTGAAAATGACCGCATCCGGCCGCTGTTGGCCGCATTTAGGATATTCGTGATTATCGCGCAATAGCACGCTTTATTTTCCATACGTAACACTCCCTTCGAATTTCACCAAATTTGCTGCTCTGCGATTTTATCTTACTTTCCGTATGGAACTGTAAATATTACGAATTACGTCTTTTTCGTAAACGTTTACTGAATATACCCTATTTTCGGCGTTGTAACGAAATTCGTAATATTTACAGTCAATTATTAAACTAACGGAAAGCATTCGGATAGTGAAACCTTTTATTTGTATACTTTGTATTAAGTAGTTATAAGATACAAAGTATCGTGTTAATGTTATGTTTATTTGCAGAGATATAAAATGCCAAAACTTAAAATTTTTTACCCGCCACATTTTACGGGCGGAGGTAACCTCATCTTCATCCCGATTTCTCGGGCCTTATACGCCCGCGATGAAAAACCAGAATTAGGTTTTTAGAAGGATAAAAGCATGCTCTTTCTTTTAAAAATATTTTGGAAAAGTTTCGAGAGGGTCTTTTTTTGTAAATGTGAGCTGAATATACCCAATTTTCGGCGTCGTAACGAAAATCACAATATTTGCACTCAATTTTTAAACTAACGGGCGACATTAAGAAAATGAAACTTTTTATTCCAACACCTTGTATACAGTAGTTATAAGGCACAAAGTTTCGTGTTTATTGTATGTTAATTTCAAAAGATATAAAATGCCAAACTTTAAATTTTTTTCGAGCCATAATTTTTTGGGCCGATTTTGCTTCAAATTTTCTTCTCAGATTTCGCTCATAAAAGATTTCTTATTATTTTGTTTAATAGAGCAACATAGGTTGTATAAGAATACCAAGTTTTGTTTTGCTCAACGGAATACTGCGTGAGATAACGTGTCTCAAACTTGCTAAAAATCGCTGTCTAACTGTAGAAGGCTGCGGTAGGGGGTCAAACAAATGACTATATCTCAGCAAATATTTCATCGATGGATGTAAAACTTGGGAAATGTTCATAGAATATATATATAATAAGATAATAGATATTTTAGAATAATTTTCCAAATAGTTTGTAGTGTACCCTCTTGGAGGGAATCAATCGTTCATCTCGGAAGTTCGCTTTTCTCTCCTAATTTCTCTCTCTTCTGATTCACTCAACATTTTCTCCATTTATCGTTTCCTCCTTTAATTTGAAGTTTAAGAAAATGCTTTCTTAGGAATTCATAACATTTTCCTTTGATTGCTTCTTGGGAATATTTTAATTTTATTTTCCTGATACTTTTATTGATTTTACCTTTTAAGTCTATGAACGAATTACATCTCTGTGCCTTATTTCTAAGCCCCATTTCGAATTACCTTTGTATTCTATCGTTATCCCTTATTAATTTTTCTTTAGTCCAATTATTAAATACATATTAACGTAATAGATTTATTATTAATATCTGTATCATTATAGTTATTATCTATAAGCGAAGGTTGTTTTGATAAGAAATGTGAAAAGTTTATAAAGGTTAAAATGAAGTTTTTGTACTATATTGTTGATTGTGCCTGGTGAAGCCCGGTGAAATTTCATATTGAATGAATAATCTGGAAGAAAACTGTGCACATTAACCTCGTAGACAATTCTTCTAGTCAACTCATCACTTAATTTTAAGTGTCTGTCATTGTTTTCTGTTCAATGCTTATTTTTACCGTCAAACTAAGGGGCTTGCAATGGCTTGTCCAACAGAAAACCTATTTACATGGACTACGCAATACCCACTTTTCCTAAACACAAACAAACTTGCTGCCTTTAATTCCCGCATCACTTGACTTAACAAAATACCGATGTCATCCAGCGACTTAAAGAAAATCGAATGCCATTCATACAATTGAAAATAGTAATGGTTAAATTTCCTTTCTCGTCAATAAACTTCTATCACGAAAAATGAGAAAGTCTGCTATCAGCTCCATTCTTACTCCTCCAATCGACTATCCCATGATGATGATACAAATACAATTTTCCTGTGAATATACTAATTTCACTCGTAATATTTGCTGTAAATTTCCTAGGTCTGAATATCGCTTTGCATAACGTAGCTACCAAACACTAAGATGACTCCTGATGCAATCGTAAATACAAAGTTGACTACAGTTGAAGCCAGAAATGCATTGAATCAGACGCAGTTACTGTGGCTGCATTTATATTGCCCAGAGCAGCAGAAACATTCCTATAAGACGCAATGAACGCTATATAGATTTCCCCTCAAAGATCACACTTTGAGGAGTATTACTTAAAACCACTATTCGAATTTTTCACATTCAATGCTCCATTCGTATCCAAAAATACGTGAGTTGGATATGATGCCAAAATTCAAGATCGCCTATTATCCTCTTTCTAACGAATTCCTTTTTACTGATAATTCTCCTAAACTATTAACCAGCCTTTTCCTTTAATACATCCTCCCTCTTAATGACCCAGTATTACTGCATATTGTTCTCCTTAAGTTGCAATATTTCCCTCTCCCGCCTTTGTTTAATATATTCGCTGTTAAATTGAGGCCTCTGTTCCACGCTGATACCGAACCGTAGTCGTTTAGATGAAATAGTAACTATTGGATAGTATAGACATATATCTTGTTGAATTATTATGAACTTTTTCTAAATCCACATCATCTAAAAACTTTTTTACTGTGTTTTTCAAATGTATGTACAAATAATATATATAGTATACGGTTAAGATAGTTACGATATTTAAACTTTGATTAAATATTTCGGTAAAATGGAATTTAGATAGTATTGGTGTCAAGAAGATATTCGAGTGTTAGCAAAGGACGAAGATGCGGAATTTCGCTTTATAAACCTTTCATTTCCCTTATTTTTTTCTCGAGGCGTCGGTGTAGCGCCATCGGACATTATGAAGACGATCATTTTTTGCTCCCACCTTCTTTGCCCTTTTCTTCTTCAACTCTTTTACTTCTCCTGCCCTCTTCCGTGATTAACTACGCCATCTTCTCTTCCTCAAACTTTTTCCGACGTCGAAAATTTATGGTTAGAGTGCGGAAAGGGGGTTTAGGGCACGATGGACGTCATCTTCTGTCTGCGAATGTCATTTCTGAACTAATGGAAGAGCAGAAAAAACCGGGTTTGGGGCGATAGTGAAATACTCTTCTAAATGATTTTCTCTAACCTTTTAGATTCGAAATTTTATACTATAATATATAAATTATTACACATAATACATGAAATTATATAAATAACATATGAATTAATATACCTTTCAATTGTTGTTTATATTATAATTTAGAGCCAATATCCATAACTATGGAAATTTGTCACAATTACTTACATGCATACAATCGTCTGTATTGGGCGATGTTGGCGATACATAAAGTAGTAATAAACAATCATTTACTTCCCTGTAGTTCTTCTGTGGTTATGTTTTAAGTGAAGATGATTTACTACATCTTAAAACGAGAATATATTAATAGTTACTCCAGATTTTGTTCAACCTCGGGATTTTGTTATATATATATATATATAAAAGAGAAATAAGCCGTATATGCGTACGCTCTTATGAAAAATATCAACATTGAACCATTATTAAACTTCTGTCAAGAATGGTAGAACTTCATTTGAAACAGTGAAGTAAATGTAACTCCAGAAACTAAAAGTAAGAATTCTGCTACTTTCTTCTCATCAATTCCTTTTGGTAATAAATTCTCCATATTTTCTTACAGAAAATGTACTCAATTTCAATACTGATATTATTCGTCGAGGAAACGGATGGTAGAACATAGAAAATCATATCAGATTCCGTTCTTTTGATGAGTATTTCATCAAATATGAATCGAAAGCAACTTTCCATGACCATAAAGTAATCTTTGCTCGATTTCCCTTTTATTGGCACTGGTTTCGATTTCACGAAACAAATATTTCTAAATTAATGTTGTGAAAGAAATCATACCTCTAATCAGTTAAAAGATCTTCGCAAAAATATTTATGTACGTCATTTCTTTAGACAAAGCGCTATTAGACGTATGAAAACTACCGCGTTATATTCGTGTTTCATGGGTCCAGTGCGCGAAATTTTGCTGAATGTGTATCGTATTTGTGTAAATACTAAATAATTCGAGATTTTTACTATCACTGGCTGCAGTTATTCGGTATTTTTCTCTAATACTATCCTTTCGTTACCCATTTTTTATGCTGAAAATAAGCGTTAAGTTTTTAACGCGTTTGGAAGAGGAAGGTGACGTCGCCAGAAGGCATGGCTGACTCAGTCTAAAGGTCATCATCTTCATTTTTCGATCTATAATCTAAATTCGAGTACTAGTTACCATCGCCATGCAGGGCGATGAGTATCTTCTTCCAACACCACTGGGACTGGAAGCCATCCAAGGGCATTTTGTGGTGACTGCAAAAATATATTCTCCCACTTTACATTTTTCCTCTTAGTTGGAATCTTCTTGTAGTCAATGGACGAAGTTTCCCTCTTTTCCATGAGAATTCTTGGTCAATGGATGCCTTGGTTATTGAGGTGGATCCCCTCTATAAAAGAAACTGCCTCCAAACCTGAGAAATTTAGGAATGGAATTGGTTGGGCCAGCCGAGTAGGCAGGGCAAGAAGTCTTCTCACGCTCAATTGAAATCCCTCTCTTTCCGAAGGCCGGTGTGTATTTA
This sequence comes from Ladona fulva, assembly GCA_000376725.2. Lineage (NCBI taxonomy): Eukaryota > Metazoa > Arthropoda > Insecta > Odonata > Libellulidae > Ladona > Ladona fulva. The sequence continues at coordinate 399,710 of KZ308822.1, forward strand.
TTAAAAATAGTCGACTTTTCAGATTTTCAGTTACTTATAATATATAAAGTTTATTACTGATTACTGTTTACAAAGAACGAGTAGACTAAATAATAATTTATCCTTTGGACATATGAACACATTAATTTTATTTTTTATTTTGAATAGATTTATTTATACAAACTACAAAAAATTCTGTGCGTAGCATCATCTAATCTAAACCCAAATCAATTAATCTATTTAGCCAACTCTCTTTGTTAAAATGGAATACCAGAAAGTTAACCTTCACAAATAATATTATTTTAATTACTATTCCTCTGATTATGCAATTTAATGCAAGGATATTAGACTTCAAACCTTCCTTTAATGTATAGTCTAAATCTAAACATTAAAATCTGCAAATGAGCACAATTGCGAGAATTTAACTAACCGCGGGTGGAGTCAGTACAGGGTACCGACGCAGCCACTAGGAAGGAAATCTGGGTCGGTACCACGTACCGACCCCTTTGTTAAAAGGTTAAGTAGTGTGGTTCCGATTCCGTGCCGTGCACTCGCTTCAGCAGCGAGCTCTAAAAGGGGCTTCGTCTTCCTGCATTTTCATGAGCGTGGTTTTCGTAGGAAATGTCCGACTTTGGTTTCTTAAGTTTCTCAGCGCGTCGCTAAAATTTTCGTAGGAGCTGTTGACACACCAGCCATTAATCTGAGTGCAAAATCTCTCGGAAGGCATTCACTTTATTGGAAATGCTCACAAGCCATAGATTCATACATATTATGGAATCACATAACAAGTCGTATTTGATCTAGTATTTTAAATGACCCCAAAATAAACACTGTCGTTTGCATCGCCTATTTCCGAAGTATTCTACGTTTGGATTTCACTCTGCCATTGTACCCAATAAATGGCGAGACATGGTTAAGTGAAAGAGAGTCCCAATTGGGCCTAACCTCTCCAATAAAGGTCTAATTATATATTTAATTTCATAGCTTCCGCACTATAATGCTGCTATCGTTTCGGTAAACATCAGACGTCTTCTGCGTCAGCAGTCGTCCCCAGTTTATCTCTGCACCTTCCAAGTAAATGAATGCCACAGTTTATCTCGGCATCTGCAAAGTAGAGGTTCTGGATCTTTATGTATATTTGTGATGAAAGGGGATATCCTTTAGGGGGTATCCAAAGCCTTCATTAGTTTGATTGGCGAAGTTACAGTGGATGAAACTTAAACAGCAAAGTTTGCGTCGCTAAATAATGTTTTCATCGCCTTCAGCATTCCGGAGCCGACCCAAAGTTGGTGGCACACTGAGGTTAACGTTGTCAAGGGCCACTTTCTGATCGATGGCACGTTTGGGTGATGATAAGCATCCTATGACATCTAGAAACAATTAAACACATTCGAAGATGTTTCGTCTAGCTGCTTAGTATCTCTGATCAAGCCATATCGTCCTGCATAGGGCATAAAACTTTTGTCACAACACTAGTCAGTACTACCTATATTTCGATATCCTCCAGTTGCTTGGACTTAATCTGCTTTGTTTTGTATACGGGAATGAATTAATCTCCTTTTCTAGAGTAGAATTCATTCGGAAGTCGCTTTTGGTCTGCAGATATTTTGGAGTTTATATTTCAGTACTGATATAAGTTCGTTGGAGGTAAGAGGATACAGCGTTTTTTCCTCAGTTAAGTTTCACAACACTTAATAATGAATTTCTGTTTCCTTCTGTTTTCTATTCTGCTATTGCGGGCGCCAAATATTTTCTACGGAATGGACCGCTGCTTATTATATGATTCGGTTGGATTTACTACGGTTATTTATCCTGAGGCAGTCTAATGGTTTGAAGTTTGTTTTGCGTAGTTGCCAAATGTGTTCCTGCCGTCGCATTGTTCTCCTGCTTGCTTTCAGTCTCGCGCATGGAAAAATCCTCGTTCCATTCCATCGTACAGCAAGTGTTTTTGTGCTTCTGTTATTTCGCGAAACAGGGTCGCATTCCCCTTTTTCAACACCCTTTTCATCTTTCTCTTCTCGTGATCCTGTTTTACTTTTTGCCATTTGCAGATTCTTAAGCCTTATTCTTCTACTTCGTACTTTAGCTCGTTCCACCAGAATAACAGAGTAGTTCTTCAGGTGTTTTGCCATTTGAGAGACCGGAGCCCGGAAGCCTCTTTGGCCCTCAGAGAGTTCAATGTGCTTGAAGTTCAGCCTCCACAAAGAAGAAGTCCTCTTCTCTGTTCTTTTTCCTTCATTGACAGCAGTAGTCCTCAATGGCCTAAATGCGATTGGATCTGCAAGAGAGGGAGGTAACATTTGTCTAGCGTTGTCGGCGGTGTGCATTCTTGATGTAGGTGTACCTTGGTTCGATTAGTCTCCCTACTCTGCAGACGTCGCTGATTTAGCCAACTTCTCAGCTGCTTGGAGAGAAGTGGATAGGGTTCGGTTCCCATGGATATTTTAAATAGAGGGTCAAATTAGCGTCTTGCTAAAATCATAAGCATCTTCTGGTTACGAGAAATCTATTAACCATTTACTTCAGAACCAATGTATCCGACTGGGGTTCTTACAGAACGTTGACAGCGACGAATGAATAAAGTTCTTACTGCCGGAAAACTTTTGTTCGTGGCTCCTGATTCTGGATCTTACTACGGTTTTCTAATTATCACTTCTAAGTTCTCTTCTTGGTGTTCATTCTTAAGAAGGAGTTTAGGAGAGCATCTGGCCCGGTTTATAATATGGTGGTCAAGAGTTTATTCATTTAGTACAATTTTGGGGGGCGGTAGTTACCGATTGTTGTTTATAGGTCGTAATCCCAGATTGTGGAAAATTAGGCATTTTGGATATCCTGAAATTTTGAGTTGAATGTTTTGTTTATTTTATTAGAGGTTGTGGTGTTATTTTATAACACTTGCATATTTCGGAAGATACTACTAGAAGTACTAGTGTGATATGGGATATTAAAAATCCTTCTGAAAGCTTTGCTTCCGAACCTCTACAGCCTCTATAGTTAGGGGTTGTAAGGTAGGTGGGTGATGCATTAGTGAGTATCGGACGGATTATAGATAGATATGTTAATAGTTTAGTATTTATGGTTGCCTGAGATCTGTTAAATAAGATTCCAGAAAAGGCAAATTTTGTTCTCGTTTCCTTTCGAATTCAGTTTCAAATGTTTTTCTTCCGTGTTATTTTTTTATTAAGCACCACACGTTAAAATTTCTCTGTCGCCTTGTTAGGGATGCATTTTCCTTTCCATCGAAGGCTTGAAGTGTCTTTCTTTCCGTTGTTACTACGGAAGTATATGAATGTGCATCATTTTTGTAGGTTATGAGCAATAGTCCATTTATTCGCCCAGTTCTGTTCAAGGCTTAGCTGAGCCTGGAATATACAGTTCTGGTAGGTTTGGATCCAACCAACTACTGTTATATTGGTATGTCAGAGGTGATTATATTGAATAGGGTTATATATATTAATGTTATTCTTGAATCCGTGCTTGAATTCTCCCATAGGAATAAAACTGTAATTTAAATTCTTGTGAAAGACTTAATTAAGCCAAACGAAATATTATGTTGCATTACGAATTCGCTTTATTATATTAAAAACTACAGAAGGGCCATGCGCCTCATGATAACACTTTTTTCTCGCAAAGTTTGCCATTCGCCATCCGAGAGCCCTTTGTAATTCTGATGCTCTGCCAAAGGACACGAGGTCTGCGGCAACAAAAGTTTTTTGGCGAAATCATTTTCAACTTCGCATTATCAGGGTCAAGAGCCGCGCTGCACGTTCTAAATAAAGATCGATGAAAGGAGACGCGCTATGTCCCCGCAACTTTTTGATGCTTCTATTATTTCCATTTTGGACTCGTTAATGACAATATACCACTTTACATGGGAAAATTTTGATTTTCATCAATTAAGCATCGAATTGCTTAATGCCATATTTCCGCCTTTATCCTAAGATTGATTTGCTATGTTTAGAATACCCATAGTATTTAAATTATCATGCATAAAACGCTTCGACATTAACCTTTTATGTGTATCAGTTGATGAAAAGAAAGGATCGTTGAGAGGTCACGCGTTGCATCGTGAGAGTTTGAAGATGACTGTTACTAGCCATACTTACACATTGTGGATCAGTAAATGTTGTAATTCTCTTTGTTGTTTTAAAACTGTCTATTCAACAAGTCCTCGAAATTCCACAAAATGACGGCACCCTCCGTGTATTTTTGAAAGACTCCTAACTTCTTGCGACTCTGAATCGCTCTTAAACTGCAAAGTTACTTTCTCTGATTTAAGAAGTAATATTATCCCATATTATTTCAAGAAATGCAACTGATTCTGAGAGCATTTTTGAAACGCTCCCTTTTTAATCTCAGCACATAAAAAAAAATCGAATCGCCTTGCGCAACTATCTCGAGTTCGCGGGTACGCGTTTCATCCGCTGTGTCCCATATACTCGCCGCATATTCCAGATGAGGACTGACTAATGCGCAATAACATGGCATTTACAATGAAGTGCTTTATAAATTCGGACTTTCGGTTACTTTACCGCAGATTTTTCGGATATATGTGCTCCTGTTTTAGTTATTAGTAAGAGTGATTACGTGACATTTAACTGATTTGACTTAATTTTTATAATTTATTTTGACTGTTAAGTCTAACACAATTGAGTTATTTTGAAGAAATGAACTACTACTACTACTATTTTATTTCTTTCAGCCCTGTTATCATTATTTCAGCTCTGGAGACCAATTTTTGCACCAACTTTGAATCGTTTGATAGTGTAATGCAATTTTCGTCGTTCGGTATTTATTTATACATTACTGAGTCATTCGAAAACACCCAATATATTGCCCGATTGCAATAATTGCTTCTTTAGAACAATGGAACGCCGTTCTGTCACTTTTAGAGAGATAGCAAAGGCTTGCATTGTCGGAATGCGTAATATTTTATTTAAAATTTTTTTAAGTGGGCCTGTATGAGTACAAGTTTTATTAAAAGTAGCTTACGGTCGTTGCTGATGAGTGTATTGAAGAGGAAAGCGGGAGAAGAAAAATTGAGTAAATACACGTATTTAAACTTCGGCGACGGAACCGAGCCATTGCCACGTCTATAAAAAGTGTAAGCACGATTCCGCAACATACAAGTTTTCACAATAAATGTATGCGCATTATAGAATCTTGTATTAATATTATTTATAAACATCGAAAACAGAACAAGGATGAAGGAAAGGTATGAAACTTTACCGATGAACTGTGCTGCTGGAAACCCATGGAGAATCAAAAGTAAAAAACATGCGACATGCCCGGGTCTCGAACGCAGCTTTTTCACTTTCCCACTTTCATGGAAGCTGTTCCAATTTAGAATAACTACCTGGGAAGTGAGGACCAGGGTTCGAATACCAGGCATGTCGGTGTTTTTCACTTTTTTCTTCTTTTTTGGATAGAAAACAGACATAGCTTTTGTTTCCTTTATGCCCAAGATAAAAATAAGAGCATAACTGATATAAATCCAGAACAGTCAATTCCATATCATAGCTACATATTTTAAGTTCCTTGAAATAGCGTCACATTCGCTCAATGCATTAATCAGAGACTGTCAAACAACGGCACTAAATGGAGGATCGGTGTGAGTGCTCTGTTTTCGCAAGCACGAGGAATGATTGGTCAGGTTTTCATTTCTCGCTGTAATTGTATACCAATGCATTTTTGGACTTTGCACGCCCCAAAATCCGCGTAGACTTCCTTCTCTCTGATCATCGTTTGACCGCCGTGATTAATACCAAAGATCGATGAATGGCATTTACCCTTAACCACAATCCAAAGATTGATCAATGATTTCAATAGTTTTTGAACATTACCCACAGAAGGTGGCGCGAAACTTCTCAATGTGTTTTTATGCGCATTACTGAGTTGTCGGCAAAATATCGTACTTTTGTTTTAAATTCCTTGTTTGAGTTGATTGTACTCATTAAAAAAGGGAGAGGACTGATAAGGTTTTCTTTGAAAAAGCCTCAATTAATGTCAACTTTAAATGAACTAAAACGATAGGGAAACTCGCTCGATGTTCGCCGATAAGTTTTATAAAGTAATGACGGATTGGATAATTTGTGATGGTAATTTCAGTGGACAGTTTTGATGATTCTTAGTGTTCTTTTGATCTATTTTTTCTAAATTTCAGTCGACTTCAGTTCTGTGCTATAAAAACAAGTTCCAAACTTGTAATTTTGCTATCAATACTTTGCTGTCAAGTGTTGGTATATCTCTCATATAAAACATTTCAATTAAGTAACAACCTTTTTGGATAGTAACTCTCTTTAATGCTCTTGCATAGATAGCAATTCTCTGAACTATTGCATGCATTCTGTAGCATATACCGTTGAACTAGGAAAACCACTGATGACTTCATTTATTGATCTCAATGATAAGGTTTCAGTTTTCAGTATGTTTTGTATACTTCATTATCCAGTATAGCCTGCAGAACATCAATGTTTTCGATGTCGAATTATGTCGCGGAGGTGACATTATTCCTGCGTAATGCTGAGGTAAAACAACGTTATTTATTAGGTAAGGTCTTAGCTGTATTTCCTATAAAATGTTCGAAGCTATTTTCATCCATTTGATCATCAACAAACCGTCTCTATTAGAGTATTCAAGGTGCAAATCAAATGAAGAGCGAAGTTTGTTTCCTGAAAACTTCCACTAACATGAGGGATCGGGAGGTCTAAATTTGTTTGGCAGCTTTTGCTCTGAGCGAAATTTCTCGTGGCACGAAATGGTAAAGAAATTTCCAGAGTGAACTGTGTTGAAATGCACTCAAAGTGCATTGAGGAGGCAACGGAACTCGGGCTGCGAAGTCCTGAATACGGTCGAAAAGTGATAATGGAGGAGTCTTGAGGAATGACCTCTATGTGAATGATTGAATGGGGGAAATAGTGAGGAATCTCGTCTTTTAAAAACGACATTTAGCAGAAATGTGGTTATATTGACTCCTTATGAAATAAAATGAATGTATATTTGGATAACTGCGAAGAATATTATTTATAGATCGATGAATTATGCTGATTTATCCGATTTAAACGTCTTTTCTGGTTTATGAAGTATCGCACCAGCACCTCGCAGAGAGAAGAGAGAATGATGGCGTTGCCATAGATTTCATAACTCTTCTACTCCACACTCCTCAGCTCCGCATTCATTTGTGGACTCTTCACATTGTGGACGCCTCTCCGGAGAGTGCTTCCTTCTCTGGGGGTTCACAGCGGTCGGAACTGTTCTCCGTTGATTTTCACATTCAAAAGACGATACAGAATACTCTGTACTTGCATTTAATAATACACATATTGTACTTAAGACAAGTTTTCATACTTCCAAACCAAGGATTCACAAATAAAGTTGAGAACTAAATAGAGGGTAAGAACATTTAGAATATCTGAAAATTCATCACACACATTTACCGTAGATACCAAACTGGATAATTTTTGAATCAGTTATTACATATTTTTTATGTAACAACTTTGTCCTAAAATATAACAGAGTCATTCATTCATTGTCACAGAAATCTGGATAGAAATGCATGGCGTACTGAAGAAAGCCAAACGAAAGTTTAATTTGATTAATGCTTCGTGGGATATACACTTTTGGAACAATAACCTCATGGTAGCTGAATGTTACTAGCCCCTATTTTGTATGATAGAGGAAAATAATTGGAATTAACATCTCTCATTTATATTTGTCTAAGTGTCGTTGTGGGCTGTGACAATATGAAAGTTACTGATGGTTTTTAATGGAATTCACATTATTTTCTCTATGAATACTGTTGATTATAGGGCCATTAGGCTATTCTTTGTGGTATTTCGATACATCGGATCACTCCTTATCTTGCCTAGTTATCAGCGTTTCCTCTCCAAAGCTTTCGATGGGCCTTCAGACTGAAGCAGTTTCCGAAAACAATGGAACCAATCCTTATTTAAAGCACTAACGGAATTTCTGCACTGCTCTAGTCTTGTAAGCAGAAGTGTACTCGACTTGCGATAGACGCGCTCATGCGAAACTCAACTTTTTCACTCTTACCGGACACTAAGAGATTTGAAAGGGCCAAGAAGAAGACCGAAGGACAGATGGAAGAAAGACTGCAGTGTCTTCATAGAGATAATACGGAAACGGGAGTTCAGAATCGAGAGAATTCGAAAGAGCTTGGGGAGATTTTCATCTATATTTATAGATATGGACAATATTATATTTTGATAAATGATTTAATTAAATTTTGAATTCAAAAGGTAGATAATGATTTTGCTTTTGAAAGAAAAGTGCAGTGATTCGTTTCAGCCTTCTGAAAGAAGAAGTTTTGACAACTGAGGAGAGTTTCTTTGAAATAAACATGAATGTTTGGGAAGCTGTTGCGATAAAAAGAATGGCAGCTGCAGGAGGACGACATGCATCTAGAGGCGCTGGCATGCATAAATGAAAGGGCGATAAAAGATGAAAGAGACTTGCTCTATTTCAGCCAAGGAAAGAACTTTCTTACGAAGGAATACATGTTCATTTCCAGTATTCTGTATATATGTTTAATTATATTTTGCTCATATTAGGTAATTTATCTTTTGTATGGCTCTTAAAATGTAGTGTAAATAAAAATATTAGTCTTACAATGTGAGCCATAGAGTGATCTGCTCTTTTCTTTGCTCTTCACATCCAGTGCCTGAAGATGAACTGAACGGTCGAAAACGTTCGCTTGCAAATATATTTTGGGTAATAGTACAAGTACAAGTAATTGCCATTTATTTCTTCATCGATTATATGAAATATCACTAAATATCGCTACGGAAGATTAACCATATTGTTTGGTGACAATGCTCAATGAATTATTACGTTGATTCCAAAAGCCTGGATACCATCATTCAAATAATATGGTATATTTCATGTTTGTTTTGGGTATAATAAAAAATGTATCCATGTTGGTTCGTAGGTTTCTGTGGCGATCGGTTGATCTCTGCATGACGATTTCCGGATTTTGTGCTGCGAGGATGAAGATACCAGAACCATTATGCAGATATTTCCAAATCTAGGAAGGAAACAGTTTTGGAAAATGAACTTAAATCCCGTAGAGCGTCCTTGGCCATCCCATCATTTATTTGATCCCATCATTTATTTGAACCCAACTGTTCAATCTTTTTCCTTATTTTCTTAACATTAAAAGTATAGATGTTTCCAATCTTCTCACATGATGTTGGCCGATAAATATGGAAACTGGTTGAACGGGAATCCCTTACCTTAAAGTTTCACAATGTAATTTAAAATAAAGTTGTTTCTAGAGGTAGAAAAGCGTAATGTTTATCGTAATAGCTGCTGCTAATATTTATTTGTTGAATTTACAGAATAAGAAAAGTATTAATTTAGCATAATTTGTGATCTTCAATAGGTCCAAAGATCTCTACTCAAGATTTTTCTGCCTTCTTCCTCTGGAAATTCTTCTTCCACCTGAAATATTAGTATGCTTTCCTTCGATAGGCGTTGACTTCGTAGCGCTGTCCCAGTCCTTTAAATTTTTTCACAAATTTAATTCGGACGAATTTTTCAATCATCTCCCGGTAAGGATGATTATATCTCGTAATTTTACGATTATCCATGAATTTTTTTATAGTGAGAGAATATGAAAGTGTCTTCAAAATTAATTAATTTTAAAATTCGGCGAAGGATGCAATGAGTGAAGGATGCAAGGCGAAGAAAAATGAAAAACGGGTCCTCACAAACAAGGAGCTCACTCCTTTTAACGCAGTTTAGATCTTTTTGCGGTTATAATTATGCCGTCAAATTTGAAAATTGTGATGGGAAATCAACTTCTAAGTTATAAAAAATCACTGAATAACTTCAGAAAGCAGTAACGTTTATTTTTCACAAAACAAATAGGAAAGTAACTTTTCGGTATGGTTCTTATTGTGTGTACAAAAGATAGAACAAGGGGAGAATAGAAGTTCATATATTTACACGTCCTCATAAGGACGTACAAATAAAAATAAAATCGTTTGTGATGATATAAACATGGTGATCCTTAATTTTGAACTATCTCCATCACCAAGAGAGACGAAGAAGAGGAAATTTCTCACCTTAATGCTATGGAATTTAATTCAATATCGGTTTCAATGATTTATGTTAAATCGTGGAAATAGAACCATATTCTATTTATTTATTTTTGTTTTCGATAGTTAAGGTTTTGCTCTAAATTGAGCAAGTTCATGTTCATGTCTAAATTGAGAAAGTCCGTTCATGAAATTTACCTCCTTCGTATATTTTTATCGGGTTCTAAAACTTAAAACCGTGGGAATTTTTATTTTACTTCTTAGCTGCCAACACCCATTCACAACAATTGTCAGTAGCCATTTACGACGAGGACAAGAACAAAAAATGCATGCGATTGTCTACGCCTATACTGGGAATCGAACCCGGTTAGCAGCCTCGCTGTTTTAAAAATAGTTACTTAGCAGCCATGCTGACTGAAGGTAGGCTGACAGGCCGACATATTGCGTCATAAAACGAAAAAAAAACTTTCAAACGTTCTACATCTCATCGCAAGTTCCAAGTAGCTGGTGAATTTAGAAACTGTGCCCTTAAGATAAAATGTAGTTCAGTTAGACGCATTGATATTTCCGTGAAAGAGGTTTTCCTTTACATTTCAGTTTTCTCCGTGGATCACAGTTGATATACCTTTTTCCTCTTTGATTTGCAATGTTGAAAACTGCGCTCGGAAACTATCGGATTGAACTTTTCGCCTTTGAATATTCTCGTGATTGGCTGATTCCTTTTTGAAAGAGAAATTCTCTGAAATCTCTTCAATTGTATCTTTGACTGATGCAAATTTGCTCGGCGTAAGTTTACGAAGTCTTTGCAGTTCCAATCGTCTCCTTTGTGCAGTGGAAACTTAATATTAGTCTCTTTTGTGATTAATTTCTTATTATGAAATGAAATGACGACTATAACGAGTGTATTGCGACTAACTCTATTAGATTCCGGATCAAGTAAAGGTTTGCGTTCCAAATGTTAGTCTGTCTTAGGAACTTTAGTGGGGTTATTATTTTTTATCAGGACTTTATCATTAATGCAGGGGCTTAGCCAGGATTTCTTTCTGTGGGAATTGAAGGAGTAAACGCAGAATAGCCTACATTCTTGGGACAGAAAACCTCTTTCCTAAATGTATCAAAGATGGAATCAAATTTATATTTACGTATGTTTCGCCATAGGGGGCGCGTTTAACTGCAAATATGTATACAATTACATTGCATACATTTTAAAAACCCATTTTGGCTCTTGAAGGGTTAACACGTAACCCCATTGTCTACGCCACTGATCAATGATTGAATAACGAATTGATGCGGAATCTGGTTTTTAAGGGTGAAGAAGACCGACAAATAGCTAATTGAACGTTATGAATGACATTGTTATTATTTCCATGAAACTCTTTATTCGGCAGGGTACTATATATTATATATTATTATTGTAGATTATAAAGAGAGGAAAGTGGCATACATGAAAATAAAAGTGGATATAATGAGAAATACGGAGAAAGATACGAATTAGGCGAGGCGAATGAACGAGGCGAAGAATGTGTCGATCTCGAAAGAGTATGGCGGAAAAGATTTGTATGCATGAATTACATTCATTAATAATATAAAACTTGGGCTTAAGCAAAGAGGATTTATTCCAATCTGCATTGCAATGCTGTGTTTGGCAATCAACGGTTAATTCATAATTTGCACCACTCTCCCACAAGAGAATCTTCTGGCTCGATAGCTTACTTGTAGAAAGTATCCGTCCGGAAAGTAGAATATTACAAGTTCGAGTCTTGGTCCATTATTCTTTGAAATTTATCCTAAGTACACGCCTTTACTCATGGACTAACCACCAAAATGCAAAATGTACGTACTTCCGGTTAAAACTTTTTTCCTTGGAAGTTTATTTTAATCTTTCTAATGTTTTCGAACAGATGTGCCAAATCAGTGGCCGCATGCGACTCTCGGCCACTCTTGCGACCAACCTCGTCTTACCTCGACTACTCTGCAATTCAGCATTTTCATTGCCTCCTTCTAAATCGAATTCGTCCTTAGCTCAAGTTTCTTGCTCAGAAAAGGCCTGTTGTTGTTCAAGTTGGAGGCCGAAATCATGTTCAGTGCAGCTTCCAAAGTCCGAAGGAGTGCGTCGTTTGAAAAGTGCTTTGAAAATTAAATTCACCGAGGGGGCTGCATATGTATGAAAGATTATGATACGGATAGGCCAGAAGATGAGGTGACAACCTTGAATCCGGTCGCGTTTTGTTTTCTTAATCGTGGACTAAGTCTAGTTTTGTATCATAATCTTTAGTAAATTATGAAGATGTTCCTCCAAATATCGAATGATATGTTTCGTTAGGCCTGCATGTGTCAAAACTGAGATGAAAAATCTTTTGAACTAACTTTCTATGTGGTAAAATAAATTAATTCCACAATAAATTTAAAACGTTTGATTTCCCTGAATGTACCTTCAGTCAATAGTATCCATTTAGACTTACTGGTTTTTTTCCTTGAAATTTTGTTGTGTGCCCAGGGTGTCACTTGTGATGCGGCGCTCGGACATTTGAAGGTTGTACACTCTCGTGTCACTATCACATCGCCGTGCGAATCTAGAAACGGACCTGTTTCAGGGCCCTAAAGGGTTTGGATTGGCACGACACACATTTCCTGTAAATGAGATACCAGAATTTGGTTTTCTTTTTCTACAAAAGAGTCCCTTCGGAGGGCTGAAGCGACACATAGAAAAGACCAGTTATTTTTAAAATGTTAACAAAAAAGCTAACTATTCTAATGTGATTAATAATCTAATTTGAGTACTGCTGCATGTTGTATTGCTTTCAAACGATGTGATTAAATTCTCCGTAATATGATTATGAATCATTGATATCGGAAAATGCACGTTGGAATTTGCTTTTAATTGTAATTGGCACCTTTTCCCGTAAATTATTCAGGATCCGCTTGATTCGCGTGGTAGTTTACGCTTAATCGTGAATTATTTAATCTTTACATCTAAACCAAGCGTTCACACGCATGAATATACACATACATCGATCGCGTTCTTTATATTTTCGCTCCTCGCAGGCTCCGATATCTCCATTTGGATATATAATGCTGTGACATTCGCCTCGATCTTCTCTCGGAATGCCGTCGTCGCATTAGGCGAAGGAATCGTCTCTCCAATTCCCTCTTTAAATCCGAATTCCCTTTTCACGCCTTGCCGCCTTCTTATTTCCTCGGAAATCATTCCTGTTTAAGAGCCGCGTAAAAGTTTCGCAAGAGCTGTTTCGCCTTCCCTCCGATGCACCGCTTTATCCCCAGTCGTTCCTTCCACGTGTTATGCTCCGGCGGCGTATTACCCAGAGAGAGACAATTGCGAAACGCTTCCCGGACTGTTTTATTCCTTAAGAGGGAAACTGCGGGAGTTATACGAGTCGGCAGAGAATAAATTGCGACGCATACGGTCGTTTCTCTACCTATATCAGAGTTCTTCTAAAGCGCTTCATTGGCTACTTCCGTATTTAAATGATCGCATAATCTTCCCTTTCAATCAATTGGTAACTATCAATGGCGCCCGAGATAACTTCCGCCGCAGTGTTGTTCGTGGGAACTTCTTTCGTTTGGTTACGCCGCAAATGTGTTCTAAAATCCCTCATTTTTGCTTTGATGTTGGTTTAGAGTTTGAAAAAATTAAAACCGTTTCGGATTATGTAATTTTCTATCGTGCATCTAGGTTGCTAAGATATTTCATTTTAGACGCCGCTTTAAAATCTGCTGTAGAGAAATGTAGACTTTCCATTTAAACAATCACAAATTATTTAACACGAAGATGAAATTTTTAATACTTTCACATGAAAGTGGTTATTTAAATTTAATACGTAACACTGATCATGTTCCTTGGAAATTAGAGCATATTCGTCTACTGATTCTATAGTTAATGAGTAACAGAACAATATCGAAACACCATCAAAAAGTGTACATTCCCTACGCGCATTTCGCCTTTCAAGAAGGCGTTATCAGTGGCACAAAGAAAACTGAGAGTCAGTGAGCAAACCTTTCCAAACCAAGAAAGTGGGAATAAAGATTCAAGTGACGAAGTCCAGGTGCTTAGTATATGATTTTTTGTTAAAATCTAAATCTGAGTTCATAACACTTCCTCTTTTTGATAAATATTATATAAAATGTTGAGAGCTTTAAGGTTATTAGCATTGAATATTAACTTAAGTTTACCATTAAAAATATTGAGCAAACATTTCCTAATTTTGCACAATATTCTATTCTTTCCAAATTTTTAAATTTATGTTTGGGATACACTCGAAGTTGTTCGGTCGGTCACAGATTTAGAGGTCTAAGTTTTAGTTACTCGGTTTTTCGGCTGGGAATCAGATGAATACTACAACTGTGATAACGACCCTTGTCTGGGTTTCACTACAGATGAGATCAATTGACGTTGGAAGGAATGTGAAAGGCTTTACAAGGAAAAGGGTAAAGGAGAATTAGCATTGAGGCGTACACCTAGGAAAAGACCAAGGATATTCTGAAAGCATTCACATAACGAAGAGATAAACTCATCGGGTACATATACTGATACATTAACTAGTGAATAACCTGAAAAGATAAAAGAAATCAATACTCAATTGATTAAACATATAAGAAATGGAATGGGTACGGAAACGTAACCTGAAACTTCACTTTCGGTTTCCGCGCAGATCGCAGAAGGGTACAGATGGTAAAATACTTTGTACTTGCTGCTCAATGGCTCTAAAAGTTACATTTTTCATGGCATATATCGAACAAAATTACTGCTGTTATTCAGAACCACTCATTCCTCACGAGATTTTATCTCTTCGAACAAGACTAAGTCGAAAGTAAATTAGAATTACAATTTTTTCCAAAGGAATAACAAGTGTGAAAAATAGCGACATGACTGAGACTCGAACCCAGGTCTCCCACTAGTGGGAGTTCCTTTGGGATCAGCCGCAGGACTTAATCCTGCAAATTAATCAAACCTTTTCTTAATCCTTACAATTTTTTCCATCGAAAGTCAAATGCGGTATATTTACAATTATTGTTGAGATATTTTTCAATGGTTAGACTAGGTTCAGTTTAGTCGTCGTGTTTCACTCCCCATATTTGTTTCATGACTTTTCATATTCTTCACTAGTATTTCACGCCCCCTGAAAATCCGATCTACGAAATTAAGAGATTTTCTGCAAAATTAGCCATCTTCAGTTTCGCCAATTTCCCACCAGTAAATGTGTCGCCGTTGCCCTCGTTAAAGTTCTCTTAAAACTATGAGCGTGCGTTCCACTGACCTAATACGGAGCGGCTGCGGGAAACTTCCCTTTATGACGTCCGTCTGCAGTAACAAAACTACACGTACACCTCGATCCGTACTTTTTTTGCTTTACAAATCCCTCTGTCGAACGCAGAAAAATTAAAGTAGTAATTACGATAGTTGCGAGAAAACGAATGGACTCGGTACGGTTTCCGATGCGCAATTTTTTTCTTTATGTTTAGTGGAAAGAGAGCGAGGCCATTAGCATTCTAAAAATGTCGCTTTCAATGGATTCACATTTCGCGCAAACAACGGCCGAGTGTTAATCAAAGCGAGAGAGAGATAGCGGCGGCAGTATCACCATTTCCAACCACCCACTGCCACTTTCACTGCGTGCGATACCATACCTCCCCATTCTTGCTCCTTTTAGATTCATTCCCTTTCCTTTTATTCCCTCTCCGCCATCTCAGTTTATCTCTCTATTGCTCACCTGCCGTCAATTCCGGAAACCCATAAATATCTCCATAAACAGAGTATCATGTTAAAATACCCCAAAAAGTCGGGAAATTTGACACGATGACTGGAATTCAATCGTTCTGTCTGCGTTTGCTCTTTTCTCCGGGACGATTAGCGAATCAGACTGTCCCTCCTTTCCTCCTACCCTCTCTGTGCCCTTCCTGGCCCCTCTTGCCCCCTCTCAACTCCGTACCTGCCCCACCACAAGATCCCCTTTCTATCCACGAGTTCAC
>KZ308822.1:426936-570282 GCA_000376725.2 Ladona fulva
CGGGTTCAGTCAGATGTTTTTCCTAAGTGCATGCCTTTACCTGAAAAGTCATCGCTTTCCTTGTCAGCTCTTTAATCTTAACATTTCTCGGTTTGGTACATCAATTCTAGAAAGAAACTATTTGAATATATATCTTGATACATGAGAGAGGGCCAGCAATGCGTAACTTACTTTTTTCAACTGTATACATGGCATACACGCCATGATTGGCTACATTAAAAAAAAAACTTACAGTGTAATCAAACTTTTAGATGTTTGAGACATTTCCCAATTCGAAACTGACTATGCAATTCTCTTCCGGGCTCTTTGTTCGTTCGCCATTCAATGGCGAGTCCGGAAGATTCCGATAGATGGAAACGTGTTCAGGATACTCATGAACACGTTGAATTAAATGACGTACACGTTTTCATTGACTGGTGAAGAGTATAATATCTCATGTTAGTCTGTGGAGGTATAATATTTCTTTATATATATAAATAATGTGTGTGTATGTGTAAATTAGAATGCATTCATTTTTAGTGCAGTGTAGAAGAAATTTTATCAACCCCTCGATTGTAGGCAATTTTCCGTTTACTCCATGGCTCTCAGATCCCCCCTTAAATCATGGCTACGCCGCTGCTCATAGGGTCATTGGACTTCCTTCACTCGTAGCCATATGGCTCAGTGAAGAATGCAAAAGCAATCTACCTCAATCTTCACCTTGCCTAATATACCTCATTCCAGGAATTTCGGCGGACAGTAGTGGATGAGATGAGATTCCAACCAGTCTTTGGGCAGATCCAGAAATGACAAAACAGGCAATCGAAACATAAAGTCTCGTACCGGATGTATTTACATAGCGGAGCGTTGCTCCTTTAGCATTGTAATCGCCGAATATCGTGCGACGGCTGTTTAATTAAAATCCGATTGCGAATCGCCGGTCAGTCCGTTTTCTCGGTTTAATTTGCATCGTCATCAGTGACCTTCTGCGCATTTACTCCGTCGCGTGGCAACGGCCGTCGCAAAAATCCACGTTCCAAATCCAATTGAGTCCTCGTTTTCCCTCTTCGACTGAAAGTGGAATCCTTGCTGCGGTCTCCCTTTTTTCGCCCGATTGATTGCTCGGCACTTGCATTTACGCACGCCAATCTCCAGATTATAGAGGCAGCCTCGCGGTTGCCCATCTGCATTTATTCGGTGGATAATGTGGAAGAGGACATGGCCGTGCTCTCCGTGGCGATAGATCACGGATAAATGGGGGTGACTAGAGGAAATCAAGTGTCTACTAAGGGAATACGAAAGTATGTACTGTCGATGGGCAAAGTTTGAAAGCAAGATTGATGCTGAAGTGCATCGTTATCAGATATATTAAAAACTGTATAGCAAATAAAGAAAAGGAAGAATAAAAAAACATTAATGCTCGAAAATATGGATTAAACTGTTTCCAGTGGAGACAGAATCCACTGCTGAAAAAATTTTCTCAGTGAATGGGAATGAAAACGATAACCTGAAAATTACACATAGAATGCGTCAGAGGAGAGGAAGGTAATACGAGGGCTGGTCAGAAAGTTATGTCCCACATTTTTCTTCCAGCTACACCCTATACTAGTACATAATTCAAAATTTTATGCTTTCTATTTTTTGACGTTTTGCGCGTGTTTGTACATAGTTTCAGTTTTCTTCTGTAGATAGCATAGCTGTAGGAAGCTTTCACAATTCAATCTGACCGTGTTACACGTTACAGACAACGTGCTGTGATTGAATTTTTGTGTGTGGAGATAGGAACGGTAGGGAATATTCACAAACGTTTATGAAAAGTCTCTGGAACATCTGCAGTTGATAGGAGTACAGTTGGTTGTTGGGTATGGAGGGTGAGTGAATTAGAAGGCGGTTGAAAGTGAAAATCTGGGTCCCTAACCAGAGCAAGGACTGATACCGACAGGGCATACATGCCCTAGTGAATCACTGAAGGAAGGCAACAGAACTTGGAGGAGAGTAAGTGAAAAAGTAGGTTGAGCAATTAAAACATCATTCTTTCATATGTATAAATTTAAATTTTGTAGAATGTATAAGTTTTGAGGAAAAAAAGTGGGGCATTACTTTCTGACCCTGATACTTCCTGACCCTCATAGTTACTGCTCCATTTTCGACGAGGATTATAAAACGCAATCGTATTTTAACAGCTTCATTATTATCTTTCATGCTTAGTTAACCATTGTTTTCCTTCTGCTGCTCTCCCGAGATCGTACAAGCTTATAATTAAGCTGACCACGAGTTCCCTTTGCACCGGGACAGTCCCATTTTCTGATATTTCCGTCCTGTTTTTTTCGTAAGAAAATATGCGATTACTTTGTTTCGTTTTAAAGCCTTGCAAAGCCAATAATTTTGCGAAGACCAGCAGCAGACAGCAAATGAAATACTCAAAAGCATGTCTCATGTGAAGTTGAAATATACTGAGCACTTGCTCCGTAAATTTTATTCGAATAAGGATTGAGGTTTTACTACAAATTCTTCCACTAAAGTTTTACTTTTCCATTCAAATTACTACTTAAAAGACCAAACTACCCCCCTCCTTTGTCCAACCTCTACCTTTCCTCTTTGTTATATATTGCTTGGTGTTTTGGGTTCTGTTTGAGATCTGAAGATGGCATGTAACTGCTGAAACCGGTAATCTCCAAATAAATTCCTGTGTTAAAGTATATATATCTCTTCCTTCATTATGTTTTCCAAATTAAGAATAAAATATTTTTTTATCTAAGATATGGATTTCTTTCAAAGCATTATGGCGGTCGTAAATGTTTGATAACAACATATGAGTTCACCTCGAAAATTAATATAACCAGATTGGAATATCACAGTAACCTATTTTCGTCACTCACGCCGCCAGGTTACTCGAATAGTAACCGTGTTTCTCCGGGAAAATATATCTACGCTTTACGGACTACGGGTATGACTGATCAATATTATTGCCTATTCGTATCGAAACTTTACTGGTATTTGCGGCCAAGGAAGTATTGTATACGCTTATTTAGATCTGACAAGATGACTCCTAATTGTGAAATTTCTGCAATAATAATCACCTTCCTTACTTTCTATTGTGAAGATAAAATCCACCAAATATGACCATGGAATATATGGAAGATTAATTTTGTCGTAACTATTTCTATACACTAAATGAGGTCTCGTAATTCAGAAATAACAATTCCATAACGAAATAATTCGTCTGTGAGATGAAAAATATCTGAATCTCGTTCAAAATGCAGTTCCAGGGAAAATCGGAGATAATCAAAGTCTATCAGGACCAGGACTCGAACCTAGAATTTATCCGGGCGGATGCTTTAGCCAATAAAGCTATCGAGCCAGTAAAAACGTGGAAGTGAAAGCATAAAAGTGGAAGATTCCGGGTTCAGTCAGATGTTTTTCCTAAGTGCATGCCTTTACCTGAAAAGTCATCGCTTTCCTTGTCAGCTCTTTAATCTTAACATTTCTCGGTTTGGTACATCAATTCTAGAAAGAAACTATTTGAATATATATCTTGATACATGAGAGAGGGCCAGCAATGCGTAACTTACTTTTTTCAACTGTATACATGGCATACACGCCATGATTGGCTACATTAAAAAAAAACTTACAGTGTAATCAAACTTTTAGATGTTTGAGACATTTCCCAATTCGAAACTGACTATGCAATTCTCTTCCGGGCTCTTTGTTCGTTCGTCATTCAATGGCGAGTCCGGAAGATTCCGATAGATGGAAACGTGTTCAGGATACTCATGAACATGTTGAATTAAATGACGTACACGTTTTCATTGACTGGTGAAGAGTATAATATCTCATGTTAGTCTGTGGAGGTATAATATTTCTTGTAAATCTTTCAAAATTCTTCAGAAGATAATTTACACCCCGTGCTACATGCCGAAAGACGGCTTGCAGGGTATTTATGTATATGTAGAATCTGTAGGTGGATGTAGATACTTATCAAGTTTACAAATATAATTGTAACATGTTCATCGTATAATAAGTTACAACCTTTAAGACGAGCCTCTATGATAATGTGTCCCTGATTCTTAGAAAGGTAATTCCTGGTAAACCAAATCAAATTCCTCACCTTATAGTAACTTTGTCATGCGGAGACCTACGCCAAGCACACGACGCCTTCTCTTTCAAAATTGCATATTAAAACAGTCTCATAATATCCTTAAAAACGTATCATTTCCATGGGCAGTTTATCGGGAGTGATAAGGAAAAAAAGGTGTCTGAGGGACGGAAGAGATTGGGGCATTCGTAGGCGGCCATTAGAAGAGACCATTTGCATGGCGCGATTTAGCTACCTTTTGCCATAAATCATTACTCCCCTTCGAAGCCCATCGAGGCCTTTTCTCCTCTAAAACCGTCCAAATACCGCGAAATCCCTTCTCTCGCAGATATTATCGGTCGTCGAGGACGTAATGACCCCTAGGGCCATAATGGACCACAATATTATGGGGAATCTAATGATCGGGTGGAGGGGGCTAATAGGGGATGAGATTACCGGAGGGGAAATTAGCTGTGAGAAGACTCCTTAACTATCGAATGCATTCGGAGATTTATAGCATTTTTGCGATATGAATGGAAAGAGAGTCATAAATTACGATTCCAACAAAATATCGGAATGGATATGAGCATTTTGCATGCATTTTGCGTGAATCGCTGCCGGCGTTTAACACTAAATTTATCGATGTTCAACTTTTAAACAATCAGAAAAATCCACGGGATGGGGAGGGAATTGGATTGAATTTTAAGTTTAAACTTTGAAAATGATACGAATACGCGATTATTTCTAATATATATTACGTATTTTTCGCACTTTCAATGATTCAAGGAATCCATGTCATCGAAACTTCATTCGTAGAAACACAGAACTATATCTCTCATATGTTATTCACAGATGAGCATGCATTTCAGTTGGTATATACTGTGGATTCTCTGCATTACAGACACTCGTATAATAAAGACGACAAAGGCTGCAAAATTTTGATGTAAAATTAAAAAAGTGGTAATACGGCGAAGCACAATAATTATCGGTTCCATAATAGTTAATTGAACAAAGTTGTTAAATAATTAATAAGGTCGAATGAAATAAATGTTACTTGGCTGTCGTATGAAAATGTATTTTCAATTTAAATTAACCATGACATTTATAAATGTCAAAGGGTATGGTGTTGGACAAAATTTGATTATTTTTTCGGAATTATGTTCATTTCACGCTGGAGATAAATAGTACTAAGGAAATTTTTACTGTTACAAGGTTGAAAACAGGAAGATCGGCGTTGGCAATTGATTAGTTTAGCTAGCTCACCTCCCCTAATACTCAATGTTATTTTTGACTTTACCATCACTTTATCCTCACTTATTTCATTTTGTATCCTCAAATTATTTGTATTACTGTATCCTTTCTCTATTTTCTTTTGTACATTGATTCCACTCCTCTTATTGGATTATTCCACACTATATTGTTCGATAATGGCTCATTGGGATTTCTGGATCGTATAGCCAACTCATCTTAGTTCCCCTTATTTTGCTTTAGCCCTTACACCTGATTCCCGAAAGATCGTCCATGTTTCTTCATTATTAATAAATCTCCTATAGTTTTCTCGTATCTTAATGACAAGCGATTCTGTAACTTCGATACATACAGACCTCTTTTCTGTTATCTGACTCAACCTTCACATTTCCATATCGTACTTTTCTGTAACCTTTGTTTTATTGCGACCTTTCAGATTTTTATTACAGCGCAATTCGATAAAAGTAAAGATTATAAAGACTTTGTCCAAATGGCCTTCGTTAAGTTGTTCCCGACTAAAGCTAAGTCGGAATTACGTGGTTCTTAATTTTCCTCTCCCGTGTCTTCCCACACATATGGAAATTGCAAGATTGGCCGATGCTTTCGGCTGAATTGAAGATAAAACTTCAACTATTAGAAAACAGACCCCAAAGAAGAACGCGCCATAGGAATAAAGCAAAGAATACAAACGTTATTAACTTGCCACGAGAAAATACAGCGTGGGCAAAAGAAAACATTTTGTCGTAAAACCTGATTTTCCGATTTATGAAACCTTCGACGTCGAGTTTTACGTAACTCATTAATTTAAAAGTTCGGATTGATAGTGTAAAGAATAACAATTTTATTGAATTTTTTGTTATAGATTTTTGTTAGCCTTTGTTCGCAATTGAGCTAATATTTATGCCATGTTGCACCCCGACTTATTCGAATTGGACTTACGTGATTATTGGCCGGTTCCACCAATCGCTTAACTTCGGGTTAGCTGTCGAAACATGCTCTCTTTTGCGTAAAACCAATCAATGGTTGGTTTAATATTGCTGGTGATCCAGGCAGAAGAAGTACCTTCTTCTGTTCATTCAGCAGTAATAGCAAACTTTCACCCGCCTATTTCCGCATAGAATATGGAACAGTCCTTGCAACTTTACTACTTTTATTAGACCGTATCAATTGGAAGGATTAGCACTAAAAATGGCAAAATTTTGGATTTTCGTTGCTAATTCAATGCAATCATGTGAAAATCGAATCAAGCAAGGATATCCTTTGAAATGGAAAATTCTAATTGGGTTCGGAAAAGGGGTCTAATTGATACTCCAGGCCTGCAATTTCCATCTGCAGCGCGGCCATTTTGGAATTCGTCGTGTAGACATTTCAAATTTGGACCGCAGACCACAGCGGGAGTAGCTGAAGAGGCTACCTTTCGGAGCGGCGAAAGGGAGAGCCTCTTGGCCAGATTAATTAATCCAGCGATCGCCTTTAATCTTAACCAGAACACGAGCGCAGAGGACGTATAGTTTCGTTCACTACATTCGTCCGCATATCGATGAGCTATCTTCACTATCGCCTTTGATATTTATTACGAAACCATCGCTTCTAGATCTTCGAATCATATGACAGTTATGCGACGTCGTAGTTTGCGCGGAATTATGAGCCTTCTTACGCTTTAACCAGTGTTCTCTCAGTCGGGAATCCGAGAGACTGCGTTACTTGACAATTTAGCAATTTTTCGCTAGATGTCGCCAATATTTCCATTTACGGCGACTTTTTTTATTTCGAAAACATCTGTCTGTCTCATATTGCATTCCCTTCTAAGTAGAGTTCCCTTTACATACTGATTTGTTTGATTTAAGCACAAATCAGTGTGAATTAACATTTATTCCGGTTGACTTAAAGTTTGTAATACACTCGTTATTTATGTAGTATCTGAACTTTTATTCCATTCATAGCAGCGAACTTGAACCTTTTATTTTTTAATTACTTTAGAGTAATATCGGTCGGTAAGGAAATGGAAAAAGTCCAGCCAAAGCGATACGATTTGTTGCGGTAGAAAAGCAAACGTAATGCAAATGGTCTTAGACGAAGATTGAAATCCTTGAAAGAAAGTGGATTAGAAACTGGTTTGCGATTGCTTGTTAAATTCAGACAAAGTACGTACATTTGCGGAAGGTGTAATCGGTATCATGCGACCCCCTTCTGCTACTTCCGCCGATTCGACAGTGAGCGCAAAATAAGAGAAATAGACCCGAGTACAAGTCGTTTTAGGGACTTATTCTTACCGCGAACGATACTCAACGACAATAAGCTAGAGAGGTAACCCTTGGTGTTCACACCCCCTGCCATACGCCGAAAGGCGGCTTGCAGGGCATTTATAAAAATCGTATAGATGTAGGATAAGCACAGCTTATGCACCTTGCAATGCTCACAAAAGTTTCCTATATTAAGTGTCCAATTGAAATATATTTTGGTTTTCTAAAGCATACTTTCGCATCGACTTATCATACAACGAAAAAGAGAAAATTCTAGGAAATTAAATGAAAGGGAGTACAGGATAAAATTTCCTCGACAAAGAGCGAATGTACTCCTTAAAAATACTTCCAGGCAATCTACACAAGGTACTCGTTTTTTGTCCGATGTTTGCGATCGATTACCTTTGAAAATGCGCCTCATTATTTTCTTTTACCACTGGTATTTACTACGCTGAATTTAAAAAACGAGGCGAATCGCTGTACTACTGGCTCTTTTCACGCTTCTGGTGGAGAGAAATAAGAAAACCCGATACATTTTCATTGAAAATGATTCCTGAATCACAAACAATATAGAGTTTAAAAGGGCATCGAACTCTCCTGGAAATTTCACAGTACTGGCTGATAGTTTCTGGGAGGTCTCTGGAACGTTATGACTATGCATCGCCATTTTGAGAAGTCCTATTAACCATTGTTAGGCCGCTAAATAAGGCCTCACTATTTCTCGACTGAAGACCCCGGAAGGGCCCTTGCATTAATGTAAGGACAAAGAAAGACGTGCCGATTGCAATGGAAGCTACACCGACGGTACCAAACTCCCATAAAAACCAAATCAGAAACAAAGAGCACAAGATTTTCCATTTCCAAAATCCGCATATATTTTTTACGGGAAAATGTATTTATATCTTGCGCCCTGGGGTCGAACCAATGATCAATTTGGAAATAGTCGATTGTGTTTATGAAGCATAATTCCAACTTTTATTCTATCTTTTGGGGAAGTGCTCCAAAATTAATAATGAATTAATCTCCTTTTCGTATAGGAGAATCTTTCATCGACCTGGCGCTAAACTCAGGATCATTGTCGGAGATTTATTTTCAGTTCACGATACGGAAGCGCCCTCGCTAACTATCTCCCGATCCTTAACTCTCTATCTTTCTGAAAGTACATAAAAAAATTCCGAAAATTCGCTCTATGCATTCTTTTGAAAAAAGTTGGGATTTAGGGATCTAGGATCGGGTGTTCACCTTTTCTGGAGATCTCCAGGGCATTTGTGGCAAGAAAAGCCCATGCCTGTGGTTTATGTTGTTCATTTGTATCCTGTGTATAAATTTGTATTTTTTCTCCTGTATATATTTATGTATCCCCTTGAAGTTTCTATAGATACCTATTAAATATAGAGGAATCTAATCCAATACGTAGGAATTACATCTATGGAATTGTGGATAAAGGTATTTATGTATTTCCTAAATTCTGCTGATTTTCCAGGAATATCTTCTCCAGCGATATTTCGGTCGCAAACAACGATTTGGGGGGCCGTTGAAACGTGACACGGTCCATTTTTCGGTTAACCCAAAGAAGTTTATTTGTTTCACGACGAAATAAATATGTTTCGGCCCATAAACTTGTCATAAAGCGGAAATCTCGTTAAAATATTATGTGACCGCATCGGCAGCGAGCCAAGAACCGGACAAGCGTCTGTCCGGAGGAAAATCGGACATGTGGCAACGGTTGGGGAATTCGCGGAGAGGGGAATCGGTTTGGCGGAGCTCCCCGGTGTGGGCGATAAATAACTGTGTGATGCATAGCGTGCGGTGGAGGAGAGGCGCTGAAGGGAGTGGGGCCCCTTTATCCTCCGTTAATGCGTCGCCGCAACACAGAGAGGTCTTAGAGATAAAGGTGAGACGTGCAATTCCCTTTCCTCCACATCTGAGACTACCTCCGCCGGCGCTTCCTCCCGACTTCCGCGGTTAACGAAGCGGCCTCTACCGTTGTTTTCTTTATTTTGTTTCGTTCCA
Source organism: Ladona fulva (assembly GCA_000376725.2). Taxonomy (NCBI): domain Eukaryota; kingdom Metazoa; phylum Arthropoda; class Insecta; order Odonata; family Libellulidae; genus Ladona; species Ladona fulva. The sequence goes on from KZ308822.1 coordinate 436,495, forward strand.
TTAATATTTTAGCACTCTCGGGTTTCTTGTTCCCGTATTTATAGTGGTTATTTCCGCCTCGGTGATTATTTGGCGGCAGAACAAAGGTTCATATGATTACTACACGATTTCCTTTCAAAAATAACAATATAATCACAAAAGACTGTGAGTTTTATGATAAATTTTTATTTTACTATGCAATTCGATCAATTACCTCTCGCAAACATTCAAATTTTAGATCTTCCCATTTAACTCAACTTCAATAGTTCGTTTCCTGCTCCTTTACATTCATAAGATGCCTCTCAAACTTACAACACTCGATCACTAGCTCGTTTGGAAATTTGCTCATCTCCCGGCTTCTGTGACAATGTTTAAATTGATGCGGTCTGTCCTCTTCATTTGTTTGACTGCTTTGAAGATTTGGGTAATAACATTATTTTCTCATGTTTTGTGCTCTTATTTATCTTCATATTTAAATTAACACGTGTAAGTTATGTAATTCCACATGTTACAAGCTTAAACTTGGTTCACCAAGAACTTTAAAAATTATCTTTTCTCCCATAAAGATCAATGCTTATGGTTTCAAGAGGCAAGAACGGTTGTTATTTTCAGTCTTCATTTTGATTTATGCTTCATCGCACAAAACACAGTTCTGCAGACGGCAGATGCAGCCCCGCTCTTATCTTACAATCAATGTTAAATCCCATAAATTGTATATTTCATTTAATTTCTCATTTTGGAAGTGTGTTTGTATCTTCCCTAATATTGATTTCCAAAGGAAGAAAACTCTGATCCTCTGTTACGCTGTTCACCAAAAGAAATAATATCTCATTCTAAATGTTCACGCAAATCTTTCCAAGAGGAGATCGAAAATTCATCACTATCATTGGGTTCTCCGCCATATTATATGATGTGGACTAGTTTTTGATGTAATGTAATTCATTAAAATTTCGACTGAGTTTTACCAAAAATGGTGAAGTAAATGGCTCTTGCTCTAATTAAATTCGATAAGCTAAAGATTTGATTTATTAAATGAATTAATACGTTTAGGGATTTTGGAATTATATTAGTAGATGTTGATGGGAAGGAGTAATTATGTTCTTATAAGATTAAATTATGGAAGCAGTTCATACCTTTTTAGTGCTATCGAAGTCAGTTTGACTTCTAAATTCATGCAATTCGCCCATCGGCGTGTGGCAGGGGTTCCAAACACCAAGCTATCGACCAATTTCGTTTAGTTGTAATTATCGCGGATCTGCCGTGGAGGAATTAATTGTAATTTTTTTCCGGTTCGTGGCAGAAAATTTATCACACTATTCTGCAGACGGCATTTTAGCTCTCGTAGAGTGTTTTCCTTTCTGATGTTGGTGTAGCTCTCGTTGGCCGAAGCGATCGATTGCTTAGGAGGCGCGAGATGAGAATATCAAAGCGTAATTAGCAGTTGTGCGCGGCAATCGCTTCGGAATGATTTACTTTCCGTTCGATGCAAGTCCGTCGATTGGTTTCCTCTTGCCAACTGCTGAACTGCATTTGAGGCCGCCATTTTGTGTGACGGACAGTCGCTCGGTTCATATTTCAGCCTTCGACGAAATGGCGGCGCTGTACAAAACATTTAACGAGAGAAAATATTGGAGACACTTCTTTGGTGCGTTTCAGCTTAAGGTCATGAAGTTCGGTTGCACTATCATCACAGTCGGTTTGATCGAGTATTCGCTCTGTACAGCTCAGATTCACGAAACATGAAACTGTGAAGGAATGCTGAGGAACAGATTAAGTTGATCGGGATGTGGGCTTAGTTTTCTCGGAGGAATCCCTTACGTATTAATAAACGACCGATGTTCACAATAAGTATTCTTTTACTGCATATTAAGTACTCAGATGAAATTGGTGTAGAATATGCCGCGACAGGGAATCGAACCACGGATCGAACCAATTTCCGCTGCCGGTTGTGATATCTTGGAGGATATTTTCTGTCCATTTTCATGAAGATTGTTGACCAATCGTGAAGTGGTCGCCACTAAGCGGTACCCACATCCGTAGCGGTCCTCACTGAGGCATCCGACCAACACAGAAGGGTACCCGCCAGGGAAAGTGGGCGTTCGTGGTTCATTTGGTAGACTTTTTCACGTCAGTTTATCATTTGGATTCATTCTCAATCGCAGAGTCATAAGTGCTAAGTTCCTTTCCTTCAGTTCTTCAGTAGTGGGCCATTCCATGCCAAGTGGACCAACGGTCCCCGCTCGACCATCACGAATTTCAATGAAATTTTGTGTGAACATAACTTCATATCTTCTATGAACATTTCCCAAGTTTTACATCCATCGATGAAATATTTGCCGAGATATAGTCATTTGTTTGACCCCCTACCGCAGCCTTCTACAGTTAGACATCGATTTTTAGCAACTTTGAGACACGTTATCTCAGGCAGTATTCCGTTGAGCAAAACAAAACTTGGTATTCTTATACAACCTATGCTTCTCCATTACACAAAATAATAAGAAATCTTTAATGAGAGAAATCTGCGAAGAAAATTTGAAGCAAAATCGGCCCAAAAAATTATGGCTCGAAAAAAATTTAAAGTTTGGCATTTTATATCTTTTGAAATTAACATACAATAAACACGAAACTTTGTGCCTTATAACTACTGTATACAAGGTGTTGGAATAAAAAGTTTCATTTTCTTAATGTCGCCCGTTAGTTTAAAAATTGAGTGCAAATATTGTGATTTTCGTTACGACGCCGAAAATTGGGTATATTCAGCTCACATTTACAAAAAAAGACCCTCTCGAAACTTTTCCAAATTATTTTTAAAAGAAAGAGCATGCTTTTATCTCTCTAAAAACCTAATTCTGGTTTTTCATCGCGGGCGTATAAGGCCCGAGAAATCGGGATGAACATGAAGTTACCTCCGCCCGAAAAGTGTGGCGCGAAAAAAATTTTAAAGTTTAGCATTTTATATCTCTGCAAATAAACATAACATCAACGCGATACTTTGTGCCTTATAACTTCTTAATACGAAGTGTAAGAATAAAAAGTTTCACTTTCCGAATGCTTTCCATTGGTTTAATATTTGACTGTAAATATTACGAATTTCGATACGACGCCGAAAATAGGGCATTTTCAGTTCACATTTACAAAACAAGACACTCTCGTAACTCTTTCCGATTTTCTTTATATAAAAGAGCAGCCTGTTAAACCTCTAAAGATGTAGACTTGAGTTTTAATCACAGACATACAATCCCTAAAAATAGGTAGGGAAGAATGTTATGATGCTCTATTACAACCTCATCCATTTTCTTCAATTGCGCACAAATGCAATTGTAACAATGAGTGTTACGCATACGTTAAGTTACTCTCTAAGAACAGCTTTTAAGCTACTTCTCTGCGAATTCAAATCCCTTCCATTAATGACAGAGGGATGATTTAGGGAATTATTGCATTATTTCCAAAAATTTGTTATTTCATTGGAAATATCGTTGTGAATCACGCTCTTCCTGGTATTTAACGATTAATATCTGTCTAACATGTTTATCTAAAGCGAGGTTAAGCCCATGACTTAAAGGGGAACGACATGGCGGATCATTATAACAGTGACGGAGTTACAAAATGCTTTCTCTTAAAACATTAGAGAATCTATTTATTACTCAGATTCATTTAAGGTTTGGGTCATGAAGTCAGAAAAAAGCGAGCAGTATATGTGAGTGAATTGTGCCGCCATTTTTTTCGATTGGCGAGTCAAAATGTCAGCCTAGTTTTTTAAGTCGCAGAAGCTTGTCTTCTGATTGTTCAAGATATCGCAGATATGCGTGATTCATCAACGAATTAAAAGCAGGAAAACATACTTAGGTTTTCTTGATAGATTATGGATGAAAAAAATGCTTTGAACATGGGTTGGCTATTAGTTAAAGTTTACGGTGAACAATTCAAGTCATGAAATGGAATTAAGTTCATCTCCCGAACCTCTTTTCCACCCAAGTTTAACGGATTGAAGTTTATTGTCAGGTAATTAGTTTTATTTCGTTGTAATCATGCGTCGCTATAGTAACCCAATTGGCCAAGAATATTTAGATGTTTAAAACATTCCGTATATCGGTCGATAGAACTCGTGTTTGAAGAGCAAACGGGAAATAGGAGTTACTCTGTGCACGTTTCGAAAACAAAACTTCCATCTTCAAAGGTGTTCATCAAGAAAAACATTTTCTCTGTAGTTCCATTTTCCTCTGAACACCCATGAAAATAGGATTCTTCCGAAATGCTCATAGGAATAGAAATCCTAGTAATCGGTAATCCGGAACTTGTCGTTTCTCCAAACACGAGTTCAAACTGCCGGCGTACGGCTTACGGAGTGTTTTTAAACCTTTAAATCATTTTAAACTTCAAGAGAAGATACGTACTTTTCACGTAAATCAATTACGATGGATTTGGTTGAAGATAATGAAATACATTCGCTTAAAAGGAAAGTTGATTGTATAAAAACATATTATAATACTATACGATTTAAAGCATTTCTGAATTACATACGTACATGAAATTAATCTTACTTTTGATTTAAAATTGTGCTAAGTTCGCTGCATGTTGAGTCTGTTTGGGTATTTTGCTCCCTTCGCCTAGTGATGTAACTAGGTTGCGTCTCGTCCGTTCTCTTAAAAGCCAAACACAGTGGCGTGGGAGTCAATGTCACGTGTCACCCACTGTAAATGCCGCCGCCCTATCTCTCAAAGAGATGCTGCGCGAGTACTTGACTTTACTTTTAGACCTAAAATTGATGGTCGGAATGGTTCATTTGAATTTTGGTGCAAAATAGAGAGAAATGCACTTTTCATTCAGTTTTGTTTCAGATTCGTACGTGCCTGTGATGATTGGAAAGCTGTAAATTGATAATGGTATACTTGTTTACAATTATGAAATGCTTTCAAAAGTGTCCTTCATAGGATGATTGTGCTGCACTCACTTGAAATTTTCCTTTTCAAAGATTATGTTTTAGCAAGAAGGGCTAACTACCTCAATCCTCATCCTACCCATTAAGCCTTGTTTTCTACCCAGGGGGTTTGGTAAAGGGATGAGTTTCAAACAGAGCTTATTTTGAATATTTAGCATCTTCTAATTGATTAATGAACCTAAGGATCTTTGATCCTAAAGAAATATTGGTAGGTTTAGGTTTTGATATTTTTTGTAAGTTCTTCCGTTCAATGTATTGAAATCTTACGCACACGTATTGGCGACAATAATATGGAATGATAAAGCTAGCCAACGGACTAATGTTGCTGTTTAAAAAATGGGAAAGGTGCAGCAAAAACGAATATCATATGTAAGGAGTTACTACGACAAATCAGTGGGCGTTACTAAGATGCTTCAGATCACGGAGTGAGGATCTATAGAAGATAGAAGATTTAAATAAAGGTTTCATCGACTTAATATATTCGGAGAAAGTACGTTCTTAGAAGATGTAGCTGATGTTGCACGTCCTCACTGTTGCATGAGTCTTTCTGATACAGAGAGAAAAATCAGAGTAATAGATTATAGAATAAGTCGTTTCAAACATTCATTTCCTCCGTGAACGATACGCGAAAGTAGTCAATTAGATGGTGCATGCATCCTCTGCCTCGCCATGTAAGACAAATTACTGAGTACATATGTTTTTGTGGATGTAGCTACATCCTCCTTTCCCAACTGGAAGGTTATTTTCTTTTCCCAGAACCTTGTCGTTTCTAAAAATACCTCTATCAAAGCCTCACTCTTTCTCCAGTCTTTAATTTCCTCTTTTTCTTTTCCGAATTCTTTTATGACTTGCTTCCACCAACATTTCAAGGGCCTTTCCACGTAATGCTCTTCTATAGGATGGTTTCCATTATTACTCTTCTAGGCACCGACCTCCGTCTTTTCACATGCTCGCTTCGCTTCAATAACCTTGGATCTATTTCTTTCGTGACTCTTTCTCTACGAGAATTCATCTTTTTTTGTATTCTTAACCCTCACTAACAATCCAGTGATGCTTCATGAAAGATCTGCATCACTGGGTCCAATAACATTCAGATGTTTCCCATATCCTCATAACTTTAACTCAAGCGCGCTTAAATATCCGTCAATTTGCTTCCTTGTTTGCTGATTGACTCGAGTTTTTCACATTCAAAAAGATAAAGTTTCTTTAAGTGTACCTACTTCCCAGGAAACGACCTTAAAAAATGAAAACAAACTCGTAAAATATATGTTGTAGAATGCTTTCAAACACCAATGATAAGTATATGCAGCTTTTTTCTGATATTAAAATCGAATTCCTTTAGTCGTAGACTGTGCAGTGGAATGTTGATTGTAAAATTCAATTTTCCTGGACAACAAGCAGAAAAATCAAACGAAGAACAATCTGGTGGATGCCCTCTAAAAGCAATATCGAAAAAACGTTACCTCTCCTTTCTTTCTGTCGCCCTTTTCCAGTTACTAACCTCTCTATAGAAACATTTACAATTCTCACTTTGTAATCCGTTAGGAATACAACTGAGACATATAAAACAAACTAATGCATCAGAATGGACAAATGATACCGCCGATAGAAGAAAAAACGAAGAGTGTAAGGTGTGATTCGGAATGTTAAAACAAAATAATTTGTAATCCAATCATTATTTTCACCCCTTTAATCCAAACTCACTTCTCAGGACTATCCTATTCTCTCCCATTATTTCGTAAAAGTAAAGTTAGGCAATCGAGTGGTCCAGAGCAGCCGATGGCAAACCCTAGAAAAGTTGAAGCTGTGTGAAACAGAAATTATGCTGTAATAATATTCAAAATGATGTGGAAAAACCACTCGGCAAAAGAGTTCAAAAAAGATACCTTAGCTTAAAAATTATACAGACAAAGCCAACTGGATCCAAGTTTATACCTTGGAAAAACAATTAATTGCGTCAAAAGTGATAAAATGAGAAGATTGTCAAATTAAAAAAATATCACTGTCTAGTTAATTATGACTTCAGGTTCACAGAAGAAACTGTGTTAAGAGATAAAGGATTTGAACGAATACAAGGAAACATACTAAAATAACTCTAAGAAATGAAAGTAGGAAATGACGAATAAAGTACTACCAAAAAGTCGAACAAATTATCCCGCCACTCACTGAATGTAAAAAAGAATTTTCTGTACACGCATTTCGAAAACCAAGTCGTCATCATCTGAAGGTAACGAAAAGTCATCCTTGGTTATTGAAGTAGCATAGTTTTTTTTAAAAACCTTCCGCCCATAAACATCAAAATTCCTCGTATTTTAATTGGAAAAAATCAAGGATAGGGGGCCCCAAATAGCGTACTCTAACTAAAAACATCGTTTTTACCAATGAAAAACGGACAAGGCAGGGTCAGGATATTCCCCTTGTCGGGCGACTGCACTACTAATCGAAATGGCCGTGTGCTTTAACCCATCATTTTTATTTGTGTCCGTTTTTTTCGTGGAAATTTTCCCAGGTGCACCTCGGTCGTAGAGTTTTCCTAGTTTTTCTTTCGAGCAAAGTTGCGTTTAACCATTTACTCACCCATGAAGTTGGCCCTTTGGAAGTTTTAGAAGTCTTCCAAATTCAAAAATAATTTTTTCGCGTAGCTGCAGAAATGAGGCAGAAGGTGGTTTCTGATCTCGTGAGGTTTTTGAGCTCGACGAAATAGATTACCGGCCATCCCAGCAAAGCGGCTTCCTCAGTGAAGTTCGTACTTTTATTGAAAATGGGTTAGCGGAAGCCCATCAGAATCTGCTCAGTGAAAAGACTCGCGATGTTTAGATTCCTCTAAACATTTTAGGCGATTGTAGAAAACGTTCTGTAATTAATACAATTGCTTCAGTACTGACAAACAAAGCGTACTTTCAGCTCGTGCGTTTGTATTCAAACGCAGCGATAACAAAACCACAGGCCATCCAAAAAGCGAGTCATGAGCACGATTACAGTCGTTATCAATTACCTACATTTCAATTAACACAATACAAGTACTCGGGAAGAAATGTTGTCAAGAAGTTAACGGAGAAATTAGGATTATCTCCTGGTAAAAATTCTAGTGCTTCCTTTGTGAATTATGAATTAAACAAACAATCGAATGAGATTCTCCTTCGACTCAATGTATTTATGGGATATTATCCGATTTTTACGCAATGGAACTCATTTTTTGTACAATTTTTTTATCTGAGGAATTACGCAAACAAACTGATGAAATTTGTAATTACAAGAGGACAAAATAATACGATGATTGAATAAATTATCGTAGCTTTCATGAGCGAAAATAATTTAAACATTCCAATTGCCCTTAATCGAGTGCTGATTACATATTTGATATCTTTTCATTATTTTAATTTGTGTTGGACTTATTTATTCATAACATAAAAGCTCCTTCCATTTATAAGTATCTTTAATATGTTTCCGACAATTCAAATATTTATTAAACGTTATAGTCTTACGGTAACATTCCGTAGGTTAATTAGTATGTAACATTACATTCTCCCAACATCATTTAAAAAAGTTTGATAGCTTTTTGATTTCTTTTGTAAATATAAAAAAGTTTGTATGATAAATTCCAAAAACAATGAAAGCTCTACAAAAGTCGACTTTTGCATGTCTATTGCTAAGGAAGGTTGTTTACTTTGCATTAAAATATGAATTAACTATGCCGCATTTGAAGTAGTCATCGTTAGTGTGTATTTAATTAAGGATGTAAAAAGATATTCATTTACATCTGATACTGATTCCATCCGCAGTTTTATTCACACATTTTTCATTTCTCTTCCGTTTTCTGTGCTTTCCCCCCCCCTCCCGCATCCCATCTTCTGTTACTTACTTAAATAACACACTCTGAAAACATGTTTCCTCGCTTCATTTTTTCTTTTTTATTCATTTACTGATTGCTTCCTCCGCGGAGACTTTTCTATTCCGTTAATCAATACTCTTTTTATTTTCTCTTCCTTTATTGTTCACGTCAGTTGCTCGCTTTGTGCATTTCGCTCTCGGGGCACACATTATGTTGATGTCTCTCTTTAGAATGCACATTTCGAATACATGACTTCTGTTAGCAGCGTTTCGTTAGCTTCTGCGGTTTTGATATTTGGAAAAAATTCTTTTTATACCTTTACTCATCTTCTGCCTCTTACATTTTGTCTTCTAGGTATGTGTGTATACATACATACATACATATATATANTACACACACATACATACACACACACACACACACATATATATATATATATATATGATCAGAAAAATACACATACATGCAGTGATTGTAGGCTGTCCAAAGCAATGAATGTATCCTCTTGGGAAGGATGTAATTTACTTAAACTAACATCGTTCACTTGCGATTTCTTCGTTTTTGCAGACGATTGGTTTGAAGAATCCAAGTTTAACAATATCCGTTGTATAATATGTTTCGGATAGGGATACAATGTTAAACTATTCAGGAGGGTTACTCCTATTTCAACATTTCACATTCTTCTTAAACCTGTTCCTGCTACCATTTCTCGGCGAATTTTATTGAATGGTCAGTTTGTTTTTTTTACAAAATGGGGAAAATGTATATTTCATTTAATTTTGTCTCAGTTTTTCTCGTGGTTGTGATAGTGTGAAATATAAGATATGCTGACGTCTATCTTTGCCACCTCTTCCGGAATGATATGGAGATTATTAATGATTGAGTCATTGTGTTGCATTTATATTGACCTTTGCCACTTGTGGTATTACAGCTCAGTGAGGAAAGCAAGGCAAGCAGTGTTCCTCATTCCTCACCTTGCCTAGCAATCTTCGACAGTTTGGCATCTAACGGTAATGGCAGCCATTCGGCCTGATTTTTTAGAGACGTAAAACATACAAATCATCTGTTGCATTTTATTTACGAATGTCATCGAACGCATATTTAGGCAAATGAGGTCTACGAAACGGAAAGAACTAGATTTCGTGTAATCGATATCCAAGCAACGCTGAAAGATGGAATTTATTGAGTCACGCAGTTCCATAGAAAGGAAGGCTTTCTTTTCGATGACAGAACTTTCCTCAAGGGACAACCTCTAAGAAGGGCATTCTCTAAACGATTTCCTATTCGAAGATGAATAATCCCAAAGCGCCAACTGCTCCCTTTGCACACCACCTGCATCTAAAGGCACATATTCAAGCACTGCCTCAGCATTCCCTTAAGTTTCTCCTCCCCAACCTTCATCTTCAAATGTTTTCTTATCCAAAGACCCCTTCCAATTCATCTCCAACGTCCCCAACATTTCTTTAACGACTCTTCCGTTCAGAGACTCTCTTTTCTTTGCTCTGCAATAATCTCGAGCAGGGCCTGGATTGAGATTAGCCTCTTCCCAGGCTTCCTTTAATTCCGCGTAAAAATGTCGGATACTGCAGAAATTCCAACCGGCGCTGTTGTTTTCCAAAAGAGTAGTTTCTAAACTGGTAATATGGATGGCGAAGCGTAACGCATTACGCATTTCCACTGTTTCTCTACGGGAACTTTAGGATAGCAAATGCTCTCTTTTGGACAGACGTAACTTTGTTTAAATGAATAATCTCTTTAAGAACGCGAGGTTAGACTAAGTTGGCCTCTCTTCCACCTCAATTTTTAATATTTATGTTAAATTTTATCTCTAAAGTTGGAAGATATAATCCAACAAAACACAAAAAAGTTAGGGTTTGTGGGGAAAAATATTCTCAACTGATGTTTGAAGAAGAGAAATCCCCATTGTGTTGAAAAAACCCAAAAAGAAGGGTGAAAAAATAGCGAAGATGTAGAGCATAGTATATAGAGCATATAATGTGAAAAAGAAAAATTAATACGAGTCAAATAATTGCAATTCATCAAATAAACACAATGAACAGCATAATACAGGTTAATATAGTTAAATGAACGATCTAAGAACAATAAAATACAAATCCTATGAGAAAGGTTGTAGTGAAAATGACTACAAAGTATACTATGACAATACACATACACTTAATATAATAGTTTAAATAAATGAACTCAATTGCTAATTCAAGCACATAGAAGTTAACAAATATGGTTCATATACATCACTTACCAAGTCAAGATGAATAACTAAATCATACATAAATCGTGTATCTTATCCGTAGTCAAGATAAATATATACGATACACCGGTAACTTTTCTTATGCACACAGTCTATACTAGATTTTTACTAATATAATACAAGATTATAAAGGCTATTTACTATTTTTTAAGTATATTATAAGTGGTACAGTACATTACATTTAAAAGAAAAATAAAGAAACACTGTAATATACTTTACGGTCAGTTCCATAGCAGAAGACAGGTCGAGAACATCATGCGATACAGATTTTATTTCCTAACTTTGGTTTAGACGCATAGAAAATTGATTTTTTAAGTAAAAAGGCACAGTGTACATTTTTCTTGATTTCCTTCAATTTTGAATGTGATAGCCGTGAAGTTAATTCAATTTTAACAACTCGTCAGCGAATCGATGGCAATAATAGAGTTGTCGATTAACAATGTTGTACGGTCACTGTAAATTATATTCTTGAGTACGAACTAACAAACTCTCCTTCAACTTAAGAGAATCATTGCTCCTCAGTAGAGTTCATAAATCAATGGTTTTAAATTATCATACGTTTTTGTTGGGGAAAAGTATTTGGGAACCAATTTCATTGGCGATCAATCTAAGGATTGGTTTGTTTCATCTCCCAGTTCTATTCGAAGCCATTCATTTCATCCCCTTACAAGTCAGAACTTCAACGATCACATCTTTCACGATCCATAATTTTCTGTAATTCCTCCATTTTCCTTCCAACGCTGTCTTTAGCAAGCGATAGCGTTAGTGACACAACTAAGCACCTGATAGTGTCCGATTACTTTCTTTCGTAGTTTCATCGAAGTTTCTTCAATTCTTAAAATATTCAATAATATTTCTGGGTCTATTTGGCCCACTTCACAATTTGGCAAAGGATGCTTTTACGCTGATTGAGAAATGCCATTCACCTGAGTTTTCTCATCAATGATTGTCGCAATTCACGCGTTATTGTTTGAGGATCTCAAATACGTCGCAGATCTTTCATTGAGATAAATTTTGCCGATTTTATATCGTCTTAGCGTCTTTCTTTATCGATCCAGGACTAAGAAGCAAGGGAATTTTATGTCTCAATTATCTTTAATGTTGATAAATATCGTTGACCTGAATGCGAGCCCTTTTTACGGCCCCTTTACAAGAGCTAAGGTCTTTAAAATAAGGAATTCCCCTTTCACTTCCTCCATAAAATGTTTCCCCTCTGCACTCTCCCTTTTTTCCAAATGAAATCAGCCGCTCTCAGTGGTCAGACTTCTCCGCATACTCTTTTCGTTTTACGGACTTCATCCGCTCCCTCCCACCGATTGCTCCACAGATTCCCTTCTCTCTATGTATGCATAGCATGCGTATGTGTACATATATGAATATGCATGAACGCCGGCTACGTTTAAAAATAGAATCAAATGCGATCCTGGATTTTAGATTGCAAATGAAGGAAGAATGTAAAGCACGTCGTATGGGGACTAAGGAAAAAATCGAGAGCACTTTATATATTTGCGAATAAAATATTAAAAGTAAAATAACCTACGGTTTGCGGAAACAATTTAGGTGTGCTTTTACCCGTGGAAAAAATATGCGCTCCATTTCTGATGAAAATTCTCAAAGTCAAGCATTAGCTGTTTTTTAAAGTTAACAATATGTAAACTTAAATCATTGTGTGTATGTTTGAGTAAACGAAATGCAACATTTTAAGAATTCGAAATTAACTAGAAATCTCATTGAAAAGGTTTTGGGAGTGGTCAGAATGTATAAATCAAACTCACGGCTTTTTGTTTTATATCTTAGCATTAATAAACGCAAAATATATAATCGAATATTAATAAACGTTTCTGTCTTAATTTTCAAATGTATTCACAATTTTCTTTTATGAATGTAATACTGTTCCGAAGTTGTTTTTTGGAGAAAAAAATGACAATAATGTGTCGTACCGATATCTTACAATTATGAAATATCCAATTATGGAAAATGCAAAAAAGGAATTGAGGGAAAGTAAAACTCAAAAAGTATAAGAAAAGCATCCAGATTGGTAAAATGAAGACTGAAATAAGGAAATTAATAGAATCGGAGTATTAAGTGCTAATTAATGAGATGGTACAGCGGCGTACCGACGAAAATGAAAACAAAACGTTTTTACCCGTACCACATGAAGATTTATCATCAGGCCTGATGATGACGCGACGGGTCGAAACCTAGGCCGCTTAATGAACCTTCATGTGGTACGGGGAAACGTCTAATTTTCATTTTTGTCAGCTCGTTATGCCTTCCTATCACAAAGTCTTGGCAGAATCTATTGATAGTATGGTATAGCAACCTAAACTCATTAAATGCATACATTGGCAGAAATAAACAACTTGTAACATGGAATTAGAATATTTATCTAGAAACTTATATGAATTCACAAAATCTTATTTCATAGATAGAATGGCGAGGTACCTCCATTCTAAGTAAGTTACAGCAATTTTCATCATATATTTATGTATATTTTATAAAAGCGCCAACTGCTCCCTTTGCACACCACCTGCATCTAAAGGCACATATTCAAGCACTGCCTCAGCATTCAAAAAATATCACTGTCTAGTTAATTATGACTTCAGGTTCACAGAAGAAACTGTGTTAAGAGATAAAGGATTTGAACGAATACAAGGAAACATACTAAAATAACTCTAAGAAATGAAAGTAGGAAATGACGAATAAAGTACTACCAAAAAGTCGAACAAATTATCCCGCCACTCACTGAATGTAAAAAAGAATTTTCTGTACACGCATTTCGAAAACCAAGTCGTCATCATCTGAAGGTAACGAAAAGTCATCCTTGGTTATTGAAGTAGCATAGTTTTTTTTAAAAACCTTCCGCCCATAAACATCAAAATTCCTCGTATTTTAATTGGAAAAAATCAAGGATAGGGGGCCCCAAATAGCGTACTCTAACTAAAAACATCGTTTTTACCAATGAAAAACGGACAAGGCAGGGTCAGGATATTCCCCTTGTCGGGCGACTGCACTACTAATCGAAATGGCCGTGTGCTTTAACCCATCATTTTTATTTGTGTCCGTTTTTTTCGTGGAAATTTTCCCAGGTGCACCTCGGTCGTAGAGTTTTCCTAGTTTTTCTTTCGAGCAAAGTTGCGTTTAACCATTTACTCACCCATGAAGTTGGCCCTTTGGAAGTTTTAGAAGTCTTCCAAATTCAAAAATAATTTTTTCGCGTAGCTGCAGAAATGAGGCAGAAGGTGGTTTCTGATCTCGTGAGGTTTTTGAGCTCGACGAAATAGATTACCGGCCATCCCAGCAAAGCGGCTTCCTCAGTGAAGTTCGTACTTTTATTGAAAATGGGTTAGCGGAAGCCCATCAGAATCTGCTCAGTGAAAAGACTCGCGATGTTTAGATTCCTCTAAACATTTTAGGCGATTGTAGAAAACGTTCTGTAATTAATACAATTGCTTCAGTACTGACAAACAAAGCGTACTTTCAGCTCGTGCGTTTGTATTCAAACGCAGCGATAACAAAACCACAGGCCATCCAAAAAGCGAGTCATGAGCACGATTACAGTCGTTATCAATTACCTACATTTCAATTAACACAATACAAGTACTCGGGAAGAAATGTTGTCAAGAAGTTAACGGAGAAATTAGGATTATCTCCTGGTAAAAATTCTAGTGCTTCCTTTGTGAATTATGAATTAAACAAACAATCGAATGAGATTCTCCTTCGACTCAATGTATTTATGGGATATTATCCGATTTTTACGCAATGGAACTCATTTTTTGTACAATTTTTTTATCTGAGGAATTACGCAAACAAACTGATGAAATTTGTAATTACAAGAGGACAAAATAATACGATGATTGAATAAATTATCGTAGCTTTCATGAGCGAAAATAATTTAAACATTCCAATTGCCCTTAATCGAGTGCTGATTACATATTTGATATCTTTTCATTATTTTAATTTGTGTTGGACTTATTTATTCATAACATAAAAGCTCCTTCCATTTATAAGTATCTTTAATATGTTTCCGACAATTCAAATATTTATTAAACGTTATAGTCTTACGGTAACATTCCGTAGGTTAATTAGTATGTAACATTACATTCTCCCAACATCATTTAAAAAAGTTTGATAGCTTTTTGATTTCTTTTGTAAATATAAAAAAGTTTGTATGATAAATTCCAAAAACAATGAAAGCTCTACAAAAGTCGACTTTTGCATGTCTATTGCTAAGGAAGGTTGTTTACTTTGCATTAAAATATGAATTAACTATGCCGCATTTGAAGTAGTCATCGTTAGTGTGTATTTAATTAAGGATGTAAAAAGATATTCATTTACATCTGATACTGATTCCATCCGCAGTTTTATTCACACATTTTTCATTTCTCTTCCGTTTTCTGTGCTTTCCCCCCCCCTCCCGCATCCCATCTTCTGTTACTTACTTAAATAACACACTCTGAAAACATGTTTCCTCGCTTCATTTTTTCTTTTTTATTCATTTACTGATTGCTTCCTCCGCGGAGACTTTTCTATTCCGTTAATCAATACTCTTTTTATTTTCTCTTCCTTTATTGTTCACGTCAGTTGCTCGCTTTGTGCATTTCGCTCTCGGGGCACACATTATGTTGATGTCTCTCTTTAGAATGCACATTTCGAATACATGACTTCTGTTAGCAGCGTTTCGTTAGCTTCTGCGGTTTTGATATTTGGAAAAAATTCTTTTTATACCTTTACTCATCTTCTGCCTCTTACATTTTGTCTTCTAGGTATGTGTGTATACATACATACATACATACATATATATTTGTAAAATTCNGACCTGAATGCGAGCCCTTTTTACGGCCCCTTTACAAGAGCTAAGGTCTTTAAAATAAGGAATTCCCCTTTCACTTCCTCCATAAAATGTTTCCCCTCTGCACTCTCCCTTTTTTCCAAATGAAATCAGCCGCTCTCAGTGGTCAGACTTCTCCGCATACTCTTTTCGTTTTACGGACTTCATCCGCTCCCTCCCACCGATTGCTCCACAGATTCCCTTCTCTCTATGTATGCATAGCATGCGTATGTGTACATATATGAATATGCATGAACGCCGGCTACGTTTAAAAATAGAATCAAATGCGATCCTGGATTTTAGATTGCAAATGAAGGAAGAATGTAAAGCACGTCGTATGGGGACTAAGGAAAAAATCGAGAGCACTTTATATATTTGCGAATAAAATATTAAAAGTAAAATAACCTACGGTTTGCGGAAACAATTTAGGTGTGCTTTTACCCGTGGAAAAAATATGCGCTCCATTTCTGATGAAAATTCTCAAAGTCAAGCATTAGCTGTTTTTTAAAGTTAACAATATGTAAACTTAAATCATTGTGTGTATGTTTGAGTAAACGAAATGCAACATTTTAAGAATTCGAAATTAACTAGAAATCTCATTGAAAAGGTTTTGGGAGTGGTCAGAATGTATAAATCAAACTCACGGCTTTTTGTTTTATATCTTAGCATTAATAAACGCAAAATATATAATCGAATATTAATAAACGTTTCTGTCTTAATTTTCAAATGTATTCACAATTTTCTTTTATGAATGTAATACTGTTCCGAAGTTGTTTTTTGGAGAAAAAAATGACAATAATGTGTCGTACCGATATCTTACAATTATGAAATATCCAATTATGGAAAATGCAAAAAAGGAATTGAGGGAAAGTAAAACTCAAAAAGTATAAGAAAAGCATCCAGATTGGTAAAATGAAGACTGAAATAAGGAAATTAATAGAATCGGAGTATTAAGTGCTAATTAATGAGATGGTACAGCGGCGTACCGACGAAAATGAAAACAAAACGTTTTTACCCGTACCACATGAAGATTTATCATCAGGCCTGATGATGACGCGACGGGTCGAAACCTAGGCCGCTTAATGAACCTTCATGTGGTACGGGGAAACGTCTAATTTTCATTTTTGTCAGCTCGTTATGCCTTCCTATCACAAAGTCTTGGCAGAATCTATTGATAGTATGGTATAGCAACCTAAACTCATTAAATGCATACATTGGCAGAAATAAACAACTTGTAACATGGAATTAGAATATTTATCTAGAAACTTATATGAATTCACAAAATCTTATTTCATAGATAGAATGGCGAGGTACCTCCATTCTAAGTAAGTTACAGCAATTTTCATCATATATTTATGTATATTTTATAAAAATATCACGTAAAGTAAGTTAAAATACGTCGAGTGACTTTACTCATTTTAAATACATTTCAGTAGAACATAAACTTCTCTATCTTAGTAAATCACTTTCTTAAATTCTATTAAACACTGATTTACAGTGAGAAACTAATAACTTACAATTATGTATGCAATTTATTTCTTTCAGAGGTTAAAAAAAACTGTTACAGAATGAATAGATGTTTTATAATATACCATTTATGCATAAACGTATATAAACTCTGTCTTCTATAATACATCTCATCTATTAATTCATCAAATCTCTTTATTTTAAATTTTGATGTAATTTATTTAGCCACATTTGTATTTAAATCTTTATACATGTTTATTATTAAGAATATATTATATATATTGGTTTATCCAATAAGCAATAAATATAGTATTATAGTGGCCAATTCTTAATTTCTCTCCTGACAGTTGACTATTAAAGGCAAAGAAGAATTGGCACCATAACATCTATATCCCTTTTCATGCTTATAATATATTGCAATATGATACCCCATCATTCCTAAATTCACGTGCCGGTACTATAATACCCCGAAGTTACGCGATTGGTGGGATCGCTCAAAATAGCGTATGTTGAATTCAAGCAAGTCGAGGTATTAATTTGCATTGTGATATTGCTTAATAGAGGCCAAGGGCTAATAAAACCTCTAGTTTAGGAAAGAATAATAAACGTGCTCTTTATACATATTATCATACAATATAAAATTTGAGTTACTTAAAACGAAGTTATTTCGATGGCTTCATTATATCTATCAAACTCGTCCGACGACGAAATAGCTTCTTTCTGCCACCCAGTGATTTGGTCCGCTACGATTTCGTCCCAGGGTGATTTGATCCCACGACGATTTGGTCCGCGGCGATTTGGTGCTCCGATGTTTTAGTAACTACACGCGATAAATTGGTTGTTGGACTATGTTTTTCCCGATGATTTTCGGAATTAGCTTCAAGTCGGAGAATTTCGCGACCGGCATTTTTCGCAAAACTTTGTCAAGTTGGACCTCCTGTATCATTGTGATGCGTAAGAGTTAACGCAAATGACTTGCATAGTTATATGCAGAATTTTTTTAAGAGTTGACATGCGAAGTTTCAGAGTCCTTGCTCGATAAAACCATTTCTGTGTTTTTGGCTGCTTTTTTTGATTCTACCCCACAATACGGCGGTTTGGACGGTCACTTATTAGAATAAAATATGTAGTATTACATTTAATATTTAAATTTAGACTTCTTCAATTTAGCGGAGAACGTCTCTCAAGATTGCTTTCTCCACATGCTTTATATATGCTGTATCCTCACATGTTATACATGTAGATGTAAGCTGCCTTTAGGCGTGTGGCAGGGGGTTNATTTAATTTTCTTATCTACGCACTTAGAACTTTAATTGCAATGATGGTATTAACCTCTTTTGGAACCGTTGAACATCATAATGTTCTTTTCTGATTTTCATGACAATTTATTCTAGTTGTTATGTCTTGTTATGAAATAATGTTCAGTACCATTTTGTTTGCTTTTCAGATGTAATTTAACCTCCCTTTTCCTTAAAACTTGGTTAACTATCAGTAGGTTTCTAAGGTTTTTCACACTGTCCTTCTTGTGGGTGTTTTCCTGCTGTGGTGTATTTTTTCCTAAGTTCTAACTTAGGTTTTTAAACCCACAAAGTAGTTATCTTCTGAGCACTTTTATCAAGCTATGTCTTTTAAATTTCATATGAAGAAGGGTTAGATGTAAGAAGAGACTTGATAGTTTCAATCTCGTCTTAATAAAGTCGCATTATTATTATTTTTATTATTATATCATTGATTAAGGTTTCTCCTTATGCAATGTTAGGAAAAGTGTTACTCGTAGAGTCATTGTGCTTCACTTACGTGGACTTGTTCTGGCATTCTGGCTTCCTGAGAAAAGCGAAGGAAAACTACCTCACTCCTCATCTTGTCTAGTCGCTTCAGCCCATTCGCGGAAGCTTTTCATTGCTTGGTATATTGGTATAGGATGTATACCCGGTATACTTTCATTTGGTTAGCCTGGGTGAAACTGGCCGAGAATGATTAGTCTGTACGGCGTCTTACGAATTAACTCTGCGAAAAGATAAGAAAAGCTACCTCACTCCTCATTTTGATTAGTCGCCTCAGTGCCTTTTCCAAAGCTTTTCATTGTTTATGATTAAGGAATGAGGTTCAAACCAGCCTTCAGGTTTAAGCAGCAATTGTGGTTGAGGTATAAGTAAAACGCTGTTGTGAAACCCAAATATTTGATAATTCGCGATTTATGGGAATTAGCGATTGGAATACATAGAAAGAGATTTACGACCACCTTTGTAAGATGCGCCTCGAAATTAACCTTCTGGAAGCTTCTATTCCTCCTTTACTACGTCATGCACTCCAAATATACAGGAATAATCTCTTCCTCTTCAGCAGTCATGAATTCAAATACTATTCTTTCCTTCTAAATCTAAATTCCGCATATTCTTTTTAAATTTATGATCTAAACTCATTCTTAACCTCTCCAAAATATCCATACTCACTTTTAAAAGTGCAGAAATCATTTGAAGCATAAATACAGAAAAATACCCTAATAGCATACATTTTCGTGCAGTGCCATCCTTATCCCTTTTCTTGTGACTTAAAAGCAGATTTTTACGAAGGAAGAATGGGAATTTTTAAAACGATCTCCGTAATACGCATTTCAACGATTTCGAATAATTAAATGCATATTCCTTCAGATGCAGCCCTTCCTGCATTTTCCGCAAAACGTCTTTCCTCGAGATACGATCGCGGCTACACTCAATTACTAGCTTCTTTCGCTAGCTCAACCGTTTATCTCCCCAACTTCTACAATAGGCCACTTATCTACGAATCTTGTTGAACTCTCGATTAGATCGCCCATCAATCTAATTAAACGATTTTCTCTCGCATTCAATTTATCCTTAATTTATGCGACGGCTATCCACCTCTCCGAATAATTGGAACGGTGGCTCTCTTTCCCGATAAACTCTCCTAAGAGAATCCTACGCCGTGTTAATTTCCGCGTCACTGCGAACACGTTTCCAGAGTCTACACTTAATCGCTTATCGTTCCAATACACCTGAATCCATTCGTTTATCTTCCCCCATCGTTTCCCAAACCGCCTCTCTCTCCGTACGAAAGCTTATTCTTCTGCATATTGGGAAACGTTCATCGCTCCAATTTTATTGCTTCAGGGGCTTAGCGCCGCTCCAACCATATTGGATGGATGAGGAAGGGGTTGGTGTTAAATATCCGGGAAAAATGAGGATCGGTCCGATATCATTTGCTATTCATTTATCGCACACGTGCGGAAACATAATTCATGATCAGGCAATCGTAGAAAGCTATTAAAGAAAATAATTAACAGAGAAGCTGAATGGGAAGTAACTAAAACCTCCTGTGCCAATTTTCCAATAAACTAGTTGAGCAGGATTCTTGCTTGCTCTCTACAGGGAGGCTGGACACATTCCATATGGATGCACAAGTATCTAAATTCAATAAATTTATTTATATTTACTGAATTACCACTATGTAAAACCTTTATTGTAGTACTAAACATCCCATTTTGGTGTTACTGGAATATTATTCGTCTTTTAAATTATCTTGCGCTAAGGAATATATACTACCGATTACCTTTGCACCTAAATCGATAGTGTGCAAGTCGAAAAACGGTTTATGGCGGGGGTATATGCGATGCACCCCCTTTTTACGATATCATCCCGAATTACTAGTGAAATTAATTAAGTTTTAACGATTGATATTCGCACATTTTACTTTTACATAATACATTTTCATTTTCAGCATTTATCTTGAATGCCTGCGCTGCTGATGGTCATGTCAAATAAAATAATTTAATCGTTTCAAAGTTGTGGTCCTGCTACTGATTGTTCTACATTGTTGCTGGTGTAACAGTTTAAAACGTCATTTGGAAGTTGGCAGCCACTATCTGAACTTATTTTAAAATGCTACCTCAGATTGTTAATAAATAAAGGTTTCATTTGTTAAGTGCAAGTTTCCACCTCTATTTAGTTCAACTTTATTGCCA
The DNA here is from genome assembly GCA_000376725.2 of Ladona fulva. NCBI lineage: Eukaryota > Metazoa > Arthropoda > Insecta > Odonata > Libellulidae > Ladona > Ladona fulva. The sequence goes on from KZ308822.1 coordinate 457,791, forward strand.
ATTCAGAGATTTTTGTCGCAAGATTGGGCTAATTATTCTTTCTTTCGTTGCGACATCTTAAACTCTACAAGAAATCTTCTGCTGTGTAGATTTAAATGTGAATTTTATCAGAGCATTTCTTAACTTTTTATAAATCTAAGTAGAATTATGTTTAATAGCTAAAATACTAATATTTATATATGTCATTTTTGTAAACGTTTATCTTATTCATAAAAAACAAATCTTAACCAATATATATTTTTGTTCCAAGTAATTTTTAATCATATGTAAACTTTGAGTTTAGTGACTTTTTATTTAATTTTCGGAGTTAATTTAGCTACATTTCCAAAAAAGTCGGCATCTCTAAAGTTTACTTCTCGATTGATTAACTATTATTGCTGAATGGGCGAAAGATTTCGCATGTTTTATTTAAGCCATAAATTCGGGGAATTATCAGTGAGGTTTAAAAAGGAACGAAACGATTTGCGCGGCGATCGAAATAACGAAGAAAGGACATAAGGTAAAGGGGCACAGATAAGGGGCTTGAAAATGGCAACAGTGGATGGATAACGTATGGATTGAGGGGAAAATACAAATGGAGGGGAAAGCGGTCCATTGGAAACGAGATGACATTCTATCGGCTACCCATGGAGATATCGCTGCCATTGAATGGCGTCTCAGGCATAATGAGGGGGGAAGTTCTGCGGATTGTATTAAAGATAGGTGAGAATGCATTCGGATCACGTAGGGACGCCATGTCAAGGAATGGACTCGACAAAGCTGAACTTCGGAAGAATTGTTTTCCACTCAGAGCGAAACTCGAGCGACGAATGTTTTTGAAACTTTTAAGTTAAAAAAGTTTAGCTATAATAAGGAACGAAAGAACTGAAAGTGGAGTTTTGAATGATTCGAACGGATGTTTTTTCATCCAGTGAAATTTGGGATGAAATACAAGTATATCGTGAAATGTCATTAGAAATACTATGTATATAATATGTGTCTATCTACGGTTCGATTGGAATCGATTCAAGTTTTTTATATAAGATGCATATGAGAAGTTTACATCCAAAGCTACGAGACATTTTTACGATAGATTAATTTAGAAGGACACGCCGCAGGCTTTCGTCAAAATTCTTTCCTTAACTTTAAAATTCAACTGTTTTGAAGTGGAGTTTTAAAAAAACCGATAATATGCTCCGTTGACGTTATCAGTTACACCTGGTAAATTGTTTCCACATGTTGGAGCCGAGTAAAAAGATTAAAACGATCTTAGCTGCCAAAAATAGATAAAATATTACAAATGAAATTTTAGACGTAGTCGAGGATGACTAAGTATTACATTTAATATTTAAATTTAGACTTCTTCAATTTAGCGGAGAACGTCTCTCAAGATTGCTTTCTCCACATGCTTTATATATGCTGTATCCTCACATGTTATACATGTAGATGTAAGCTGCCTTTAGGCGTGTGGCAGGGGGTTTAAACACCAAGCATCACTTCTTTAGTTCATGGTTTTCGCGTATCGTTCACGGAAAGAATGAGTTCTTAGAACGACTTGTCCTCGCATCTATTTCTTTTATTTCACCCTCGGATCTGCCGAAGTAGCAGAAGGGGGTCCCATAATACCGATTACTTCTTCCGCAAATATACTACCTCTGAATTTATCTAACAATCGCAGCCTAGCTTCTAATCTTCTTTCTTTCAATGATTCCTAATAAAGAGGGTCTGGCGTCACTTCCGTTGGTATTTTGAGAAGAATAGACAAAGTTTCTTTCAGAAGAAAATCAAGACCGCCGTAACTCCGAGATAGTGTAAGTAGATGCATTACATAAACCGGGTATATCTTGGAGAAAGGAGGTGAATATATCGGAGATGCTGGAGAAATAAATAGGATACGCGTGGAATAGTTAACTAAAGCAAATTTGTTTCCGAGAAAAAGGAAAGTGTGTCGTGAGAGACGGCAGCCGTCTTTATGGTGTTTGGTTTGGTGGAGGTGCGGTTTAAAAAGCCGATAACTCAATAAAATGGAGTGGATTAGGAGTGTGAACAGATGTGCAAAGAGCGGGCGGAAGACGAAGCGTGGGCGGGCTTTTCTTTCCGACCCACGGATCCGCTTTTAATCGCCTCTAACGTATCCTCGCCTCGAAATCCCATAAAAGAGACTTTAAGATTTTCCTACGGCGAAATTTTCTTTGCAGTTGTACTTTCATTTAATGTAGGAACTTCTTGTTTTCTCTCAAAAGATTTTCACTCAGCCATCTCCGTGTACAAACTCTCTTTTTTCGATCGTTGTCATAGGTCTGGCACAACATTTTTACTTTTCTCGGAACAAATACGATTGTCCCCCAAATAAGGAATCTGTTCCAACCTGTTGCAGCTTCTTACACACCCTAATGTTTAGTCTTCTCTCCATACTTTCGCAAATCTCCAGACCTTAGCCGTCACATGTTAATTTTCATCCCAAAATCTCTTTGCTTTATCATTTTAAGGCGCCGACGAGATCCCTTAATCCTTTTCCGAGCGCAGGAGTTTCGTCATACATTTCTCGGACAGACACTTCTACTTACGTTCCCTTCGCATTTAGTTTACATTCCTGAGAGGTTCATTTCGTGTCCTCCTTTGCTCAATTCCGTGTCTTATTTCGGTTTTGCTGCAACTGAATTACATACACTTGTAATTTTATCTTTCTTATGAATCTTGCGTTTTATTTTAAGCTTTCATGTGCGCTGAAAATTAGAATCCTTTTAACTATCTAAGAAATGCAAAGTAAAACATTAATTGAATGCTTTAAAATTAGGGTAATTTGATGATGCTACTGAAAGTTGCCTATGCAACCATTCCATTTAATTATCGAACAAAAGTTTGTTGTTGTTTATTATTTATTCAGCGAACAAGACGCTTATGAATATTCCAGTTACAGTCTTTCTTATAACCGAAAATATAATGTTTTAAAACTGAGCCTATAAACCTAAAACTTTCGGAACATGTAGTAAAAGGTCCACTATTAATAAAATTAAGTTACGTTTAATCAGGTTAGGTGCTATGCCACCTAACGGAAAACAAGGAGAACTACTCTAATACGTTCAGAAAAAATTCAAATACGAGGGAGGGAAATATATTTCGAATTTGTCTTCAAAAATTTCGAATTTGTCTTTAAAAATTTCTCATTTTCCGAAAACGCCAAATCGATTACGACATTTGCAAATTCGGAAAACCAATTTTGATAATGATTATCAACTCAGTAATTTTAATGAAATTGATTTACGAATTATTTTCTCGTCTTATGTCTATTTCTAAAAAGAACTCCTTAATAAGAAATTTTTGTTCACCTTACTTTGCCCTTCTTAATAAAAAAACGTCTTGCTCTGAAACCTTGTGTTTCACTTACTCTTTGGCCGGAATCTAGAAATTCTCGCGTTTTTTTAATAGCATGCATGCATCATCTTTATGTATGGTGTTTTTTTTTATTCAATATACATTCAATAAACAGGAAAAAATCAGCTATTGGCTAGTGTTTCGTTCTCTAACAATAATTTGTAAATAAATCGAAGTTGATTACACGCATCACCACTTCCTTTAGTGCACCGTCAAAATGTAAGGCCATTCATGCCTGCTTTATCAGGAAGAGAAAAAGGCTTCACTAAAAATTAAAATGGTAATGAATTAAAATTCAAAGGCCTTAAATGTAACAAATTTGAGTAGAGATATGAATATATCATAATAACGCAATGAGGACAAAAACAACTAAATTTCACGGATGTAATTGCATAGCTGATGATTGATACAATTTTCGCAAAATATATTTTCTTTTTTAATAAAAAGAAAATTATGATATGTTATAAATCAATTAAAATTTAATCAAACCAATATAATTCCCAGCTAATTTCAAAAATTTTCTCGGCCAATCTAATTTTCAATTAAATCGTGGCATAGAGATCTTTACCTATGTAAAACAGGATGGGATTAAATATTACGAAATATGTGCACTAATAGAAAACTTGTAAGAAAGATTTGAATGCTTTAATTACTATACAATTTGACATAGAATTAACATGCAAATGATGTGCATAATGCTGAATCAATTTCATTTAAAACTAAGGATATTTTTGTAAAAGTAGCATCCCTGTCTAAAGTTTCGTAAAAAAAATATTCGCTATTTTTCTATTTTAAATAAACGTTTTTGAGAGTTCAAACAGAAATGGATTTTAAAGTTTTGAGAAATTGTTTCAATTTCTTATGGAAGCCATTCAAAACGTCAGTTTCGAAAATTTTACTATTTTATGTTGGTAACACAGAATTTATGTTGATCTAGCTATTAACTATGATTGATTTAATACAGTAATGCTAAAAGCCTTAAGACATTTTATAATGGAAATATTTTAATTAATTTTTGTAAATTTGGTAAAAATTCTTCACAACCATTTTCTGACACCAAAATTGACGAGATTCTCAAATTACCATTAAAAGACCGAAAAACTTTGATATTAAAAAATGACTTAAGAATGACAGAGACAAAGTGACAAAGAAATACACCGCCTGGTGTCGTATTTACCTCACGCGAGTCATTAATGGTTAATTAGGTCGTTATGCCTTTGAACTCGATTTGTGTCGATACTTACTCGGGAGCTGATAAGCCAAAGTTCTGTACGTGAGTAACGAGAATGTACAGGCTGAGAATCTCTAATTCGAAAAGCTTTTGACTGAGATTGTTTCCAGATTTTGCAATGCATGATTCGATTGGTTTTAAGAGAATTGAGACAAAATCGGACTTTCAGAAAAAAATACCTTTTATTTGACGTAATAACGTGTACAGGAATTTAACGAGCGAAGAATGCAAGCGCGTTTTTATCTATGAAAAGAGGTTATTGGACCAATAAATGAATCCTTCAGGAATGACGAAAAGGCATCCTATTCGATGGAATTTTAAGTTATTTCCTTTAGAGTCATTTTCTTCATTCCCGAGGACTCTTGTTTTAAGTCTTATTCTATCTTATGTAATGGTGTTATGGCTGTTTTTGATAATATCCAAATATATTAAAACCACATTACAGAAACGTATGTGGATAGTTTATTACGGATTTCGAATTTCGGAATTTTCTATTAGGGATACTCAACATATGTTATATTTTTGGACATATCTTTCCCTTTTCTTCTCCATAATATCCAAGCTATATATACGATTCCATACGAGAATTCCATCTGAGGCTACACATTCTATCTTGCATATTTAGATATTTATCCACAACGACTCCTCGATGTATTTATTCCTTATTCGTGTTCGTAGATGCCATTACGCAATACGAGAGGCTGTAAGAAATTCCTAATTCCCAAGACAGACAGCAAATATTTCACAAATCATCTACAGTCATAGCAAGTAACCTTTGGAACTCATTTCTCCAGGTATAAAGAACTCGTCCTCCGTCAATAGCTTAAAGAGAAAATGCTTCGATGATCTTTTAATTCAGCAGAACATAAATAATTAGAATGTACCTCCACTCCATTAACCCACTATGATTGCACCACTAAATGCGCACCATTTCTCAGTTAATTAAAAACCTTTTGATTTTCTCATCCTTATTGAGAAGCCTTTATATGGGTTGGTGAAGTTATGTTTATATTCATATGATATTTTATATTTCTTTTTTCATACAATATTTTCTTTATTAGTATAAAATTAATTTAATTTTCTTATCTACGCACTTAGAACTTTAATTGCAATGATGGTATTAACCTCTTTTGGAACCGTTGAACATCATAATGTTCTTTTCTGATTTTCATGACAATTTATTCTAGTTGTTATGTCTTGTTATGAAATAATGTTCAGTACCATTTTNCATAATTAAAGTACGAAGTAAAATTCGTTGAACTTTCAGGTTCAGGATAAATGCAAATAAATCTTAAAACAAGAATATAAGACGTTCTGAATGTTGGTTGCCCTGCTTTCGTGACTTTGAAATGGTTTCAAGATTGTTCAAGAAATATCAATGTCTATAAATTCTAGATACCAAATCAAGATTTACCAAGAAAATCATTGAAAGATTGAAGATTTCGTAAAATTACTGAGTAAATTTACTGAGATGGTAATCGAAATAATTACTGGTTTAACGAGCGTGATCCGAAACCGCATTATATTCCGTGTTTGTAGCAAGTTCATATATATTTATAATTTCAAATTCATTTTATAAATAATAATCTAACTAGTATGGATTTTGTTTGTCACGAATCATTTACTGCTGATTAATTGATTCCTCGTGATAAGCCATTTTGCTTAGAAAGACGTGATATATAAAAGAAAAATAATTTCCTAACTTCAGGAAATCTCACATTCTGATATTCTGGTACGTAACCGCAAAAGATTTTCTACATCGGAAGTTGTCTCTCGCTACTAATATCCAGTATTGACATACCGGAAAGCAGTTTAATTCATTTTTCATAGTAATCACGTGACTCGCCGTCTAGCAGTTCAGTGCATTGGAAACTCCAATCCAAACCTCCCTAACGGAGTTTTGAAACTGTGCTTTTTGACAGAAACGAGTATTGCTTTTTCTTTGTAAATTTGGAATCATTTCACGGAATCCTCACGCGAAAGGAAGAAAGTACTTCACGAAAATCCATTCTCCAGAGTTGTAGAGCCGACAAATTAAAATTCTGATGAATCCGAGGAGAGTAATCTTCTCTTACCGATTTATCCTTTATCATGTGTTCATTGATGACAAAAATTCCCTAGAATAAGTAATATATAACAAGGGCTATTACAACGCTGACTTTTTATGGGAAAATCATTCCTACGTTTTGCAAATTGTTACTCCCACAAGTCATGAACTTTTGAAAGTACTTCAGATAACTAGTGAGGACTGTTCGGCCATATTTTCATACCTATCTTCTCTTTATTATTTTCTCTTGTGTCCATATTTATAATCGTACACTTTCGGTATTCAGACTTGAAATTTAATAACGAAATAAAATCAACGATATTAATAAGTCTCCAGGAAATATCGATTGATCTTTTATTTTGTTCAATTTAATTGAAATCAAATTTTAATTTTGCAGAAACTTCGAAACAGTTTAGAGAGAGACTGTAGTTTTATCTATGTAATATTAAGTAGTATCAACAAGCTTAAGGTGGTATTGGCATCAGTGGAAACAATTTTCATATTTTAATATCTACGTCTACATACGTACCCTGCAAGCCGTCTTTCGGCGTATGGCAGAGGGTGCATGAAACATGAATCTTTTCCCTAATCTATCTAATTCGCGTATTGTTCGTGGAAAAATGAATTTTGACTGAAAAAAGACTTATTATAGCTTCTATTTCTCTGATTCTTTTCTCGCTGTATCAAAACGTCCTAAAAAACTGGTAGAACACACAATATCTGCTACATCCTCTACGAAAGTACCTTCTCTGAAGTTTAGTTTAATAAGAACTTAAATTAATTATGTCTCTGTTTACATTACTTAACTTCAAGACATTCCCCTTCCTGGGTTTCTGAAGCATTTGAGTAACGCTCACTGATTTTTCGTAATAATTTTTTACGAAAAGTATCGCAATATAAAGTTCTGAAGGAATTAAAGATTGTCCGGCTTTTTTATGTAATTGGGATATCATAACTTAACGGCGCATTTCTTAGTTTCGATAAATTCCTCCAAGCCGCAGTACTTTCTGCGGAAAATTAATAGGATGAGTATTTTTTCAAACGAAACAAATTTATTCATTTTTTATTTCTGGTTTTACAAATGTGACACTCGAATTTCGAATTTGAAATACATATCTTTCGTAAAGAGTTTTCGAAAGCTCACCGATTTAATACAAATTGTGTTCTTAATAACATCACAAAGCATAACTTTTCCCCATCTCGTTATTAAAACCTCGCGTCATTGGACCTTTCACCCAACGTCGTTCACCTTTATGGCGGTCGTCCTTATTGCGACTACCCCTGCATCACCCGAAACTGGTGTCCTCTGCACCCGAAACTTCTTTGCTCGGGATTTGCCCTCTCTCCCGTGCGTGGCTAATGAAGTCGTTTCCGAGGGTCTGCTAAACGGTCTCCGTCAGTTGGTCGTTGTTTAGAGGCCAATCAAAAGTCCTCTCCCGGGTCGTTGTCCGCCTACTGTTCCCGCCCATTTGAGTCCCTTTAATGAGAACGCTCTAATTATGAATTTGCAATTTTTCTCCATAATCGCCCCCGCTATGCTAACTACGTGGATCATAGATGAATATGCCCACTGATGCTTATGCTATTCTGCTGCTGCCCTCATTATTCGTTATTCACAGATGCAGATTTTGGGGCTCGTTAAAGGTATTTTGTGGTCAATGAAGTTTTGCGAATGTAGTCGGTGGCGGCTGAACATTAGACACCTGATTTCAGAGGAAGGCTAATTAATTCAATGGATTAGATTTGATATTTCGCAGGAATTTGTAGACACGGCTGTTTGCTAACAATTCGGAAATACTCCTTAAGAGGTTTTCGCAGGTTAATGGCAAAAATATTTTCCCCCAGAGATAGGGAGGTTGAATCACCTCCATCGAATAAAAAAAAGAATTGAAAACCTTTTCGAGTCAAATTGGCAAGAGAACAAGGCAAGAAGGACGTCTCATAAAGTGTAGTGTCCAAATTAGTAAAAACCATCCAAGTCTAAAAATGAAAATTGTGGACAGCGTTGTCAGTGTTTAAAAAACTATCTGAAAAACCTAAATAAGCAACCAATAAATGGACCAACCACAGGGGAAACGTTCTTCAAGAGTTCACTTCCCCGAATATTACTCCCGAACTAACTTCAAGAGAAGTAAATTCGGGTGTAAACCCGGAAAAATTAGGTGTATAAGAACTAAAAATATTTCAAAGAGCAAAAAACAAAGAAAAACGACTTGCTGAAGAGAGACCAAGTGCTGTATGAAACCAAATAGCAGCAGCAAAATTGTAAAAGCAAAATGAGCGCCACCATAAAACTGGTACGTGTGTAAAAAAGAAATTTTTAGAAAATCAAACGAAAGCAGCAAGAAAAATAACCACAAAACCCTGCTGAGATCATACGTGAAATATATATTTCGACCACCAAATTGTCATCTTCAGTGACTGCAGGTTTCTAAAGTGCCGTGCCTGATCTGAGGTGAACGGGTTAGTGACGTCAACTCATGAGAATAGCGGGGAGAGAGAAATTGGCCCTTTTTCAATGAATGACTTCATTCAATGAATAATTAAATAGTATTTCATTCACTTAATGAATATCTTTCTCTGATACCTTTTTTTAAATAATGAACACATTTTTATGTTACTGTTCTTTCGACTGAAATTATAAAGGTTCAATTTATGGAGAGAGATTTCAGTCGCTGCATTGAGTCATATTGTCCCTCCATGATTTCCTGTTGAAGGTCCTGCTCAAGAAACTGGTGGGCATTGTAAAATAATTGAGCAGAGGGGTGGCCATTGGTTCGGTTCCCGGTTCGTGAACACGCTCCGATAATATCCGGAAAATTGATAGAAAATAAATTTTATAATTTTGTGAAAATCATCCGTTGTCATTCTAGAGCCAAATGCATTCATAGACCTGCTCGAGTCATCCGTTCATTCGGCTGCAAACTTCAGTATCGAAAGTCTCGTGAGGTTATTCGTAAACTTTCTGTCGGTACCGTAAATGCATAGTTAAGGATATGTAAGTTTCCATTGCATGATATAGGAAAAAAACCTCTCGCTACGGCTGTCCTACCTTATGTAGCGGGACTTTCAGGTAAAATTGGCAGAATATTAAACCGCCACAACATCAGGACGGTGCATAAACCGCACAGAAAGATTGGGTCCATGGTTTCCAAACCCAAGGACCCCATAGTACTAAGGAGCTCGGGAGTCTACAGCATCCCCTGCGAGTGCGGCTTATCATACATAGGTGAGACAGGAAGAGCAATTGAAACACGGCTGAAAGAACACTCCCGCTGTATACGGCTCCGTACCCATCGAAATCGGCAGTAGCAGAACACTCGCTAACTGAAAACCACCAAATCAACTTCGACGGCGCCAAGATCCTTGCCAGAAGGACGGGATACTGGGATCGAGTTGCGAAAGAAGCTTTAGAGATACGACTACATCAGGATAATATGAATCGGGACGAAGGATTTTTCCTCAGCAAAGCATGGAATGGGACAGTGAGGAAAATCGCCCAGCAACGGAGACAGTATGCATCAGCCAATCAGGATGCAGCAGTCACTTGAAAAAGTGAGAGGCAACCAGAGGCGAGGCATAAAAGGACCACCCCTCGGCATTTCTCGACACCCTGAAGATGGCTGCGAAGTTTGTGGCCGAAACGTCGGTGAAAATCGACCCTATCACCCGGCTGATTACCCGAGAAGAATTTCTACAATATTATGGACGCTAACTCAGGGATTTGTAAATTTTCATGAACACAGTTTAAAATTAATAAGTAATGTTTTAAACTGAATGTTTCAGCAATGCCCTGTCTACATAAAATAATGGACATCATAATATTCACTTTGTAAATCTTTGTTATCGTGAATACTCGATTTGATTGAAAACACTGTTATGTAAAATTATAAAACAGAAATTCGAGATGTCTCTATTGTATGTGAAATGCTGCATTAGTAATTGGTTATCGATTAAGAATTCGATAGGTATCCATCAATGCCTTTGGCGTAACGCAAAAATCTCGATAAAGTTAATTAATATTCGATTTGACGACATATAACCGATAAAGAATGCATGTAAAAATCGGTTAGAGTGCAATTTTTATTTAACAAGAAAGACAAAATTGCCTTCATGCAAACATATTATACAAGTGGAATTTCGCTTGAGATGTAGTAATCGCCATATTAATTCTATGTTCGTGTTGTAATTGAATTAATGTTTAGACTAAATAATTATTCCAATTGGGTAACAAATGTAGGATTTAAATGCTCAAATTACTTAATACCGAGTGCATACAAAAGTAAGTTTTCTGTTAATTATTGATGGGTCATATTTCTACGATTTGCTGTTCTGATTTCTCTATTCTATATTGCGTAATATAAATGGATCAATAGAATCATTGAGACCTCCACTTGAGTCGCACGTTCGGTGAAATCAGTTCCATTTCCGATGGGAACTTACCTACGAAATGATATTAGCTGTCGAAACACTTTTGAAGTTACTTACCAATAATGATTTGCTTACCTCCTCCAATAATGACACATCTAATTAAATATTTACCCGAATAAATTTCCGAATAGATACCTGACGTGTATGAAAGAGGTGTTTAGCATTGGTTAGGACATTAGGAAAAGATAAATGGAACAGAATTAATTAAATGGAATATGAAAAGGATGTGAATGGTTCTAAAGTGAGAAAAGGACCGAGGAAAACTGGTTGAATTAGATAATGAGATACTGAAGAGAATATATATGTAATTGAAATATTAATAGCAAATGATCGAATAGATATATGGAAATTTATTATGTATTGTGAATTTGTTAATTTATTATATGTGGAGGGATATTGCGAATAATTAAGGTGCAAATCCGCACCTTATTATCAATTAACTCCGCAAGCGATTGGAACGGGAGTGTTCTGCAACTTGTCTGAAATTTCGGAACGAAATACGAATTTTGGTTTTGCAGCAAAATAATCTCTCGATGATTACCTTAGAGATGACCTTTCGCTGCATCTAAAATATGAAAAGGAATTTAATTCTTCTCGCTGTAAATACCAGGAAATATTTTATTAACTGGGTCACTTAAGGTTTAAAAACATTTCAATTAGTAAAAGACAAGTAGGCATTGCGTTGCACAACTAGTTTACCTTTGTATTCATAAGAGATGAATCTGGAGATATATTTTTATATTTCGGTCTTATAGTTTAAAAATTTCCTTTCCAAAAGTTACTCTTTTGACAGATGTTGGCATTGAAATGAGTGACTATTCATTTCTGAAATATTAATCACAGGTATCATCGCTACAAGGAGGGAACGTTTTTGGGCTTCTACGACGGGGTTTAATGCCGAGCCATGTTCTGTAAATTGTTGCCATAATTTTATTTAGCCGAAAGTTAAAAACTAGAGGCAGTTAAGGAAGTAATGAAACGACTTCTTTGATCTAATTTAGCGTTAACAAATTCCAAAGACAAATTCGGCGAATTCATTTGGCAGAAAATAAAAACACCCATTTAATAAAGGAGAGGGCCAGAAATGAAGTTATGTATTCCTGGAAAGACAACAACAAAAGAAATTTCAGTATTTAAGGAACATATTTTCTTGTAACCCTTCTGAGGATATGAAGATTAACGAATTCATTTATTTGAATGCAAAGGAATAATTCGTAAGATTGGAATTCGTGTAGGTGTTAACTATCGAATATTCAAAAATTTTTTCAATTAACCAATTTGTAGCTTCAATTAATATTCTCATAAATAAACTTACATACTTACAGTGGGAAAGTTTTAAGTGGTGGTTGTAATGAGGAAAATGGTGGCTTACATAACTGTCTGGACTCTATATCAGAAAAGAGCAGATCAGCATTCTCTGAAGCGATAAGCGGCAACTTTTAGCCTCCGCAAGGAAAATAGATGATTAATAAGGAAAGAAAGATGGTGAATTTATGGCGACATTTTTCACAGGTGGAAGAGACACGGTACAAGCTTCTTAAAAGTTTTTAATCTCATTAAAACATCAGCCATTTCGCATGAATAAATAGCTCCCCTTACTCAACTTACTTAGCCAACTCTATCAAAATATGCTAGCGGTAAGAATTTAGCGGAGAATTGGCCGTTTAAGAGGAAGATCTTTAAATTAGAGTCTACGAGGAAGTTGCACGTCCTTTTAATTTAACGCTTAACGGAATCTCAAATACCAAGGTTAGATCGTTTTGAAGGAACACACGTGGATTGTGAAGGAGAGATGAAGATTTTATTACTTAGAATCCTGTTATTAGGCGAAGAAAAGTTTTCATTATATTTTTCTCTGATTTCCTTTTGGGCCTTGCTGTGGCTTCAAATGTAATGCGCATAATCCACGAGAAATAATGATTAAAATGTTGGCATTTCCTTCCCTTCCCCTCTTTTTGCATGTGATCATTATATTGGTTTTATTTTCCAACTGTTTGATGGTCGATTGTTCTAATGAGGACCGTGGCGACGATGTGTGCCGCTAAGTCGAAGTCACATCTGTCTTGGCCAACAAAGTAAACGACTATTGTGTGAGGTTGTTCAATGACATAAGGCGTCATGCGCTTCATCTTCTCATTGCTGTATGTTGGGTCCGTTTAAAACGCCACTCAAAAATTGTCTTTGGAGAATTGAGAGAAGGTCCGTGCTCTGAAATAATCCGACCATATGATTGGGCATCGGATCCTACCATCTAACTTCTACTTTGCCCACATGGTACTACGATACTTCTAGTTAGATTGGTGTGGTTCCGTGACATTACCATGGCAATCTGCAAAGCAGGCCAGAGAGAATGTTATCTTGGAAAAGTATGCCACTACTTTTCGACCAGACATCTTCATGCATTCTTTTTTGAGTGTTTAATATTATTTTATACATTTATATCTTGCTGCTTACATAGGTTTAATATCCATTTCTGCATCGCCGCTGAAATTTACCCATTTATGGTAACGGCCAATGAATGGGATTTGACATTGGTTTAGTCGGTGTCGTCCTAAAGTGATGTACTGATTTCATCGCTGAATCAATTCATTGGCTTATGATTTCTTTCTTAATCGATTCCATCGCGTTATGAACACACATTTGGTGCGTTCGGTGATATTCAGAGAGAATAATATAAACTCGATATTAACAGTTAGATAAACACGTTGAATCCATTGCTGTGACGTTTGATGGCGAACCGAATCTTATTTTATAATTAAACGTGGCATAAATGATCGTCCGTAGTTTGTATTATCTCGGAAAAGAGCATCATAACACATCGGATATTCGAAATTGCATATCGCTCAATCGGTAATTTAAGTTACGATTCAATCGAATGCAGCAGCGGAACGAGCAAATCAGATTGACGTCTATAAAGACTAGACGGAGATAATTAAGAGATATTGCAATATGAGATTGTTTAACATGAATGATAAATTATCATGAGTAGGAAAGGGAGGATTAATCGCTTCCACAATCATTCTCCGATATACCAATTCAAGAAAATTCGTAAAGTAGCTGAAAAAGTTACTCTTATGCATTCTGACTAATTTTGTCATCTTTTGATATATATCGGAAATATATTAACAGAGAAAACTCTTTTGACTGAGTTAGATCTCTCAGCTGGCGTCGAAAGGCATGACTAATGGTCGGCGAGTTTTTCACAACCAGAAACAACGGTCTTCTACATTCGAATAATCACTGTCAGCCCTTTTAGAAACCGTGGTCGTGCCATACCCCCTGGTGGCAAGACTGTTCACTTAATCGCATCACTACTCGTATGCCAATCAATTGACAATCTGAACTGTATGCCGATTTTTGCTGAAAAACGAAAACTCCTTCTTGGTGTGTGATTTTTTTGTCGATGGATATACGTATCATTGGTTTATCACATGACAAATGATTCCACAATACTTATCGTTGCCGTCAACGATGTATATCGATTTGGTAAATGATTTTGATATCTTATTTGGGTGAGTTTCACAGAAATGTGGAGGAATTTCTTATTGAATGCTAAGAAAAAAGGAATTTTAATGGAAGTCTTCGTAAATCATGCGTTCTGATGGAAGTGAGGGAGAACAAAGAAAATGTACGGAGAATCTTTCGGTGGAAGAGCACACTGTATGTATGGGTGCGTAAAGATGTTTACCCCATAGAACAATTATGACCGCACAATCACTTTTAGAAGAACATAGATTGATTATGTAAGAGTCTTGGGTGCAAGAAAATATTCAGCGGTAAAATTTAGGAAAGTTAAATCAGAGAAGAAAAATATAATTAATAAAAAAATTCTTCGATAGGAGCAGAGTATTTAAGAACCCTCAGGATCACAACCTAATGCTTAAATAAGAGATAGAAAATTAGAAGAGTCGTAAGAGTAATTTTTTAAAGTCTGTGTTATAAGTGGTTCGTTAGAAAACGAGTGAAAAGATACGGGTCAAGACAAGCGATGCAAAGAGTGTGAAGATGAGCGTGGCCAGATATGGTTACCCTTCGAGGGGAATGTATCTCTAAGGTCCACCGCGCGTTTGTGCTCTCAAGTGCTTGTGTTAGTAGCCACTGAAGACCCTAATCTTACCTCCAAGACTCTTAGTGCCCACCGAAACTACTTTCGGAATCGTCGAGTTCCCGTTGCTTCGAGGAGAATGGGTAAACAACAGCCCACCGCTCACATGCTCGATATTTACAACAAATGATACGAATTGAATTCATAATTTGCCTCTTTTTACTGATATGAACCAAACATTGTAATTTCCTAATTTCCTCTAGGTATAGGTAAATCTATAAGTATAATTTCTGTTTTTCCAGGAAGTACGACGATAAAAGAGATTATACTGATATAAAATTACAATTATAAAGAAATCACCCTTAGTGCTTCTTTCCTGTTTTACTTGATGTATTACATTATAACTTAGAACAATGATAGCACTAGGTACATGGAAATTTTCCCTCAATAGGCTAATGTTGGAACATTTTCATCCTTATTACGTTCGTCGTTAAAATCGCTACGTAAAATGCGTCGTTTATATTACTTAAACCATCTCTCTCTACGTCTCTCTAAATCTCATTCAATTTTTATCTACATTTTCGTCAACACGTTTGCTGAAATCGATATTTGATGTCGCGGCTGTATTTCCAGCTGAATCGATTCAAACGTTCCATTTGGCCATGAATTGATGGAGATATGCTGGATGAAAACTGTTCAGTGATATACGATCACAGTGATGGATATCAGTTAGATAACACCGTTTTTCCTCGATGACGGAGAACAACGAAAAGGTATTTAATATTATTACTTCTTTTTGTCATAAAGAAATTGTGCCTCGTATAATTTTTTTCCAGCGGAAACTGGTTTTTCAGCGGAAAAAGTTACGTTTAATAACTTCATATTCCAGCGTATATTCGAATTCTATGAAATCCCGCAAAAATCCATAATGACGGGCATTCCGCGTCGTTTTTGTTCGGACGAATCGGCCTTTGTGCAGAAATACTCTCCACAGTTTTCGGAGGGGATGCATCGTAGCTGATTGAATTCATGAAAAAAGTCTCACCAAAGATACACGCCATGAAACAATTGAGCGCAATCGCGCGCACAGGAACAAGCGGCGGTCGAGCATTTTTATGGGGCGACGCAAAACACGCCAAATCATTTTTCTCAGAAGCGAAATGTTCATTGATAACCGTGTCCAAAGCGCTTTCCACTCAACTCTGCCATCCCTCATCCCTTCCGCTCCCCTCTCTATCCACGGCTTCATCCCCCACCGTCTCAATTCCCCCCTAACTTATATCCCCAACTCTTCATAAGCCATACATCACTCCCCATTCATTTCAATTCCTCATTCCACTCGCCAGGAACGGGGTTAGAGCGTCTATTCTGCCGAGGTCGCGGATTGGAATACCACCCTGGGAACATGGATATCTGTGTTCGGAAATTGCGTGAAATTCCTGCTTCCAAATGATCCTGCATGTTTAAGACCGGGAAAAAATTGAGGAAGCAAAATACACAGCTTCATTTGCTCTCTCTTCTTTACGTAGAGCCGTTTCCGCGAGGAATTCTGCTAGTAATAGGAGATACTAGGAGGCGCGCGGTGATCCTCGCAATTTGGCCCGAATGTTCATATTATATGCGGTATTTCTAGGCCAAAATCGCCGTACTTTTATCAATACTTTGACGAGTCGTCTTCCGGATTATTTCAATCCTACAATGAAGATCTACCTCACGTTTCGGAAATGTCTGAATGCAAAGGAAGACGTAAAAATGCCACCATTTGAACTTAATAAGGATGAGAGAGAAGCAGCACACGGTACTTTGCACGTAAAGTTCACACTTTACAGTTTAAATACTTTGCACGCCTTAATACTTAAGAACAAGCAGAAGTGAAAAGTATAGACATGTCTGGGATTCGAATCCGAGTCTCCCACTTAAATGTCTGTCCGGAAAAAGATTCGAACCGTAGCCATGTCGATATTCTTCACTTCTGTTTATCCATAGGCGTTTAAATAGTTTTGCCCGTTGTCTCGTCTGTAATTTATCGAATCAAGTTGAGTTTGCTGAACACCTGCCGCTGACTTCAGAAACAATTAAAATCGAATTATCCGATTAGGTTTTCCATTAACGGATGAAACGAAATTTTCCGGCGAATCAATATCAAATAAACGTTGCATGTTAACGGGTTGATGGTTGCCACTTACCTCGTTTTCAAATTTAAAGTGATTTGTCGAGATGGAATTTGCTCTGATAATTATTCCTTAAATCTGTTCATTATATTTTCGAAAGCGATCTTTAAAAAGTCGTAGTTTCCAAACCAACCATCAGAAAATTCCAAGCAAAACAGATGATGGTTCTCATTGGACTGCGCTTGTGTGTGTGAGGTTATTATTCCCAATGATCATTTCCGCAGTTGAGTTACTATCTTCGGGAGAAAAAGAGAACGCTGAAACTGCTGAGTATTAAATGGAAAAGTTTAATTTGAATCACTAAGTAGTTTGCTTATGGCAATCAAACGTGACAAAATTGTGGCGATTAATATAGCGCATGATCAATTGTAAGAAATCCACTTTCACCTTTCGTAGGCAATACCAGTTAATTCAGATATAGATTCAGACGTTTCCAGATTTAGTTATATTTCCCAGTTATTCTTTAAACATAATAAATTTCATTTATAATTTTATTTCCTATTGAGAATGGCGTCTACAGTTTCCTGATTGACATTCAGAAAATATAATTTATTAAGTGTTCAATGGATATCACTATATCCATGGAAAAACCGATCATTAACGGCATTCGGACATTCCGTCTTTAGACTTTATCCCTTCGGGTCATTTTAGTAACCGTATCTCGACAATTAAGGAAATAATCCATAACGTAGTCATCAGTATTCGTATTAATGACTATTTTCGATTCAGATGTTTTAGTGCCATTTGTATAACTAGAATGAAAGAACATTTCGTATACTCCCATTGAATTTATTTAAAGCGTCTTATTTCGCTAGCGAACTAGCATCATCTGTTCTGGTGATGCTAGTTCTCTAGCGAAACAAGTCGCTATTCTGTGGGAGTGTTCGAAAGGTTCTTTCATTGCAAATGGCCTTCCACGAGGTGACGCCTTTTCATGTTGAGTTTATTGTATAATTAGAGTTACTTTTTTGATGAATTGCGTATATATTCAGGAATAATTAAGTAAAGTGACAATAGCTTTGGATGAAGTTCCATTCTTTTTTACAAAGACCAGTTAGAGCATGTTAGACTGCACGGATTATCCAAGAGCAATTCTTCACAGAAGTGATCGTTTACTTTCGACAGGTTACTTTAGAGATTCCGCAAAGCTCTCTTAGAAACTTCCCCTGAAGCACGGCAGCTGTTTTTATCTTTTAACTTCTCAGGAATGTTTTGTATAAAGTTTGTGTTCCATGTCAATTCAGGTCGCTTTTCGAAGCCTATCTAACGCGAAGGACTAATCTTTACTTTGATCTCGAGAACTAACTTTTATTTTTCCCCTCTCGACATTTCTTATTTCCATTTTTCCATCCATTGTTCTTTCCCTCCGTTTTTGCGAGAGAGGAACGCCATCGCAGTTTATGGCTTTCAACACGATAACTGCCGTTCTGACCCCTATCGGATTCTTCCTGAAACACTCAAGTGCCATTCCAATAACTGCTCTTTTGTACAGCCTCCCTCTCCACCCCAAGTCAACCAACATTGTGCAATCAATGGTAGTATTTTTCTGTGGGGCGATCTCGCAGTTTAGGGGGGCAAAACTGGTGGTCAGGTGGGGCGGTGGGGCAGTGTAATAGCGATGTGGAGGGGGCGGAAGAGGAAATTGGGTATATTTAGAAAGGGTAGGAAATGGAGGCGATGTCAGAGAAGACAAGGGATGACGTAATGGCATTTTGGGGGGAATTAAGAGACGGCAGAGGAATGTGCGATGCCTATTGGTGCGATTTCTCCGTCAAATGATTTTCATCGTTCTTTTTGCCGATCAATGCTTCCAAAACCGCAAGTACAATATCCTAAAAGTACATCCGCTGCCTTTAGTACCCGCTTCGCATTATTTCTGAGGAACGTTTACATTTTGTCTATTTAAGTTATGATTGTTGTTACTCTACTCGAGCTTATTGTTAATATTGTATAATGATAATTATTGCCATAATGAGTTACCGACGTCTATTGTTGTGACGGTTATTACGTCGATCAAAGAGCGCAACAATCATACGTTCTATTTTCATGTTCTAAAATTTACCGGGCTTCTGGACCCGGTGGCCCCTTTGGTGAAAGCAGTTCCAGGTTCAACTGTTGGTGAGGCCTTATAACTGCGAATCGACCTCAGCTGTCGAAGCACTTCTAAAAATACTGCTACTTCGATATTGTCGATTGATGTCTCAAGTATTTCTTTAGTTAAAATTTCAGTTTTTTAGTCGTTTTCTTCCTTAATGAGTTCATATACAATTCCATTCCTTTGTTTCAGGCATTAACACTTTATTTAGATTTTCAAATACTAACGCCCGTTGATTGCAGCGCCCTCAGATAACAGCTTCACTTTTTTCATTCTAAGAACGGCCCTGTATTAGCCTGTATCCGTTATATCACAGCTCATCTAGACTCTTTAGCATTGGCATGCGTTCGTATCGACACTTAACAAAGTCAAATACGTTCTTCCTTAGAAATGCGAGGCCGAAAAATAAAGATTACGAACAATATATTTTGCGAAACTCTTCATGGTCTTTATTATTCGACCAAGAATTATTCTAATCTGTAAAATATAATATTGATATAATGTCTAAAATATGCTTTGGTATTTTCCGAAAACGATCCTTTAGTTAATATATAAACTAGGAATTGTTTCCATTGTTTTTATTGGTTTGATGGTAAAATGGGGCATGAAAAAATGGAAAACAAAGAAGCAGAAACAAGAAGCACTGACATAAAAAACAAAGAAGAAACAATAAGAAAGAAGATTAAGAAGAACCAGAAGAGCGAAGAAAAAGAAGCTACAATACAGAACAGGAGAAAAATAAAATATTAATAAACTTTTAAAAACTAATTCAATGTAAGAATAGAAAAATGAAAGACCAGCGCTCTTACCGAACAGAAGAGCAACAGAAACAGAATAAGAAATAACAGAACATTCATCTAAATAATAGAGCTGTAGGAAATCAGAGCCATGTTACACTATACAAACGAAAAAAATGACGATTCTTCAGCAACATTTTTCGATATTTACTTTTAATGATTTAATCTTAAAAACAAGGATTTTCTACAATGATTTTTAATATTTAAGACAATGATAGTTGATGAAATGAGTTGAATGCAGAGGCGAAACCTCCGTAATTTAAATTTCGTTTTGAATTTTGAATCTTATTTAACTTAAGGGATTATGATTTTTAGAGGAAGAGTGACTATAGTAAGAAAATATTTTTAAACAGAATTTCCTTTTATCTTCTTTCATAACCATTATTATTATCTTGAAATTAAATCACTAATTGAATGCCGTACTCTAAGTAAATAAATAAATAACTTCGTAAGTGGACTAAGTAATAATAACAAACATCCGTCAGTTTAAATTAAATTGAGCCTTTACGAATTCTGTACTATCAATTCAAAATCTAAAAGTTCAAAATTATCATTTTACTTAAACATTTCGACAATCTCCTTAAGAAAATAATCTTATTGGAGTCTGTTTAAATCCAAATTTTTACTCGGAAATTAGAGATGACAATAAAATGATTGAAATGGTGTGTGAGGAGAAAGTGAATAAAGGAAAAGGAAGACCGAGATGGAGTTGTTTGCGTGTCCTAGCTGCGTGTCTACAAGAGCAGGATGAGAATCCTGTACTACTTACTCCCTCATCAAAGAAGGGAGACCCGAATTTAAACCATTCTACAAGTCTGGAATATACTGTAGAGACATGAAAATGAAGACATTATCAACTTTACTAAAATCAATTGGAATTATTTGTCTTTTGAATGTATTCTCGTAAAAATGAAGGATGAGATCGGACACATGAACAAATCTCTTTAGCAGAAAATCTGAGGAATAGCTCGGGTAAACTAACTTAGGGAGACATGTCTGCATTAATGGCTTTTGACACTCTTCGCTTGCATTTATAATTCAAGCCTTCGATTTTCTCTAATTGCCCTTTTCTTGTCATCTCTATTCCCTTCCTATTGCGAAAATCTTTCGCTTCGATTCTATTAAATTATCGCTTTCCTTTTTTATTATTCTTCTTTGTTTCGGTTTATCCTCTCCCTTTCGCATCCTTTGCTCCTCTAATCTTCATTTCCTCTTCTCACTCTTCCTACTACATCAAATATTCTGCTTGCGCTTCCTTTCTTATCACCCCTCCCACTGAATTGATTTCCTTCCATTGGTTTAACTCCCCTTTTACTTATTAGAATGAGTTAGGGGACTGTTTGAAAATTTAAGAATTCGATTTTTCTACTTTTCCGTACAATTCATCTGGAAATTTCCTTAAAAATTGTTTATATATGTAAAAATAAATCTATTCCAAATTGTATGACAATAAGATCATATATTATCACGGGAAGAAACATGAATTAGCAAGTAAGATTCAGCTTTCAGTTCATTATTATATATAGAAGAATTAGTTTTACATTGACGATATTTTAAATTGTAACTGCAATGTATAGCTTGATCGTGTAAAACCTAACTTACGCTATTCTTTTACGACATCTTAAAGTATTCCGAGATTCAAAAGCAAGTAGAAACTATTTTCCTTGATTTTAAGAAGGCTTTATACAAAGCCTCTCCCTAAAAATTAATTTACGCATTACAATTATTGGGTATTAGTAAGGGAGTAACTTACTAGTTCGATGATTTCCCCTACGAGAGGAACAACAAGTAGTACTTGATTGCGTTTGTCCGTACAAAATCAAAGTTACCTCAAGCACATGGCAGCGTAATCGCACCTATACTCTCTCTGATATATATCAGCAACCTAAGACCCAACCACACGACGAAATTGATGGCAATGTTACGGTATTTGCGAATGACTCGGTTATATATAGAGAAATTTCAAGAGACGTAGATAGCATCTCATTATTAATTTCATATTCAAAGGTGGTGCAAAAATGGCTACTAGATCTTAATGTAAATAAATGCTCTGAAGTTAATTTCTTCGAAAGGGAAGAATTACGTCAGAAGTATCCGTACAAGGTTAAGAAAATGAATATAAATAAAGTCGAGTCAGTTGTACATATCGGGATTACTCTTACTAACAACCAAATACGGGAGCATACATACACGAAAAATCTGCGGTAAAGCAGCTGAATAGCTCAATTTTGAAAAGCGCATTGTAGGTAGATGTTATGAAAATATTTGAGAGCGATGTTACTTAACCTTTGCTAGGCTCCATCTGGAATATGCGGCGAGCATATAGCATTCAGCGGATGAAACGTGTTCCATCGAACTTGGGAAAGTGCAGCGTAAGGCGAAAGGATGTGTTAAAAATCCTCTTTGTTTACTCTGTCTAATAAAGTTTATAAATTATTTGATGGGGATTTAAGCGTCCATAAATAAATAACCACCTAACCACCTACGATGCACACCTTACAAGTTTATTGTCATGTCATATATAAACCATTTTTGACAGCATTATTTTCAAGGAGAGATAAGTAGTTACTCAACATTTCCTCGTAGAAGCATTTTACGCATGCATATGACGAATGGCCATGAATCAAACAATAATAACGTTAATTATAATAGCAACGACAATAAAATAGTTTTTATTATTCTCTGGTATTAGAAAAGCTCAATCGAGAAGCGTCGAAACTTTTTCGATTATAATTTTAGAAATTGCATTGTCTATCTTCAAAAGATCAATCCTTTTAGCATTTTCATTAGTGCAGCGAATGTCCGTTGAGTATACGCTCGTTTTATTTTACCCGAACATGGTTCGAGTAAGGGAATGGTATCTCCGTTCTGAGGAGTGCCCTTTGTACGCCGTCTAATCTCTCCGTGCGTCCATTCAAACTCATCTTCCTCGTCAAATCGTTCCTCAGAGATGCTGCGCTCTTTCTCTGGAGGATTAGCGGTTCTCTTTTGATCAGAGGAAGAAAAGAGCGCACAATAGAAAAGATTACACCTCGTTTTCATCGAAAGCCACATAATTGACGTTATCATCATCGATTGTTATTTCCTTCTCTTCCTTTGAAGAACGACTCACCATAAGGAGATGATTTGTGGCTCCATTTGCTTGAGAAATGAATAGTGAAACAAATCTCTCTATGACGACACCACGATCAGGACTATGATGTTTTATTTTTCGTTCGTCATTTTGTTAAAATAATTACAAACAAAGTGACAGCTCCTGCACAGCGGCACCCACAGCTGTAGCAAAAATCAGCCGGCGTAATAGATCAGCCTGACATACCAGAATTAAAAATTGACGTGAAATGTTTTACTGCAGAAAGTTCAATATTTGAGGCTCAGAAAGATGAAAAATTCCCACGGAAAAGATAAAAAGCGTACTTTCTCCAAAGGTTTTATTACTTGCGACCGATTTCGCTAATGTTGTAGCATCGACAGGTACAAATTGTATTCTACCACTCTAATGCTGGTTGCAAGTAATGAAATTTATGGAATGAGTACACATTTCTTTTTCTCTTCTGTGATATGGCTTTCCACGAAGTAACGCCAAAACATATCGATTTCACAGGAAAATTTACTATTTGCGCTAACTCTTAGAAGTCCGCAATTAGTGTTAGAAGCATAGTGGTAGTAATTTAAATCAATGCAGGGCAAATCAAAGAACTGCGTTCATTTACGACTTAAATATCAAGTGGGCTTTATCTTAAGACTTTCCGTTCCAACTCATACTTTGAAGTAGGCCAAAATATTCGTCAACCGGTTTGCTCAAGGGCCACGGTTAATATAAGAATTGTCTTGTCGGGAGACCTAAAATTAAAGAAGCGACGCATATTTCGATTATTATACACGATTACCATGGTTACTAAATTCACTCCTTTTAGTCATATGAAATTTTTAAATACTCCATTGTTAATGAGTTGAAAACAATATTGCATAATAAATGGTTCTTATCGCAATTTCATGTTATGATAATTATATATATGTCTGTACTCTTGATAAGTAATGTCTATATTTTTCTGTTTGTGTAGCATACTATTGTATATTGTAAATTTTATAAGTCAATACCTTGATTTACTATTTTGTTTTCTAGTGATTTCATTGTATACAAAGAGTGATCTTATTACCACTCATTTTGTTTTCAGGCACCTCCTGAGGAGCTCTCTAGCTCAGGAGGACCTTATTGTCAATTCTACCATACTATTTTACTGGTAGTCAGTTTCTGACATATTAGCATAAATGGTTTATACTAAAATGCATAAATTTGACAAATTACAAGGTTAAAGTATGTCATGTTTTTTTAATGTAAAAATGTTCTTTTTCATTCTATATTTGGGTATATGTATAAACTGAATATTCAATAAACAGTTCATTCATTACTAGTGATATATTTGGTCTACTTTACCAGTAGTGCTGGTGGTACAAACTAGCGCTTCGGTTAATACGCCCCTCCATAATACGGGAGGTGTAGGCGATGAGTTAAGATATCATTAAAATTAGGCGAAAATGGGACTCCAACTAGAGTTTTTTATTAGTAGAAACCCACGATGTAAGATAATTTTGAAAATTCACATTAATATTTACGTGATTAATATTTTTAAATTTTAGAAATTACCTACAGCAGATACGATTCGAGCCACTCCCTGTCTTGATTATTTGCCTAATCTACGTACGTTTATTCTCTTTGGAATCTGATTTATTGCAGTCAAGTAGCTTTTTATTGGTCTTCCTCTCCCTTTAGATCCACTCTCCTCATTCGCTATTTTAGTAACTCTTCTTCCTTCCATTCTCTCTGTTCCCAAGTCATCGTAAACCGCACACTAATACTCATCACACATCCTTTCTTCCAATTCACGTTTATGCACCATTTAGTCAGATTTTTTTCCACAACATTATATTAATTCAATTTTCTAATCTATTTCTTGAATTATTTTTCAATTGTATTTCGCGGTCCATGCTTGTGGCCTGTAATATTTTCGTTGATGTGAGATTAAATTAATTAATACGAATTTAAAATATTATTTGAAGTAGAAAGATCAACAAATAAGACTGTGTTGTGAGATTTTAGACATTTCTTACTAATGTGTAATGATAAATAGGAAAGTTTTATTTGAGGAAAATATAATATTTTGGCTGTTCTTTAAATTGCCAAGTAGTGCATTTACTTCCGTAGTCCTTAGAAACCGATAAACAGTCATTTGCAGCGCATTTACAAGAGACAGTGACAATATTTGTAGGAAGACAGACTGTTGTCTTCTCTCGAGTTCCTGAAAATTGCCATAATTTAGTACGAACTCGGTTTGTGAGATACATTGAGTAGATATTCTCAAGAAAAACAGTTGACCACAATTCTACGAAGTCCGACCAGCTTATAAAGTAGTATAGGAAATGCAGCCGCAGAGGCGCTTGAATTTCTTGTACATGTGCCTTTTGATGCCGTTTCAGCAAACACTGGATATTTTGAATGAAATAGGAAAGCGGAAATTTAAAATTTTTTCTTTTTTTTCATAGGAAAACTAACATTCATTTGCTGGAAATGAAAAATTATTTATTTGTAATTTAATATCACATAGAGCGGCTGATACGCGATTAAGAAGAGAGAGGTTATCACTTAAATTGATTTGAATTGAAGCTAAAGCGATAAAATGGAACTGGCAAATAAGCAATAACGGAATCGAGAGAAAGAAAAAAGGAATGGGAAAAAATTTGGATAGACCAATCTGATACTTGATACGGTTCATTTGTAGCAGTATATCGAGAAATATACGAGAATTCGGCAGTAAAAGGAAGAATGACCATGCAAGCCGTTGCATGACCGTGCAAACATGTAGTACTTATTGAAATGAAGTTCATCCCAAGAGGAATTCCTGAAGAGGAGTTTTAAATAACTCTCTTTTCGTGCAGATTTGAGACTTCTTTGATGAACTCAAGGCGAATGGCAGTACTTTGCTGATTAGAACAGATCTTTCTTGAATCTTGCGAAATTTAATTTATAAGACAAAGGATTTCTATACTTCTCTATCGCATTTTAATAATTTATTCACGCATTTTGAATTTCTGAATGCAAAAAAAAGGCACTCCACGGTAATATATTAGAGAGCATTCCGTGAATAAGCCGGAATCGAATGCAGAGAGAGGATTTTAATTTCTCGAAGGAGGCGAGAACCCTTCGCTTAAATCCCGCAATCTGCTAAATGCTGTTCAAAATGCCGTCTGATATGAGATGGAGGTGAAATGGTTTGAGTCTTTCCACGGAAGTTCC
Source organism: Ladona fulva (assembly GCA_000376725.2). Classification (NCBI taxonomy): domain Eukaryota; kingdom Metazoa; phylum Arthropoda; class Insecta; order Odonata; family Libellulidae; genus Ladona; species Ladona fulva. Next base: position 484,257 of record KZ308822.1, read on the forward strand.
TCACACACATAACATCTCCGTTTCTACGAATGAAGGTAGTCAAAGAACTTGCGTAGTTATTCCTACAGAGGCTCTTACTTACTTGAAGAGTACGACAAACTATACTTGAGAATTCATTATGACGACGTATTTCAGCATATATTTTCCGTATTACTTGTGTACAGAAAGAAATTTACCTTTTAAGGAGAGCGGCATGTAAAAGTCGATGATGGGCTCTTGCTTTGAGCGAATGGAGTTCCATCACAAGGTAGAATTTTTTTCATAATTTAAGTTATATTCAACGTTAAATAATACATTATCATGATTGAAAACACTAAATTAAAAGTTGTAACGAAATTTATTTTATTTTTTGTTTGTTTCGATGAATTTTTTATTCAAATGTTAGGCTCATTTATTTTGCTAAGAAGATAAAAGATGGGTACTGTCCTTGAGAGTTTTTAGCTAACGCCATATTTTCATGCTGAAAAACCTATTTTGCATAGCAACAATTACTCAAATGTTGTGATATATATTTAAAAATTTCTAGAGACTAAAATTAATCATTAAAAAACTAATTTGAGACTGAAATTGTGGTTACAATCTTCACGCTTTTGTGTGCTTCAGATTTCCATTCTTTTCATTTTCATGTGATTTGTAATTTTTGGCTTATACCTCCTGTAGTAGAGGTTTTACGAGTACCATAGTGTTGCTATTTAATGTCTTAAGGCAACAATTATTCGTATGATTCTCATTTTCATTGAGACCCAGAGGCGTAGCCAAGGGGGTGGTTTGGGGATTCAAATCATCGTACGTGGTCAACTACTTTTTGCTATTCGTAAAGGTAAACTTTTAAAAGTAAAAATAAGAAGTTTGGGCCAAGAATTCGAATAAAAAAACCATGCCAACAGTCCCGCTCTTGATCACTCTGCATCCACATTCAAATCCTGCAAATTTCCTTTTAGTATGCGGCAAGGGAAAGCATGTACCGCAGAGTCTATGCCCTCACGAAAGGGTGGTTTCGCCTCTCGTTCGCGGAAGAATTCAATTTTCAAACAACTAGCTCTTAGCATCTATTTCCTTGATTTCTCCCGCGTTTTTTCCCTGGCCATGGCGTGCGTAACAGTTTAGACACAGAATATCTAGAAAATCATCCGAAAACGTACTACCGCTAAAGTAATGATCAAATTCAGTCTAAGTTAAAGTCCTCTTTCCTATCAAAAGGTTCCCATCCTAAGTTTTGAAGCTTCTTAGTAGCCCTTGGAGAATTGTCATAATAATTTTTAACTTAACCTTTCGCTGTTATTTCCAACAGACTTATCCTCATTTTGCACCGATATTCACATTTGCATATTCGATTCTTATATAACTTTCAGAAAAATTCCGAATCCGGAAAATCCGGTACACATGATTACGTTCGCGATCACTGTGGGATTCGAATCCGCAGCTGAGAATACATTTAATTAGAAATTCTCTCCTTCAAAGAGCATGCACTACTGTTCCCTTGTTGAACTAGATCGATTTTGTGGAGTTACGGAAAGTCTGTGACCTTATTTTTCAAGAATTACGTCGCTTTCTGAACTATTCTGGAGGAATCTCAAGTCCGGACTCAAATTCCACGCGCAATTCTTCTTCATTTTGCCGCAACCCCATTTTAAACCGAAGGCGATTTTTGAGCGGTATTTTTACTTCATTTTCAATCCATCATCTTTCTCTGCGAATAGTGGCGTAGATATTCTTCACCAGAATTAATGGAACGTTTTGAAGAAGACATCCGTCTGCCTATGCGGAGAGAGGACGGGTCAGTGGAACAATAAATGAAGTTTGGGGTGCGAAGTTGGCGGTCGATTGAGATTGATGAGAAGGAGCAATTGGAGGATCCGAAGAAATGGCTGCAGCTATCGACTTGCCAACTCGTAGAAAAAGGTCCAGTTTGTAAGAATAATGCTTCGGTATATGCTTTATTTGCACAGGATTCTATATCTTCCGAGTTATAAACGCAGTATTTCAGTTATTACTCTAATTTGCATTCCCCTGAACACCTTGGAGTTATAGTTACATTTGCTGCTTTCCCAATATTCTCGCAAATGTTGCAGCTGGCCAAATCGATTTACTTTGAATAACTTCCTTTGTTTCAAGTGATGAAGATCCGAAAACGTAGCTTTTACTCCCACTTTTGATCGGTATATAATTTGATAACAATGTGTTGCATGAAAGATTGCTACTCATCTGTACTAGGATATTGATATCACTGACAGAAGCAGATTCGAAGCAATTGTAAGGTTGCGTATGATACATCAGTTTCAACACATACATAAAGATGAAATCTTTTCAATTATCAAGATGTGAAATATGACTTAAATGAAGTCTTAATTCTTTGAATGTTTCACGTTATGCGATGTCAATAATACGTACATTCGCTAGGTGGTAATTAAAAAGTAAAAGTACATTACCGTTTAGACTTGTATTGTCAAAAATGTTAGTTCTTTGAATTATCTATGCCCTATGACTTTGCCGAAAGAAATATTTTACGCCATTGCTCCAGTGTAAAAGACATTTTATCGGAGTATGGATGAAGAATTGACAAAGTTGAGGCCGAAGTAGTGGATTTTGCTTGTAAAATCGTTAGTTAGGGTGTTTTGCGGGCGTGAAACGGTGAAGTAAGACAGGGTTAAGATTTGAATCCATTGAGATGGGATCGAACTTTAAGTAGACGATCTACTAAAAAATATTTATACGTATATTCAGTTGCAATTTACAGTTACAATTGGTGGGAAGCCATTGCAAAGGTATAATTAAACCCAAAAGGTGGTTAAACTTGGTGGAAGATATGAAGGGCTCAATTTCAAAACTTTATCAATAAGATAGCGTCCTCGAACAAAGTAAGATTCTATATTACTAAGAAGAAATTGCTCATCATTTCTATGACCTTGCCCTGCCTTGCATTCACATGTATCTAAAATTTCTGTTTAGCTATATTGTTTTCTTCTGGAAAACGTTACTCAAGTTTAAAATATCATCAGCCTTGATATTTTAAATTTATTTAAAAGTAGCTGAAGTGCCCGTTGATTCTCAGCGGGGAAATAAAAATGAATTGTTGCAATACTAAGTGAGAATCACTAGATTCTCAAGAAAACGTAAGATAGTTAATATTACTATTGAGATTGAGGAATAACTATCTATTTAATGAAAGTAAATGGTTATTACTCCATTAAGTTCCTTCAGTAATTCCACCTCTCATTAAGTAAATTCAATGAAATAAAAATGAAGCATAATTTGTCGATTCATTATTTATGAAATCACGTTGACAAAAAAGCATTCACTATTGACTACACATACGCAATATTTTAATGAAGGATCTAAACTGAGCAGTAATACAAATATAAATTTACCTGATAACCACATCCTTGAACACAACGAATTTTTCTTTTCAAGACCAATTTATAGTAAAAATCTCCTCAAGTCCCCCTAATATTTCCCTTACTTCTCCCTGCACTGACGATCCACTTATTTTATTGCCTCCTTGATATAGAAAAATTAGCAATTGACTGTAAACTATGTATTACACAACATTTGATTTTGGTTTAAAAACATTCATAATCGATCGGTTCTGAAAAAATGAAGAAGAAATCAAAGGTATACTTTACACAGAATTTCTGTGGAAAGTATATCTTTGATTTATTCTTCGTTTCTTAAAACGAAATTCCACCAGATTTCACTTATTACTTTTAACTTTGATCGGTTCTGTTTACCGTGAACGAAAAATGCAACATCATCTTCAAACAACCTATCGTTAATTCTTATCGTTACCTTTAAATGGGACTAAGTTACTCGTGTACCCTTACGGGATAATGAATGAGCTTGGATTCAGCAATTGTATTACTATATAGATATGAGAACCGGTTATTTATAGTCTCAAATTTTACATAATGTTCGTATATTTTTATCTAAATTTACGTAAATTCGAATCGAAAGAAATAGTCCACGGCCATAAGAAGAATTTTCTTTCGATTTCCCTACTTTTTATGCTTGTCTCGATTTCGCACGGCTGTATTTCTCAATAAAGTTTGCAAATGAAATAAACTCTGCAAGCGATAGAAGTAAACCCTACGTGTATTTCTTACGGAGACGCTATGACTCGTGCAGGGTAGAAGAACCTGGGGTTAAGTGAAGGAAATTAGCCTATTATATGTCGAGTGAAGGCATTTAACAGTCTTTAAATTTTGAAAGCTATACGAAATCTGGTTCTTGAGTTTTAAGCGAACGTAAACACGCAATCTTTCTACTTTAAGGAATAAAAAGTGTGAAAAATAGCGACATTACAGGGACCTTATTATTAGCCCTTTCCTTAATCCTCTTTCTACTTTATTAATAAAACTGAATATTAAATCTTTTAAAATCTTATTCATTTAGATTAAAAGGAGGAAAATAGTTTACATAAACTGAATATTTTAATAGCTGAATATTTTGCACGAAATAAATTAGTAGTAGATCCGGTGAACAGAAGGAAATGTAGTGCAAGAAATTACGGGAAAACATATGGTTTCATAAAACATTTCACCATTAATAAAGATAAAGTGGACGTACTATGAAAGATCTCCGACAAGACTAAAGTAAATACGGTATTTTTACGAATGAATATATTTGAGGGACCGGTTTCATTTCCGAGGTTGCATCATTAATCACCGGAAAACGTTTCTCATGGTATAAATGCAGAAGAGGGAAAGGAAGGACAAGGAAAAGGGCTGCCGTCTCTTCCGGAATTCCGGGAATATTCCGGATTTCGGCGTATTTAGCGAAATCTCCTCCTCTTCCGGCTGGAAGTTGAAATGTCCAGGTATGTGTGACGATTCTAATTAAAGTTTAGACGTCCCAGAGTATCATTGTTTTCTATCCAATTTGTAAAAAACTGATTGATTATTGCAATCGAACTACTTTTCGATATTGCGCGAAACGATTCTAGGCAATCACATGCAAAATAAATAACTAAAGTTTTCCTCTAGTTTGTGGCGTATATTTGTTGAGTAATATTTATATCAAGTAACGTTTGTTGTTTTAATAGATAATGATTAAGGATTACGTATTTTAAACTCATTTTATAACATTTATGCAGGACAAATAATGGTCCCATTTTAAGCAGCAGCGTAGGTTTCGGTTCAAATCTATTTTTACCTATATTAATAGGAATATAATCTGAATTCTATCATATATTACAGGGTAATCTGCCTTTGAATCACGTATATGAAAATACCGCAGAACATGACCGAGCGTTTTATCTGTAATAGACAAGTTTCCGCTATATACATTCGCTATATTCCGCTTCCGTTATTCACAGTTTCAACTCTATTTACATATCCTTAGCAATTTAAATAAAACTCATTCGGAAGGAAATGTTACGGTACCCATTTGGCAAATAGATACATTAAAATTTGTGTTACCGACCATAATGTCAGCAGTTCTTATAGTGAATGCTTGAAATGTTTGGCTTTCATTTGGCGACGAAAGATCAATTGGTTTCTTATCGCTCTATTTTTAGATAAATGGATTTAATTAAATTTGATTTATTTGTCTTATTTTTCCGTAATGTAGGTAGGTAATTTACCTGTTCTTTCTTCGTCTCTCCGCCTTTCATACTTATTCTGACGTAAGGTCCATCTTTTTTTGATTTTTCCTTACTGCTTTTGTACCATTCGGTAACTTGTCTCGTACTATTTTCACTTTCCTTTTTTCACCAGTTTCTAAATCTATGCTGTTAATGTGTGCATTCCATTCTATTTATTCGTTTTTTCATCATTTTTTGGAAAATGCAAAAATTAATTGCAATGTTTTTCATTTGTTTATATTCCGTGCTGAATATTTAGTAATGACTGTTTAAAGAAAAAAGTATGAAATGCGCTCGGTGAGAAAAATGCTTTGCAAGACTGTTTCTCTTAAAATGCTCTGAAAAGGGCCAATCGTATTTTATATTTCATCTCCCTTTCACACCCAGTCTCAATCCGGAATTTGGATTTCGCCACACAATATGGAGGTTTATCCGAAAACAAACGAAATAATAAAATTCACGCCCGAAAACGGATCTGTTTGATTTTGTGGCGACTTTGCATTGGGAGGTGTTTGAATGAAAATAAAACTTTTTCGGTTGTGTTAATTCAGAAGGCGGCTTTTCGCGTTTGGGTCATCCGGAGAGCGGAAAACGGCGAGAGCAAAGCAAACGGAAAGAAAAGGAATATAAAGCGTTTGGAAGGATGTGGAAGGGCAATTTCGAAGTGAGACAATAAAAGAATAGGGATTTAGAAAAAGTGGACACATCCATTGATTATGTTTGTTTGAGCCAAAAAATTTCCATTTATTAATGGAATATAGAGTAGAGATTTTACTGGGAAATGCTGAAACTGCGGTGTCAACAAGAGTTCTAGAAATGATGGGCTATTTGGGATAAAGAAGGATTTATAAAAAAACTCTTCGAGAGTAAAACAATCGTCATTTCTCCAAGGGGCTTTTGTCACGAGAGGCATTATCACGAAATTAAATTGGTGATTACCTTCTGTAGATGCCCTCAGAATTGCTCAAAAATTAAACGCGCGGTGAGATTAGCAATGCAGGTTGAAAAGGTGAGGCGATTCTTATCCCGGCTCCTATTTACCAGAATGATTAACATCTGATTAATTCATCAGTTCTTCGGAGTTTGGCTGAAGAATCGACTCAACACTCAAAAGAGGAGAGAAATTGCCCAAAGAGAGAGCTGTTTTGGTTACGAATCATTTTCATTGAAGAGCAAAATAATCGATTTTCCAGCAAAATGCATTACAGGCTGGCTTTTATCGGCCCCTATTCAATGGAATATATTTTCCTTCCAAAAAAAATCGTTCCTGGGCCGGATTTTTTCATAGCTTAAAATCTTTCACGAGTCTTTTTTAAATCAATTTCAGTGAAAGCAAGTGCTATTTACAAACAACTCTGTAAGGTGGCACACATTATGGCCAACTAATATCCGGCTTTGATAAACATTGATTCTAAATGCACCAATTAAGGACGACATTTGATGACTGAGAAAAATTATAATATATTAACATTCGCATTCTTGAGTTCCCAAATTATGTCTTATATTCTATAAAATCTGCTAAATTATTTTATACATTAATATACTATTAAGCTGAATAATTGAAATAGTTAAAACATATCGAGAATTAATGATATTCTTAGTCACTATATATCCGATATCCACTGACGATTGCAAACGATCTGTTTGTCACCATAATAGTATGCGATTTATTGCTATTTCTTAATGAGTATTAAATGATTTCGTAATTGAATCTGGTGATTACTCTAATTTGTTTCGGGACAGATCTACGACAAGATCATTTTAAAATTGATAACAAATAAAAGAAAATGTTACTTTCATACTTTAGACGTCTCTTCACATGGTTCACCTATTGTTATGGTTATCTAAAATACCTCATATCTCATATTTATTTTAAACCTGTAAGAGTTGCCCCCATAGTTTGTAGTATAGTATCGAGAACAAGGTAACACAAAGTTCAATGACTTACGATAAGAAAATGGGATACAGATTTCCTCGGCGTTGTCGAGAGCTGTTTTGGACGCGAGAGAATTAAAAATGGTATATCCAAGAGAATTGGCGACTTGAAAAAGTTTAACATCCTTAATGTGCTTGCGAATGTACGTACATCCATAGTTAATCGAACGTACGTACATACATCCATAGTTAATCATCGATAAGTTATTCTCAAATGCGAAATCATGTTATGTGTAAGCGTAGTACAATATCTTAGTTGTGATAGAATATATCTTCATGTGAGTTCAGAGCTACATCGTATTTGGAGCCAACAGCACTTGCCTCTTTTCTGAACATGCAAGTTCAGTTTGCATACTAAACGGAAAATCAAGCGATGCAAATACACGTTAGAAAAGCGAGCTCAAGCTATAGTGATAAAAGATGGCAGATAACCAGAAGACAACCACAATTCAGAACTGTTGGAGTCAAAAAGTTGGCAACGGCAGACTCAAGGATCGACATTTCGTAGTCTAAGTAATCAAATACTCTGACTTGGATTAGAACTTTTGTGAGGCATTTTTTTGCGCCTCAGACTTTAACTATGTCATAGGAATTGTTTAAAGTGATGCTTAAAAATTTTTTGCCGATAGGAATAATTTATTAACACGGAAGTGAAATCGGGAAGTTATTTCCATTTAGATTTTTGTTCAATTTACTCGAATTTATGCATATTTGAATTGAAGGCAGTCCTTTTTCCAGCTGTAGTAAATAATCCCTTAGAATTGGATATGTGCAAGAGGAAATTGAATCTTTGCAACATAAAACGAGACAAAAAGAATTTTATTCCTTTTTACCTCTATTGTCTTACTGTCGAATGATTTTGAGTCAAATTATAAGGCACAATTTTGTGTGCCTGAGATTCCATTCCATGGTTGAATTTTCCTTGGCTGTCGTTTCCTGATATTCATTTATTCACGAAGAAAGCTCTTCAATAACATCTGTAATTGAAATACGTATATCAGACATTGTAAGAGTAAATCGAATTTCCTTGTATCTTATCAAATGTTGAAAGTTTTTAAAAGTCTTCCTCAAACAGATAATAGCCTTTTATTCACCAAACTGTCCCCGGTTCGATCTCAGACGAGTGAAAGCGTTTCCATGAGAAATACTCGTAGAGTTTGCAGGATTTCTGTTTTTGGCAAAATTAAATTGAAAAGAATAACTGTATGAGATTGAGAGAAGCACCAAAAGAAGGGACGTTGAATAAATTTTATTATTTTGGTCGTGGAACATTGCTTTCGATTTGAAGTTGCGAGATAAGTTGTCATAACCATTGATCACTGTATGTCATCTAGAAACTTCTTCCTAGGTTTTCCTTTCCCTTTCTTGCCAAGGATTTTCCTTCTATCCCTTATAAAGATATTATGCCTGAGAACATGTTCAACATGAACTTTATTTTTCTTTTGTCCGTAGCCTTCATGAAGTTCCTCTCCTCCTTGACCTCCATCGAAACCTCTTCGTTTTTTTTCCCTTTCGATCCAACTTGTTCTTGTTATCCGTGTCCAAAGCCAAATTCACCCATAAGAATACCTTAAGGGGATTTTAGACCCATTTTAGTATAGAGTATAATAATTAATGATGGACCATATGAAAAGGAGGTAATGTATCTTATCTGTTTGCGTTTGCGTTTAAGATGAAAAATCGCGATGTTAAATTCACGACCAATCGGGAGCGTTTCTTATTCTGTTGACTTTGCACATTACAACCTTAAGACGATCAAACAAAGATCTTCATGATGTATAAATAATTATTCCTCCGTCTTATCGGTTAAATTAACTTTATAATTTCTTTGTATTCCGGTGAGTTACAATTAGTATTGCACCTATTTTTTTGCATTTTCCCGTTCAAAATCAAAAGGAAGTTCAGTTAGGATTAAGGAAAGGTGTAATTATTTGCACGATGAAGTCGTGCGGCTGATTCCAAAGGAATAATAAGTGTGAAAAATAGGTGTATCGGCCTCCCTTCTTTACGAGAGAAGACCACTCAGCACCACTGCACTCATTCAACTGCAGACGCGATCAAACATTTAGCTGAACGGTGGTTGTATTGGAGGTGGTAACTGCGGTGTTATTTTGAGGGCAACACCGCATTACTTTCCCAACGAGCTCAGTTTTTATCTCAAGACATGAGGGCACCGTCTCGCGAAAAATACTCCGATAGACCGCCATTTGGGTGGGAACCACTCAACAGAGAACATCGGTCGAAAGTGGAAAAAAATTTAGAATTGGAACATGAAACGTTATGTCACTCAGAGCCTGTGCTAAGTTAGAAAGGCATAAACGCAAAGTATGCGATTAGTTGCGTTATGGATAAGTGGAATGAATTGGTCTGAGGAAGGGGACTTTTGGAGGGGTAACTATAGGGTTAATCACTCAGGGTCCGTAAATGAAATTGCAGAAGTGTGAAAAATGTTGCAAGAAAGAACAGTGTGGAGAGTAAGGGATGCTGTGAAATGAAAGGATTGTGTTGGTTAGGACAGCAACGGAATCAAAGGCTGCTGTGATTGAACGAGCTTCTATGCCTACTACAGAGTGAGGAAGAGTAAGATGAAATATTTTGTCACATTTCAGAAGAAATTTAATTAAAGTTAAAGGAAATTGATTATTTATGGCGATTAGAATACAATAGACCTTTTCTTGGGGAGGTTAGGCTCATGTGTGATTCCCTTTCACTTAACCTCGTACGTCGATATGCTCGTAACATGTGCAATGATTAATCAATAACAAAGAGAAAGAGTCTTTGCAGCTGAAGGTTAAGTCCGTATACTACTATAATAATAGGTAAGGTTCACTTTAATAGAATAAACCGAGTTAAATAGAGGTTATGAAATTAAGTAAACTCCGTAAAATTTATCTGGGAGCAAAGGGTGACCATAATTTTGTCTTAAAAAAAGGTCAACTACAATCCAAGAAACTGAAAACGTGTTTGGAAATAGAAAAATTGTTGAGCTCTGGACCTTAAGGATGGCCTTAGGACGGTAGAGGAATATAATACCAACGAAGGAGCTATGGGGTGAAAATAGGAGAAAAAGAACCCATGGATGACAGAAGAAGTCCTATCACTGATAGTTGAGAAGGAAGTACGATGATTACAATACTGAGGTAGGACGAGAATAACATATCGAATTAACTGAAAGGCAGAGAAGAGTGGAATTGTGGGAAGAATTGCAATATAACCTTCTGCATGGCATATTTGGAATATATATACGACGATCGAGAGATGAATGACAGTTAAGTAGAAGAAGGAGATAATGAGGTTGAAGATGAACCAAATATCAGATCTAAATTTGAACCTGAAAAGAAAGAGTTGAGGGCAGAAAAGACCCCAAAAGTAGACCATCGAAACGGATTAAAAATCTACTGAATAAAGCTCCTAAAACTAGAGTTTGATTCTATGTATTATGCCAATGTATTTTCAGGAGAATGTGATTTCTTCCCCTCAAGTATAGAGCAGAAAGTAATAGTGATTTCCGACGTTCATTTTCACTTAGGGTGCATAAAAACTTCACAAAGATTGGTTATTGGGGAGAAAAGCGGAAGAGTTTTTAAGTAAAGAACACATTGAATTTAAAAGAAGTAGAGGAAAAGAGATAGTCGCCTCCAATAACCATTGGAGAAGAAAACGTACAAAGAACAACCAATTTTCATTGTATTGTTGCAGAGAAACTTATCGAAAAGGTGGAATCGAACAAAATGCAACGAACCCTAAAATAAATTGCAGTAATTTACCGCCACAGAAGATTCATCTCATCTTCATAAAGAGCAAATAGCTGTGATCAAATGTGGTGAAAGTAAAGGCGTAAAGAAAGGACTTATATGGCAACACTAATTATCTAATATTCAAATTGTGCCTAATTTAAGAAGGTAGCAAATGAAGTTGTCAAACGTCATACCCTAGCCCGAAACAACTCGATTTGCCTGGACTTGTACCCTGGGCTTCAGTGATAGAAAGTGGTGCTCAAAGCATTCCGCCATTGAGGTCGATAAGGTCGCCTCTGCCGAGGTTGAAATAAAGAAGAGGACATTCTAACGAATGAAAGCAGTCCCCTGCAGAAAATAATGCAAAGTTGAGCATCGTTAAACAGTTTATAAACACATTACACGGAGGGTACTTTTGTATGCTTTTAAAACTTGGACTGTAACAGCAGAAGGGCATTGGTGTGTCGCCGAAGAACGATAAAAATGTAATAGACAGATCAAGTGCTGAAGGAGGCCTTTCACGAGAAAATGAAGGAAGAATTCTCTGATAGACAATGATGAATCACTAAGGCATAATAACGTGCTGAAGAGGGTTCTGGAGGAGATGGCGGTAATTCAAGAGGAAGATGTATTCCGAGAGGCAGGTAATGGAAGGTGCTATGAATTATAAGGGAATGAAACGATTGGCAGGAGAAAGAACGGCGATGGGGCCTGCCTTTAAACAACATATTTGTTTTCGGTAAGAACTCTTCTGGTATCACATGCCATTCTTTCACCCCTCTGTTAAAACATGAATTTTTAGGAATGCCCGTCCTTTGATTCTTCATTTCATGCAGTCGTTAATGATTTCCACTTTAAGTATACTTAGAAATTCACCTTTATATGTGTAAGCTTCGGTCCACGGTAATCTATTGATATAAACTGGAACCTAACGCATAGCGATGCAGTGTGAGAAAGATGTAAAGTGTGCAATCGCCGATGAATAGCTAAACTAAGAATAGAGAATCTTTTGATCGGACTGCCGCATTCGGCCGCAAGAGAAACCAAAAGGACGTACATGACAGGCCGTTCTATAGTGGCTTATTGCCTATGTTCAGATGTTTTAGAGGTAATCCGTACGTCGGCAGATGTAACTCGCGTTTGGAGAACAAAAGGGAAGATCCAGATTACCGATTTCAAAGATTCTTCCATTCAGATGGTTAAAAATGGAAATATCGCAAAGGAATAAGAACAATATCAATAAACCTAAACAAAATATTTTCCATTTCATTTTCACTAGACAAGATAGGCTATATTGGGAGAAAAACTATTTAAAATTTGCTTTCATTTCATTAAATGGCGAAAATGGCCGCATTGAACGTCCAAAGAGGTCGAACAGGTTGCAGCTTCCGTACCTTTTGGTCAAACCTGTTTCGGCGAAATAATGGCTTTGATAAATTCGCCGTAATCTACTACGGATCTTCTGATAATGAGCCATCGAACTCTCTTAACTTCTTGCTGTGTTCCCCTTCATCCCATTGTCCTCTTTCCTTTGACATCTCGCGTGTATCGTTTATTCTTTCCTTCCCATTTCGTATCTCCGCTTTTCCTTTCAAACGAGAGGAGTACTTCCCTCGAGTGTAAAGAACTTAATCCACTCCCCTTCGAAAGATTTTAAAGGTAATCTTTTCCTCTCTTCCAGGAAAAGTTTGACATTACCTTTAAAAAAGGGGGAACGGAGATAATATTCTCCAAAGGAGAAGAAAATGGAGTTTTCCATCCTTTTGTGGACCACAGAAGAGTCCTATTCTATGCCCCGCGGACCTAAATTAAAAACTCAAGAGTCCGCCTTTCAATTTTTAAATCCCTCGACCTCCTTTCATTTTGAAAAACCTCTCGGCGTCCCAACTTTCTGATGCAGGGATTTCTCATCTTTCACACCTGTCCACTGTCCTGTGGGCGCTCCTTCCCATTTATGGAGCCGCACCCCTCCCGCGCCGCACATATAATGCCACTCCCATGACCCCGCACACCGTTGCCAGGTTCGCTCAAACACTCCGACGCTAATCCTGCCTCCAACATATATCACGCTCGTTAGCTTTGACTTTTTCGACAGCTTCCTGATTGTGCGCTACATCATCCCATTGCGAATTTTTTTCTCCCTTAATATGCCTCATTTATCGTACACTTGTACATTTCCTTATTCTTCCTATGCTGTGCATGAATATGCTCTTTCTTGTTGCTTTTATTGACCTTTCTCTCGTCCTTTTTCTAGGTTCTCCTCGCCTGTTTCCTCTATCTCACGTATCCTTTTCACTCCTGTCTCCCGCAGCACCTCCACACTCCTAATCAATACAGTCTATTTTAAATAAAGTCGTGGCATTCGTAACTTTACTGGATACGGGGCGGTACTAAATACACCGCTGTTCAATGGCCTTTCCGTCCACTCCATTTAATTCTCTTTACATCGCGGGAGGTATTTATATAGAAATAATCTCTAGGCTGTCCTCTCCCATAAGAAATCATCTGGAATTTGTGTTTCCTCCTCTGACTCCCGCGCTTATTTACTCTTTTTCAGGCGTAATTCTAATGCGTATGTACGGGTTCGAATAAGGAGTGGACTTTTCAATTTTTTCCTATACTGCATATCATTATATTATTCGTATATATAAATTTCTCCTTAAAGTGTCTGAATGCAATGAGGTATTTGTTTTAATTTGGTCGCCTAATTTAATTCCAATATTAGCAATTGTGTCAACTTTGAAAGATAAGGTAAAGAGGAGTCAATGTAAAACATTGGGATTGGGAGAGAGAGGGGGAAACTCCCATATGCATTTTAACTTCCCAATAATGAGGCAATATTCCCAAGGAGATGCGGACATGAAGAAAGACTTTCAGGATCGGGACCCAAATCCGGGTCTTCTGCTTTTCGGGCGGCTGCTCTAGCTACTAAGCTAATTTACCGGAACATTCAGACGTGTTGTTGCCAGCGATTGTGGGCAAGGGCTATATAGTGGCTCGCCTTACTAAGCAACATCGTCCTTAGTTAATGGGCGCACCGGTTACACAACCTGATGGAAATCATCCCCTTCCTTAATTATGTAATATTTGTCGCTCTATTAAAAGCAATGGCATATTGAATGGAAGGTTGGGGAGAGGCATTTGCTACATGAATTGTAAAAGTTGAGATTAATGTTGACATTGAACAAAAAAAGTGAGTTAATTCTCATTAGTGAGGAATCCGAGGAATCTTCGGCAGAAGTTTGGTTGAAGGACGTTCTCATTTCTTAACGTTTATCCCCCTTTCTTTCGAACTCTTCAAAATGCCATATTTTTTATTATATGCCGCATGAAATTGCTGTTTTCCCCTGAATCCATTCCCATTTACATGCCCATCTTCTAATCTCTAGGATGCTTCAATAAATGTCCTAAACTGCTACACTTAAGATTCAGCTCTCTCTATTATTTATAAATAGATAATAGATTAAAGTTCGAGAATAAATACTTGAAAACTTAAATTGCACAAATGAACGATTCACATCGAGAAAATCTTCATCTAAATAAGATATTTAAATATAAATTGCTTCTCAATGTTCTTCTTTTGCTTTTGTCGGAAATATTATCTTTCTTTTGAACAATTTCATATACTACTTTAGAAGTCAGTCCATTTACTTAGTAACGTAACTATCATACAACAGCTATAAACGTATTTTCGTGTAAATAACAAAGTAATGGAAAAACATAGCTGTACAAAGAGAGTAGCAATGAGGAATGCGGGACTATTGCTCAACTTTTATCGAATTAAAGTCACGAAAAGTTCTTTAGCCCCGAAAATTAGGCTCCTCACGTCCGAGTTCCTTTAACAATATGATCACGTGATTCTATTTCGACAGTTTTATGAACGCGGTCCGTTCCATCGCTGGGAAATTAATTTCCAGATCGAATGCGTACTTTGGATAGGCAATATCGTGTGATCGTGTCTAGATTACTACATTTTTTACTGCAATAGTTTAATTTATAGTAATTTTGCTCGTAATTGTCCCAGAGTTTATTGCAACTCGTTCTATGCAGCATTTCTTCCTAAAAAGGTGCTCACTTTATGTACTGATAAAGTAACATATTCAGCTAATTAAAATTTTATCACTTAATACTTAAAATTCATTTGGTGGTTGGTTCATTTTATATCTGCATTGGTATTATATTTATCAAAAACAATTTGAGCCTATATATTTTTACTTGTTTATAGCGACATTTTTTCCGATTTTAGTGAATTTTATACTTCTATTTGGTTCGTAATGCGACCCTTAATCACACAAAAATTTGGCATCTCTTTGTTGGTCAGCTGTCGAAAGACACATCAAAATTATCGAAGGTCTGCGGTTTGCGGGAGTGTTCAGCCGTTCTTGTTTTTAATATTATAAAATTACAAATATGCAAACTGATTTGGCTTTAGACCACATGTTATGATGCAACACGGATGCATTTCGTGTTTTTGGCTGATTGTACGATATATGGATAACAACTGACTGTCGATAAATAAGCATCGGTCACTCCAAAGTTTGGGGTAGTCTTTTAAGTTTTATTCTACGTGTATGGCGAAACTCTACTTGCGCTACCACATCTCTTCTTCTACCCACTCGATTCCATTTCGCCTTCCAATTTTCGCGGCTTTCCAATCGATATGAGCGATGCTCTGTTTTTCTTTCATCTACAAATGGTTTTTGCGCTCCGACGGATTCGATAAGCTCCACTGGTTTGCGTCATCGCCGGAGTCTGCTGCTTTGAGATTCAATCGAATGCCTTGAGATACAAGTGCGCCTCCCTTGTATTCTCCGTGTTATGAAATCCGTGCGCACAACACTCCTTTAACGCGATTGCAGCAGATGAGCGTTCCTTCGCTTCACATTGTGCGGCAATTTCATTGGGATACTTTTGATTTCATCGCTGACTTTTGGAGATCAAAGTGAGGGCTTGAGGAGTCTTTCGCTCGACCTTTGCTTCGGAGTGTTCCCGCCAAAGATGATTTCAGCTCACAAAGTCGCTCTTGAACCGATCGGGTGGAAAATGTCTTCGGAAACGAAGGTCTTGTTTCGGTCACATGCGGAAACTATTTTCAGAACCGATAAGGCTGCATAGAAAATTATAGATGATAGACAAACGTAGAGAAAATAAGCACTAAACTTATTACGGTTGAGATATGTACCACTTTTTTATCCGTGACAGTACATACGGATGAGGTTTTTCCTTTAGGAGGAAGAAACTTTGAACTCTACTATGAGAAAATTATAATAATAACTCTGAAATATTCAACTTCAAAAGCTGAGTTTTTCATATGAATGTAACTCGATTTACTTATTTCTAGCGCGATGAAAATGAAACATATGAATTCTAGATCTACGGCATCTCAGCATCACTTGGAAGTTACTCATATATAATATTAGTTCTCTTATTGTTAAGAAATAAGGAAAGAAATGCTACACGTGGAACAGTTATGGCAACAGCTTTGATCCGATGGCAAATAAAAAAAATACCCGATAAAAAAAATTTTAACGTTAAATTCGTTTGTGGACTTACCCATACGTTGTGACGATATCTTTATACAATTACATTCTCTTGCAAGCATCAACCACACTGTGCTGGAAAAAACCACGGATCATGTAAACATATCAAAACAGTAGCAGTAGTATTGTTAAAAGTGCTTCGAAAAGTAAGGCAATTTCGATCATTTGGACCCCCACCGGGAATCGAATCCGGGACAACTCTCACGAAAAGTGAACGCGTTGCCAACTTGGATATATGGAATCCCTGAAAAATTAAAAGAATATTTTACTAAGCGTAATTTTCTCGGTCTTTAACGTATTGATTTATGTGAAATATTAAACTTTATTGAATAAGATAACCGAAATATATATTGCAGAAGTTGTCTTCCATAGCCATTCATAGTCTATGGAGTGCTGCGTCAGCAGAACCCTTGGAAATGAAAGCAAAGGCTGTATATTGTAGATGGCTCTGACCATTTTCGGTCATCACCGGCACCTGCTCCGGAGCCGTGCGACAGCAAATCGGAAAAATTTCCATTGGGACGTTTCGTATGGCACTTGAGCTTCCAATTTCGCTGTCATCAAGGACGTTCCCAAATGATGCTCGATGGAGCTTCTTTCTTTGTGGTGCGGACATGAGGGCGTTCCAGCCAAACAAGCACTCACCATTTCAGTACAGCACCTTCGGGTTAAGATGGCGTTTGGCAGAAAGAGGGACTCCTCAAACCTTAATTTCTTTTCGAGAGCTCGTCTACATATACATTGAAACCCTGCAAACTGCCTATCGGCGTGTGGCAGGGGGTGTAGATATCAAGGGATCCGCTTATTGATTTTGCTGATTGCTATCGAGGATCGATAACAGAAGGACTGCATCATGAACGTGACCATTTCCCTTATTTAGAGGACAATGTGGATCTTCCATAGCGTCATGTCGCTTAGTTCCTTTTATTTTTATTTTACTCTTACGGCGAGGTTAGGCCAAAAGGGCCTTTTTTCCTCCTAACCTCTTGAGATATTACCTAATTGCTACATGAATTGTAAAAGTTGAGATTAATGTTGACATTGAACAAAAAAAGTGAGTTAATTCTCATTAGTGAGGAATCCGAGGAATCTTCGGCAGAAGTTTGGTTGAAGGACGTTCTCATTTCTTAACGTTTATCCCCCTTTCTTTCGAACTCTNGGTGGTGGTGGCCCATACGTTCAAAATTACCAGCTGTCGAAGCGCCTTCAGAGAAAGGAAGAAGTTATCAACGTTTTTTGTTTTATCATTGAAACGTTTAACGAAACTTATTGCCATGTACTGCACCTTTTTCGTGCTCGCTGGCAAGAATGTTGTCCGCAGAATTCCATTCACTGGTCTTCCATGCATGCTCCAGCGTGACTCCGGCAACTGAATCGAATATTTATTCCATAATAGAATCCTACCTAGAAATATTGAGGAACGGATCAAAAACGAAAATTTTAAGCTAAAGTTAATTCGATTCAATTGGGATTCGATCGAGTGGAAGGCGAGAAACCGCAATGAAGAGGATCTCCCGCCAGCTCCACCCTCAAATTCGGCAGAATTTCTTTCTCCCAGCTTATGTCGTATCTTCATTTTGAATTTTTAATATATTTCTCTCTGTGTTTAACGTTTTTGCTTCCTTTGGCGCTTAAATTTGTGTATTTTTTATTTGATATTTACCTCAATATTACGCGACAGTATCCCTTGTTTTTCTTTTAACATAAAAGTGACCCAGACGCAAATTTTGTTTCCGGAGGCTTTTCGAACGGCCCTCGCAGTATCATTCTATTCAGAGCCATTCCCGGATTCCAACAGGCCAAGAGTAAAAATATTACATCAGAATCCCTTTTGGAGAATGAAACTTTTCCGTATCACTCTGCTAATCCTTCCCTTTTTGGTTATTCTCCCTCCGGCCAATCCTAGCATCGCTCTTTCTTAAGCTCTTCCATTTTCCTCGGATTTAACTCTTCCGCCGACACACTCGGAAACACAATGTAAATTGATCACAATCAGTAGGCACTTGGACGTGCACTTATCTTAGAAAGCACAAGGACAATCTCTTAAGATCCCCTCAACGATCATTCAAACCTCCCTTTGTTCTGCAGTTTCCCTTCTCTTCATCGAATATATTCCGAATATAGCATTCTGAATATATTTCGTATTGTTCCCAATCCACTTTAAATCAGGTGTTTTCGAAGAAGCGAGTCTGTCGGTCGCCATATGTACGCCTGCTTTAGGCCCATCGCATTGTGTTTAATTAGAAGCATTTGTGGACTTTAAAGAGATTATGCACTTTTTCTCTAATAATTTCTGGGGCTGTAATGGTAATAATGGTTGTGGTGATATTAATACCACTGAGTTATTAGTGATGGTGAATAGTGGGATTTCTGCAGGTAACTCCCAATTTACAGTCTCTTTGTGCTGCACTTATATAATCCTATTTCACTACTGGCATTCTTGCTCAGCGATGAAAACAAAGGCTAGCTACCTCAATCCTCATCTCTCCCTCAAGGCCTCTTTCCATTTCTAAAGCTTTTGGTATCTAACTTTGGAGAGCTAAAGATCCAAAGAGACTTCTAACCGATACATTTACAGACACTCTCGGTTTGCTCTAAATTATATGCAGTGTGTGTAGTGAGTATGCATCTCCTTGTGGAAAATAATTCTCTCACTCCAAGTAAATATGATCTTGAACTTTGCGTTGACATTAGCTCTTACAGAAACCTTATGAATGTCTCTTTTTGACCGCATTCAGATCTCTCTGTCTGAATAAGGATGTTTTTCCTCCCCTTCTAAAGATACTCAGATAGCCGCAGATGGCATGCTTCACTGTGTTTTCAAATTTAGCATAATTCATAGCCAGTTTGTTATTCTTTCACATTTCTTTCATCTTTTATGATATGCTGAGTGATTAGCGTTATTCTTTCTTTCGTGTAGATTCCAACCGATATCCAATATTTGATTCGTTTTCTCTTTAATTTATTAGAGTCGACGAAGAAAATGCTGTAATACCTTCTGGAAATAAATCCCCTGCGGAATCAGTTTAAGATCCGTATTGATCTGAGCTCTGGATAGTGAATGATAAATTATCATGCTAAAGTATATCTCATTCGCACAAAATTGGCCAATGACAACTCACGAGAGGGGAAATAAGTGAAGGAGTGGAGGAACATTTGAGGGGTATTTGCCCTCCACGCGTCATGCTGTTCCCGCATGGCTCCCCTCTCAGTAAGCGCTGCCTCACCTATTTTCTGAAATGGGCTAGGCCCACCAGCGGTACAGTAGGCTACTGTGTGTCGGCCAAGTTAACGCAAATTAACTTTAGTCAAAGACAGAATGTCCTCCGTAACCAGTTTTTCCTTTCCTTCTGATCATATCTGCCTCTGCTTTTTCAAGTGTAAAAAAAAGTCTGATTCCCTTTGTTATATATGTGGAAATTTCACCACTCCCAGTCAAAGGACAAACATCTACACAATTATAGGCAACCTACTTTTATAAATTTTAAAGTTAAACTTGGTGATCAAGATAAGACCAGGGCTCCTCACAAGATGCTCAAGGGAAGTGTCGAGAGTTTGGATTGCCTATGAGAAACTCTCCCATGAGAACGGAGATATCAATAGTATATATGTACAGCCAACAGGAAGTATTCCTGCCCCTAGATTGTAGGCAATGCAGTACTAAATGGCTCTAAACCCATGAACAAATCCTGGCTACGACCCTGATCAGATCTAACTCAAGGAAATTTTGTTCCCCAGTGTTGTCAGTGTACACTGCACATCAATTTGTGAATAGCTTCTCTTTATCGAGATGTCTGCAGTGAGTGGCATTATCACGAATAAAGAGTAAAATTGAAACAAATGTGTAATAGACTCGAGGAGTCGTGATGAGGGAATTCTACGCTGCCCAGGTCCGCTTTTCTTCTTGTGACACGGATGAGTGCTTAGCATAAAATCATATTTTACCGATATTTTATTTATCTCTGGATGCATATTTCCTGATCTGATCTAAATAAACTCAGGTGCTCATCAAATATTGAGCAAGGAAAATAAGAACAAAGGTCCTTAATCTGCTCTTTCTGGTCTGCGTTAAATTACTAACAAAATTATTTGTTAAAATTATTACGACGTTGAAATGGAAGTGAAAGGTGTAACGCGGTGAGTATGAAGGTTGGCAATTCGACGCAGTTTCTCATAATTTTCATGATATAATAGATAAGAATCTGCGCTGTGGGAATGAACAGTATTACCGCAGTCTGTTGGCAAAAGCAAAGTTAAATCAGAAGGGGAATTAACCTGCGTTTCTTCCGCACAAAGAAAGAGTAACGGGAACCTCACTAAACTCTTGCAACGAAAACAGTAAAGTCCCATGTCAACTATTCTCTAATAATGAGATATATTTGGGACAAAGGGAGGCGCAATGCGGCATATTCAAGTTAACGTATCCGTGTGGTCTAATTACACCTCTTTCGTTTCATTGAAAACGAATAGTAGAGTTAGCGCTAAAGAGGAGCGGATCCACGAAACAGAATATTAACTGTCGACATATTTCCGAGAATTATTATCAATGATTTCAACGCAAATAGTTTCCGAATCGGAGGATTCATCTTCTGCGTATTCCATTTACTGAAATTAATATCATTAGATGCGTGAGCATTGTACGCTTGGACAATGAAGTTACTGTGAAGTATTTAGAACTTATTATGGTCTAATTGCGGCTTTCTTGCCCTCGCAAAGCACTCAACTCACGGTTAATCTCTGCTAATGTACTCTCTGCCTTTGTCTGAAATGTATAGCTTTAACATTTCCACCCAATAATTTCACTGAAATAATAGCAGCAATATAATGGAGAAAAGATACGAAGAGAAGTACAAGATGAAATTTCCGATAGTTTCTTCGAACACCAAGTCAGGTAATAGAGTAAAGGGAACAGCTCATTAGTATAGTCATCTATATAAAGCAGCCAAACACATAAATTATTACTCTGTGTAACAGATTCTCGAAAAAAAGCAATATGAGTACCCGAAAAGCCCTATTTCATAAAATACGAACTTAATAAATCGACCAGGCCAACTGATGGTTGTAATGGTAACAATGGTAAATAATCCAGAACCATCAAAGAAAACTTAAAGCTGATGCATATTTCGCACCCAATGGTAGCATATTTAAAGTTCGGACGACAACAGACTTGAGGAGAAAAAACCACAGAACGGGATGAAAACAGAAGCCGGGAATTCACACTTAAAAATGTAATAGTTTAAACAATGTTTTGTTAAGATCAAAGTCGTTATTCATTAACTAATCTCTATTTTTCTCCACCAGTCCCTTGTCGTCCGTTCTCTAATTATACTCCCATTGGAAGCGAAATACATATCAGCATTGAGTTTTGTGACTTTTTCTTTGATAGTTCTGGAGTTTTACTTGTGTTACAAATACGAAATTATTTAATGGATAATAGAGAATGCAAGCCCATAAAATGGCAGATGATTTCTCAAATGATAATGTAGTCACGACAGCTAATTTTACGGCATTGAACTTTGGAGAACAAAGGCGTACATATAACCACATAATCGCATAATCCTGAGTCAATCCTTGTTAATTTGCAGCAGTTGTCATGGTATTATTTGTATTTCGCTTCTACAGATCATCGAACCCGAAACCAAAGGCGAGCGCGCTTGGGTTGACACATGCCACTTCGTTAGACCTGGCTTATTTCTTCGACAGAACTCTTAATTATAAACTCACATAGTTCCCTCGAGATAGAGATTTTCACTAAAAAACTGTTTATTTACTCTTGATCAAATAACGACAAATTGCTTTCCTAATCTACTCCCACTTTCTAAGTGTATGAATGTCGTGTTTTCTGGTACTTAAATGACCTTTTACTCACTCAGTAGCGTGGAAACTAACTGCAGTCAAATAAAAATCCAAAAGCACACAATTACCGTGTGGAATTATGAGGATGAACTAAATGATATCTTCCTTGGAATGCATGAAGAGCCATTTTTTGGCTCCGATTTTCGATTAATCATTAGATAACTTCTATATTTATTAAATAGGGCTTTTCGAGTACTTGGCGGAAACGATTTCTATTTTAGTGCAGAAATCAAGTCGCTCGCCATGGATGGTTCAGATACATTTCATTTCGGGAAGAGGCATTTAGCGGCACACATAACTGAGGCAAGAAGATGAAAGGGCACATAATGTGAGGAGGATAGAGGGTTGAATCCGACACTAAAACGTTTTATTTGCAGCTTGATGGCGGCGCTTTTGATGGCCTCACAAAATTTTACACGTTCCGAAACATGAAATTATGAGATAAGCAGGGAAGCAGTTGTATGGATTAGTTGAGAATACTGATCAATGGAGGCAGTGCGGGCACTCGGAAAATGTTTAACGCCGCCTTATCTTAGGCAGTCGACAAAAAAGTAACAAAATCCAACGCCATTTCTCTCCACTGTACGAAATAAACCAGAGTTAAGAAGATATGCTTCGAGATATTGACTGAAAGTCGGAATTAAGAGAAATATGATGGAAAGTGATTACAAAGCACATGATTAGATTATGTACAATGGAAATGGATTGGATTATAAGAGAAATATGAGCAGTAAAAAGAAGAGGGACAGAATTGATTATGACTGAATAATAAATGAAGTGAACTATAAAAAATATCTTAAGACTTTTATGTTTCATATTGTGATGGACGCCTGTAAAGCATTGATGTTAGAAGAAATACTTGATAACAGCACAAAGGCTGAAATTGTAAAGGGAGAGGTAGAACGGAAATAGTTCATGATAGTTTATATGGAGATGGTGAAGAAGAGAAACACTCGCTGTTTCAAGAAGAAAAGAGTATATCAAGGGGCAAATTGACGAAATGAAGGATGTATACAGTTGTAGGAAATAATGGAATATTATGAATGAGCGATGCAAATGACGTGCTCAGCCATCAGCGAAACAACTTGATTAGTATTTGTGTACGTAGGGCGTTTGGAAGGTTCCCGAAAGACTCTCATTGTCTCTCGCAAAAGCTATTGTTACGTCTCATTATCGTACGCGTCAATTCGCCAAGACTTTCCATCGTTGAAAGTTTACAACAGTTCTGCAGCACATTATGGCTTTTATTTAAGCTTGAAAATAATTCGGATGTGGTAGAGATTGATTCCGAGAACTTTCTGAAAGTCTCTCGAATGTGTAGCAATTTCAGTTTAAAATTATGGGTTATTTAAAATAGGCGAAGATTCTTCTAAATGGGATTCTCCATCTAACTGATTAGAGAGAGTGTATAATTTGCTTAGATTCTCTACTTACTAGATGATAATCGTTTATCAAGCAACTGAATGCATTCCTTTCTCTCAGATTTCGCGTATGAAACGACACGAAAGAAATTATCGATTTAAGGATTAAAAATTAATTGATACGATGATGAATATGTGTACCTGGAGATGAAATGGGTATAAATACTGGATTTGCAATTTTAGTAGAATCTCGTGACTGTTTTTGTCGCTTCCCTCACCTTTTGTCGCACGAAACGAAAATCTTTCAATCAACAAATAATCACGTCTTATATTAAAGATGACAGCTTTTCCGAAATGAATGACATTTCGGAAATTCTGATGAAAAATAAGATAGCAATGAAGAGTATTGTGCATGCAATGTTTCAAAATCTCACGTGAGGGCAAAAAATAAGGAAAATATATGTACATAATTAAGTTATTCATTCAGTTTTACTAAAAAACATCTATATAGTTAAATTTAGTTACGCTTGGGGGATATCATTGATGAAACGAGGAAAGACTTTATTTTGCGGCGTGTAAAGTGATCGATAGGGCATCGGGTCTTTCACCTCATCCGAGTCCTCCTCAGCATCCAAATAAGCTCCGAACACTCAGAAATTCTTATTAAAATTCAGTGGAAATATTTGGTGCTGCACGTTAGAATCATTCTGTGGAATATTTGTATTTTCTCCTGCATTTTAATTCATTATTATTTTGTGGAGAAATTAATGATCCGAGACCAAAATTGACTTGTTAAAAGATTGATAAGTCAATTACCAGGAGAAAAAAATGACTGTAGGTTAAGAAATTAATTTCTGTTGCCATCGTTTTAAAAACGCTTAAAGTAGTTATGGAAAAGAGTGCAACAGATAGTAGTTTTTATGACACTTTTATCATTGAAATTTATACTTATTCTTTTTTTCTGAATATTCATACTCAGTGTACATGAAATATATGCATATTCCACTTTAGAGACGAAAGAAGACACTTTAATTCAATAAAATACGTTTGACGTCATTAATTACATTGGACTCGCGCAAATTTCGTACAGTGGTAAAGACATATTTTCCAATTTTATTCAACGTTATAGTACATCCTAGGGAAAACGTAGGCGTTAGATGGTGTTTGATAATCTCTGAAAAATTGATTTTACATTTATTTTGAATTACTTTAGATTTTTAGTTTCGTTTTTGTGATGTATGTACGTAATTTGCAAGTAAATGACATTTGAAATGGATACTCCACCTTTCCACCATTACGACAGAAATATCCACAAAAATCATCTCGCTTAATCTCAACATCTACATTTCATACGCCAATCGATTAAAGCAAAAAACATCCTTCGCAAGTGTATTACATTCATAAGATATTTTTGAAGCATTCCATGTATCAATTAAATATCAGATCGAATTATTTCTCTTCATAAAGAATTATGTCACACAACTTTTAAAAAGCCATCTTGTCAAATTAAATTTATTAATTTTGTTGGATTTATTTCATGCTTCTTGTGAATATTTTTGGTGAATATTTTATCGCTTTAGCCTGGTTATGCAGAATATCTTAAAAGCCAACTACGCAATTTTAATGGGACTAAACAATTGAAGTCTGAATTTCAACCTTTGTCTATTGTCTGAGAATTTAATCCCTTTCCCNAGAATTCCCCGTCTATTCGGTCAACGTCAGCTTCAAATTATTCCTACGCTCCTTCTCACCGCGAACATTTGTAAATCACTGCGAGAGAATCTCACCGACCTTGCAATTGATTTTATTTCTTTCCTGCGAATAGCACGCAAAATGAAAGCGTTTTATGAATTACGTAGTTTTTATAATGTGTTTCAAAACAAAACATGTATTTCCTTGTGAATATTTTTGGTGAATATTTTATCGCTTTAGCCTGGTTATGCAGAATATCTTAAAAGCCAACTAAGCAATTTTAATGGGACTAAACAATTGAAGTCTGAATTTCAACCTTTGTCTATTGTCTGAGAATCTAATCCCTTTCCCATCAATAGGAAGATTTTAATGAGAATTCCGAGCATGATGGATCTCTCACTTGTCAAAGAAACCCTCACGTGCAATCTCATGATTTCCATTTATTTTAATTTAATGAAGAGAATACGTCGATGCAAAGCAAAAAGGTGATAAGTATGATGAGATTTACTTAAATTCCTTTGAAGTGGTCAGCTGTCGCATAGTAACGGCAGAAGAAAATAATGGCATATTTATTCCTTCAACATGAGTTTCGTCCATTCATAGATAATAAAAGATTCTGAACTGAGATTCTGAGAAGTAACAAAGGCTTCTCAAAAACCAATGCTTTCTTTAATTGATAAGTTATTTTAAAGATGGGATCATTTAAGCAGAGCATTTGTTTATTAATATCTAATAGTTAAAATGGATATTACTATAATTTTAACTATCACCCGGATTCGAGATAGCAAAAAATAATAATTTTAAATGTCAAATAATATATACAGATGTTTAAAAATAACTTCTTTTGATCGGAAGAGCGTACAGAATAAATTCTTTATGAAATATAACTTAAAAAGGTAATAGTTGAGACCAACATAGGACAGTAGGAATGTTTTGAAGAATATATTTCATTAAAAAATTTCTTATGGACAAAATTACTGGAATTTTCCGATTATTAAAATGAGTTTAGAAAAAATTTTAAGTATATTAGTGTGATAATATTCTGAGTGTGTGATCGTTCTTAATTTAAATTCAAGTAATAATTTCTGCTCCCTTGTATTACATATTTGAGGAACGGTATTATATACTGAGCTCCAAAATTCCTCCTGTGAATAACGCAATAACATTGCAAACCGTAAAGTAATTAATGAAATATTCTGTTTGTAGCACTTCAATGGGTATATGATAAAGTTAATTCCAATTGACAGTGTTTGGCAAACACAATTACATTACGGCTCAATTTAGGAAGTTCCTTACTTTCATTTCTACATTTCATTCGTTGAAGATCAATGCAGTAAAAACTGACTGAAAGATTTGAATGAGCAGTATTTCACCCAATAACTTCTTTTTACTATCAGACAAGGAGGGAATCTTAAATTTAAAAATATGTAACGGAAATAAGACCAGACATTCTGTGAAATTCCACAAGGCAACGCCTGAAACTGTTTCATTAATTAAAAACATATGCTTTAACTCAATTGGTATACAGATATCAGATGGCAACACTACTAATAGAGATCCAAACTACTACGTGTGCAAATGCAAAATGTCTTCAAAACACAACCAAACAAATATGAACAAGAATTGTCCCAAGGATCGAAAACTTTAAGTTCTGATGACGTAAACCAAAGATGGAAATCCAAAATTTACAGTTTAAGCTGTTTAAATCGTTCCTCTCTTTGGAAAACTCTCATACATCTTAGGTTGTTTGTGTCCTTGTGACATTTCGCATATAAATTGGTATAGGTTTTCATGGATTATCATTTAATAGATTTCATAGATTATATGAGAAGTAAGGGAGTTAAAAACAAGAAAACCAGTAATGATGAGGCAATAAAGGAATGCAGATTGAAGGAAAGTCTACTAGACTAAAACAAAACGGGTGATTTGGACGCGTAGAAAGGATGTGTGGAAGCAGAATGTAGGTAGTAAGAGGAGGATGCGAAGTCGAAAGGGAGAGGAAGACTGGGATTATGGCAAAAAAGATGCAGAAGAGATGATATTTATTTTAAGAGAAAAATGAAATTCGTTGATAGAGGTATAAAGGAAGCGAAAGGTGTGTGCAATGATGGGGAATTATGGTGATAAACGAGGAAAATAACATGTTTACGCCTAAAGAGAATAGCATGAATGTTTTGTATGACCGTAACTAATATTTACGGGTAAGAATGAGCAATTCAAGAGTTTGAAAAGTACGGGAAGTTCGGAATAAGAACTTAGATATCTCAGAGATAGTTTCGTAAATGACGCTTTCCTTCAAAAGTATTGTGAGCTGATGGATCTAAATAGTTTCAGAGTGTAAATATTTACTCGAATAGACCTGTATTTTATTATGATCACTATCTTCATGAATCTGATTTCTGGCTCAACGCCTGATAGAATTTTTCACATGCATGCATGACATCATCTTGGCTATGGATTTTTCGGGCTTCATGTCAGGTCAGCGGTCACGGAGAAAAATCTCCACTGAGCTGCGCAAATCCTTCGCAACCTCCAGAAACATCGTCAATGCTGGTTTACGAACACACATTCATTCTAATACTACGTCGAAACATTTAAAAAATTCATCTTTAAAATATTTAACATTTATATTTTGGGATTTGAACAGTGATCCAATTAACTTTTCAATTCCGAAATACATCATTAATGACATTGCATATTGCTTTCGATATTACTCCATCTTCTCTCGATATTCCTCAAAATATCATGATCTTCGTGATTTTTTATCAATCCTAGGAGTGTACTCTGAAGATTTCCTTAAAATTGTGCCATTGAAGTTGTGAGTGGAATCGCCCGGAGACTTCAAAAGCACTATTTTCCTCATCTTGAGAATAGTAGATTGCCCTCAAAGTACGAGAGGAGGCGCTAAGGAATACATTGGTGAGGAATTTCCCGGGACTTGTCTTTCCGGAACAATTTTGGGGACTAAAATCGAGCATGGCCGATTTCATACCTTCCAGACGAAACTGCGCATTTAACGAACGCTCTCTTAACATTGAATTTCTGCTAAGGGATACTTTTGCGCTAATTCAGGTTGCGGAAAATTTTCAGAGATTAAGTAGAGTACTACGGAATTTTCACGTCCACCAACCTGCAAATGAGATGAAGTTAACATAAATACACATAAGTATTACTCACTCTTTCCCCTCAGAAAAAGTTAGTAAATTAGTGAGTCATTCATGGTTGCCATCGAATTCCCGAACTCATATGACAGTGAGACTTAGGACAGGAGTGATCCAATCCATGAGTACGAGGCGGCAATATTTCTATCAGACACTGAGTCCTCGAGAAGGGAATAAACTCTGCGTGCCATCGCATGAGGAGAATGTTAAAGAGGCGCTAATGAATGCAGCGAAAGAGCTTTTGATTTGACAACGTTCAATTCTCTCGTGTATTTCGACCTTGCAATTGATTTTATTTCTTTCCTGCGAATAGCACGCAAAATGAAAGCGTTTTATGAATTACGTAGTTTTTATAATGTGTTTCAAAACAAAACATGTATTTCGAATCAAATACGTTCGCAAACAAGAGTCTTTTGTCTTTGCTTATTTGGTTTGGACCGTATTTCTTTGGTTTGGTTGGTTTAATTAGTATTTCTTATTCTCATTACTAGTATCGTCTTAAAGTCTAACATTTCTACAGTAAAATTAATCGCCATTCCATAAAACGCAATTATCCGTTTTTTCTAATCATTATCCAGAGATTAATTATGTTGTTAATCCCTTCACCATTAGCTACCGAAAACCTGGGAAATAAAATGAGGCTTACTAGGAAAGGAAAATTAATGGGGTATTTTATATATTTTTATATCGTTGTAATATTACTGGTGATATGTCTTATTTTATCATAATATTATTTTTCTTATTATACAACAGCAGAGTAGTTGAGGATATGCCTTTTTGCTGATGGCTTTTAAAACAGATTTTTGCATTCATTTCAAGACGATCGACGTTATTGTCGTAATGTAAAACTGGAATGCGATAAATGAGGCAGTTAAAACAACTCACTTCTTCGGATGCGATAATCTCAGCATTTTACCGTCCTTTACCGCGATGATTTCTTTCTGCGGCGATATTATGAAACTATTTAATGACGTAAAGCATAAAAATGTACGGAAAGTCATGCAAGGTAAGAGTACTTGAAGATTAGGCGAAGATGAGAACTGTGGATCGATCTCGTTTCCTCATCATATATCAGTCAGTAACTGAATTATCATACTTTAATATTCGACTCGAAATATTATTATTTGAGGAATATGTCCTGCATTTTTGTCCTAAAAGTAAAAGAATTAATAAAAACGTCGCCGAAAAGAAATGTGCCAGAATCTTTTCGGTATCCAAGCAACCGATAAATATTGCATTATTTCATTAGTCGGAGCTTGCGAAAATCTCGAGTTGCAAGTGTTGATTGTCAAGAGAAACAGTTCAATCAAAAAAAAAAAGAAGTGGGAAAGGATAAGAGGACAAGAGGAGAAATTAAGTGATCGGTGCAGCAATTAGAGGCGGGAAAGCTGAGAAATCCGTCGAAAATTGACGACGTAACTTATTTTTTGCTTCTTTGAGTCCCACTTGCAAAGTTGGCCCACTAATGATTCCGCTTTGATCTCCGATTTAGAAAAAAGCGAGCGCACGGTGATTATACGATACTGTAGGTTTCAACTGCTGCGATTATTAAAGAGAGCGGCGAATGGGGACCACTTAAGGAATACTCCCTTCGAATGCCTTCGCCACTTTACATTGCAACGCTGAGGACGAATTACAATGATCTTCAACTGACGCTGTTCTGGAATATCACTGAAAGGATAAACACAGATAACTCAATGTTCAATCCTTTATACATACATATCGTATTTTCTCCCTCGTATAATATTTTATTTTTCTTTTCTTCTTGTAGTATTCATAATATCTTCTTTTTATTTTTCTAAAATCCCCACGAAGAACCTTTATTGCTATCTTGATACTAAAGTGTTTTGGAACCGTTGCATTTGTATATCTTAATACTATTTTCCGACTTTTATGAAAATTAATTCTAGTTGTCATTTCCTGTTATAAACTAATGTATACGTACCAATTTGTTTGCTTTTCAGATGTTTAAGTGTCTAAGTTTAATTAGAGAAAAGGTAATGCAACTTTAATTAAACCTAATTTTACAATTTTTATAGAATGTTTATTTGTTTAATTGCCCCCAAAGGTTTTTAATATGTTATCTCGACGTATAATAAACAAATTTTATAAATGGTTCCAAAGTTTAGCTTTTTAATTTTTTGGTCACATGAGGGCATTGTAAGTTACTTCTGAATTTACTGGTTTCATTTACCAGAGTAACTATCTGTTTTAGTAATTACTTCTAAAGTACTAAGTAAAGTAAAGTAAAGATTCATCGATGCCTCTTGGAGATCGCGCTCGTTGTTTACTGAAATTACAATATCTTTTAGTTCGCCAACCTTCAGTCGGTTATTAGAACTTCTCTCCTGAAGTGAGTTCCACCCGAGTGACTCTATCATAGCCGTAACACTCCTGTTGAACCTGAAATCTCCACTGACAAAACGGGCTGCTCTACATTAGACCATCTCTAAAATGGTACTAACCCCATGTGGACACATATGGATTCCAGATTGCGCAGCAGTATTCGTTTATTCGATTTCATCGAAATTACATAATTTATTCCAATTAAACATTTATAGTCTTTAAAGCGTGTATAGTTAAACTATAATCATTCATCCTTAAGAGGTGCTAATTATTTAATTTAACGGCCAACATCTAAATTTACATAAATACCCTGCAAGTCGCCTTTCGGCATGTGGCAGGGGGTGTAAACACCAAGCGTTCGAGTTATCTCGAGATGATCGCTGAATTTATCAATGCAGAATATTCAACTAATACGAATTTAGATTTCTCTCGGGAAAAACCGTTCTTATTTTAACAATAATCGATCGCGTCTGGGTTCCTGCATTGTTCGATAAATAATTTCATTTTAGGGCATTTTGGGATCTTGAAAATAAGAAGAACACCCAAAGTGTTCTGAGGGATGAGTAATTGTTCCTTTTCATTCGCAGGTGAATCTCAATTTGAGCTCTAATCGCCACAAATACATTCCCCTCTCGAAATTTTCACTTTTAATGCAGAAACGAATTATCCGAGCCATTTCCTCAGAAAACAAATCAAGGAGCCGACATCTCCTAACACTTGAAACTTATCGTGTCCATAATTTCCTTTAATTAATTTCCCCTCTTTTCTTCCGGGAGACACATTGCTTCCATTATCCTCAAAAACATCCTAACGATCCGTGAATATCTCCGAAAACTCTCATAATTTCCAATCTCCCTCGTTTCAATTCCGCACCCATTTATATAAGTCTTTTCCTTAATCTGCCGATGAAATCGTTAAGACGAAAGAGTAATGCCTATGGAGTTAATCTTAATTGCTACTCCGAGAATTCCCCGTCTATTCGGTCAACGTCAGCTTCAAATTATTCCTACGCTCCTTCTCACCGCGAACATTTGTAAATCACTGCGAGAGAATCTCACGAATTTGATTGTAACGTATTTTGGTAACATTCAAAATGGCTCCATTTGACGCTAAAACAAACAAATCGATGACATCAATCTCAACCTATTCAGAAATAGAGCCCACATATATGGGAAGCAGGTTATCAAGAATTAGGGGCCATCCTTAAATGATGTCACGACAGTTTTGGGATTGCTGACACCCCTGTGCTCTACACTCCCTTCTCCAATTTCACAAAGATGTCACATGGTCCCATAACGCTTGAATTTTTACCTTTTAGACATAATAACTACTTTGTGTTTCTATAATCCTTCTTTTGTGTAGAAAAATTAAATCAATAGATGAAAGTGAATGAGCACTAAAGGAAAGGATACGTGATTAGCAAGAATGGGCTGCTTTGGACTGGAAAAAATGAATGGAAACCTAGTTAGCGAAATTGTATATGAGGAGGATTTGAAGAGGGAGAGAAAAACCGAGTTACATCTGGTAGAAAATTGGTAATGAGGTAATGAAGACACTTAGACAGTTTAAGGAATAGATTTAGATGTATACACTGCGAGCCGCCAGTGGCGTATAGGATGGGGTGTATGAATACCGTTCCTGAAAATGAGGGGTAAAAGTCCCGAGATTCGACTCCAACTCCGGCTTATATTTACTTTCCTAGACCACTAAAGTATATCTGCTAATTCTGGTGGATCAATGGACCAATTTTCCTCTGTGCTGGGTCACTATCTCGGCCACCACCAGGAAAAAAAAATATATATATCACATGATTCGATGAAAATAATGAACATAGGTCTCTGATTTTTATGAACAAAAACCTGGATCCCATATCGAGTCGTGACTGAGAGGAAACTAAAGTGTCCTCGCCCTAGAACGAGTCGCGAAAACACCGGGGAAGCGGTCAATCTCGAACGAGGTTGTATTCTTATTCCGTCATGTCCTCGATCTTGTATCCGCTACTGCAGGTGGACGACGGAGATGCTGGGAAGATGCCTCCGGTGATCGTCGGGGTGGTGCACGACGAGGGATCCGAGTTGCGCTCTCTGGGGAACCTCAGCTAACATGTGAAGGCCCGGAAGTCAAATCGGAGTCTCGGCGTGCACTCCCAACCCTCACTAACGGCGAACAGCAGTCGCGGTTCACAAATAAAAGACCCCGTGCCCGTCGAGCCCTGAGACTTATGTTTCGCTCATTACCGCGGGCCCTGGCCGGACTTTGTTACCCACGCCGCTGCAAAGTGGGCGTCCCTTACCCAACATCAGATTGGGTGACTACCTGGTTTGATCAAACATCCCCGAAGTCACCCGCCTTGAGTCACTAAAGGTGACTGAAGGCGGATGACTTCGGTTGTTGAAGGGTTGATCGGAGTCATCCTTACAACAATGTATGTAGTCAGGAATAGGAGCAGCAATTGGATTTAACGTAATTAGAGGATGAAATGACGCATGTTAGAGGATGCCCTCTGTTCAAAACGGTTCGAGATGATAAAAAAAGGGAAACCATCGGTGAACCGACGGAATTCTTGTTTGAAATAGAAAACATAGAGATTTGTATGAACAACCTCCGTAAGAATGTGTATTTTTTGCATTTGGATCGGTTACGTTATCGTAAAAATGACATCCTCTTAGAATTTGCATGAATCGTTGTAATTTGAATATGACTAGGACTAAACAACTCCCGAAATCAATTAACAACCGCATCGGTGGTACTTTTGAGGAGTACCAAGGTTTATCTACTCCCATTTGCATTATATTTTAGAAGGGTATTTACCTGTCTCTGGAGATTATTAGCGATTAAACCTTCGCCCCATTAATGAAGCCCTTCCATCGCCAAATCTTGCCTACACCTTTAAAGGTTAAATGGAAGATGGGACTCTTTAGTCCCAATTTCGCCCAATAAAGACGTTTATTATTATTATTAATCGCAGATGTTTCACCAGCTGTTCGCTGGTGTTGTCAAATTAGCCATGATAATGCATCTCTCGCCATTTTTCTGTTTGAACTACGTCGATTATATTGGGGTGAATGAGATTATTATAACAGATGAGATTACATTAAAATTGTTCGTGTTGGAGGACAGCTCATTCTGCGTAACGAATTAATACAAGCATCGTAGTTTCATTTAGAAGTTAATTGTATAAGTTGGACTCATTTAAGAAACTTCCTTTTTGACTATTACTCGTATTAATGTCCATTTTCAGATTGGGAGTCCCGCCTTTTGCCACAAATGACCCATTATTTTATTTCTCCGCAATTGGTCTCATCTCAGCCGATTCTCATGCATTCAAAAGTTCTCCTTTCTCTGCCTCTCTTTTATGGAATAGACTTTATAAGCCCTTGCATACAAACGGGGGCATTTTTGGAGACTCGGTTTAAAAAAAATTAAAGTTCCTGATTTTTGCTTATTTGACATTCTTAAAGGTGATATGGTCGACAGAGAAAATTCACCTCCCGAACATTTCCTCCCTGTTTAGGCTAAAAATATTCTGTTTTCAAAGTAGTGAATACACTTTGTGTGCTTTCATGAGTATTCTGATTCAATCTGCTAATGAATGAGCAAGGAATGGCTGTCACTCTTCGAAATTAATATTTTCGATAAAGCGCCCATGATTGGTAAGATTTTGGGTCTAATATATTGTTTCTAGCTTAAAATACCTCCCACAGGAAGGAAATGAGGCGAAAGCAATATTCTTTTAAAGGCGTCGTAGTAAAGCAGCGTGTTTCGTGAATCTGCGCTGCATCGCTTTTCACTGCAGAATGCATGGGATGTTGGTAGAGTTAGTCTGCAGATGCACTGAAGGCCATCTGAACGGAGAATTCAAGGGATAAGACTTCTTCATCCAACGGTGCCTCTCAAAGCGGAGTTCACTCCATTTTGGACTAGAAGAGGGAAAGAAATGTCGTAGCTTATTAACAAAAATGTGTTGACCTTTGAAGTTTTCTTCTTTTTAAGATAGTAAACATAATGTTAGCTTCGCATTGTGGCCGACAAAAGTGGAAAAACAAGCTGCGGAATCTCTCGAAATGGTTGCCTTCGCATTTACAGCGGCGACCGCAATCCCCTTCGTGACTTTGCTCCCTTAGAAAAGAAACGAT
The DNA here is from genome assembly GCA_000376725.2 of Ladona fulva. Classification (NCBI taxonomy): domain Eukaryota; kingdom Metazoa; phylum Arthropoda; class Insecta; order Odonata; family Libellulidae; genus Ladona; species Ladona fulva. The sequence continues at coordinate 519,599 of KZ308822.1, forward strand.
GATGATGCGAGAGAAGAGCTGGACCGCCAAAAATGCGAATTCAAAATAATGCCATTTCTTCTCTTGTGAAAAACTCCGAATAATATTTCGGAATAAAAAACAGAGAAAGCAAGTTACGTTTCGTACGCATCTTCAAATTCAATGACTTCAGTTTCATTCATATGTTTAGTCCATCGTTTTACTTTAATATCCAAAGATATTACGATACGTATTTATCCCCTGACAGTACAGAAGAAGAGCGCAAGATCATTGAGTCTCTATTTGATCTAATGTCAGGAAAGAATTGAGCTCAGAGACTGGTTTGAACCACAACCCCTTGACAATTGGTTACAAAAGCTAAGGAAAGGGAGTGGCGCATTCTAGGCAAGCTGAGGAGTGAGGTGTTATATTCCTCGCTGAAACACGAATCTAGGGAATGTCCTTGTAAATACAGCGCGATAACTTTCTGGAAAAATTTTGCCTTGCTTTCAGTAATGAGTGGATAGATGTTATTCAATGAATGTTCACGGAGGAGGCAGTCACTTCGGGAATCTTAACATCTCGAGGTTTTGTTGAATAAATTACAGTTTTGAACAATAAAGACAAATACTTTCACTATATTGTGGATCAGTAAAAATTATTTTTCTTTGTCGTTCAGAATTGTTTTATTCAGCAAATCCTCCTTCCTAAATGCTATTATTCAACATCACTCATACCTCAGTTTCTCTTCCCATAAAATGCTCCTCATATCACAGCTACAAACAGGAATGAGGCCAAAATATTGTTAGTAAACGACTTATAAATATATTATGCATATGATGAATTCGTCCGCTTGTTTCGTAAAGGAAGGCAGGAACCGTTGTAATAGTTGTATTATTGTCAAAAGTGCTTCGACAGCTGAGGTCATTCCGCACGTAGGCACCCACCGGGAATCGAACCCGGGACCGCTTTCGCCGAAGTCGAACGAGTTCCCCACTAGGCCCGGGGGAAGCCCGGGAACAGCTGTATTAGATGATTTCAAAAATTTCTCTTTACACAGAATTTTATCATCTATGAAAATTAAATTTAAAGCGCATTCTGGGAATCTTTCCTTTTATTCGCACCAAGTGCTCAAATCTTTGCCAATTCTCTCATTTCTTAGCTCTTCTTTCTTATCGGTTGTCTGAGCGGCGCGCATTTCCAAAATAGACTAGAGTTATTCACCGGGTGTTGATGATCATCCCTTCAGTAATTCGTCGGTCGTCTTGCTGTTTTAGAAGAATGGAATCTGTGGAAAAAGTACCAATAGCAGTTTCATTTTCCGCAATTTCAAAAGATTCTTTTATGCTTGAAGATTAAAGAGAATTAGAAATATATCTCTTTTATTTTGCGTTACTTTTCGCGGAATATGATTTCAGAGTCGCGTTCAAATACAAAAAGACACAGCTCTGAAATTTCCATACCAAAGTTTCTTTCCTATCCATTTATCGTTAGTTGCTGCTCTGTAGCTGGCATCTGACAGTCGATCCCTCTCTTTTGACAGCCGACCTTGAGTTTTATGAAGCCCTTTAAAGAAAACATTCCAAGATCGATAAACGCTGTAAAACGAGTCGTATGAGTAATGGAAGCCCGTTTTTATCCAACTGATATAAAATCCATTCTATTCGTTTTTCTCGTAGAGTACCTTATTTCACGGTGGAGATCGAGCGGAAACGTTACTTTGGAAAGTTATTTTTACTTAAATATGAGTTCCAGATAGTACTTTCCGTGAAAATACCGGAATTTTTAGAAAATCTTTAGATAAAAATTTTTCTTTACCATCTCATCACGAGTGGATATTTGCAGGAGCATTATTTCCTGGTGGCTCCCAATATTAATCCAGAATGATTTTGATCATTCCACTAAGTGCGACTTTGAGCATTTCCAAAACAGCGTTTTCACCAATTTAACTCCGAGAGCTTACAATTCACCATAGTCATTGATTTGAATGAACCAACTGTGTCAAATAAATATCAACAAATGAATGATTCAGTTATACTTCCTGCAACGCCATTCATCTAAATATAGAAACAGTTAATAATAAATACAGTTAGATAACTACAATATTGTGGATAAATTGGAAAGTTTCAAGTGATACTTGGTGGAATTTATGCTTGTTAAACACAAAGAAGAACATAAAAGGGGATTTATTAAAGTAATTAACTTAGAGAATTGTACACGATTTGTGTTTGCATTATTTTATGTGTTATTTCCATGTACATTTCTTGCTATCATAATTATCTATTATCTAGTATTGAAATTAGCGTATTGGTTTCACTCTAATATTTTTTCTTCTCGTTACAGGTAAGTTCGTGAGTTGCCGTTCGAGGATAAGAATTTCAACCAACCGAAGAATGTATCCTTGCGTCAGAATTTTTAGCTCACTAACTTTGGTAATATAGTTTGCAGAATGTAGTTCAATTCAGAACTCTTGTCAGCCACCATTTGCTCCAAGAGATGGTCTATATTGCGTCATCGCAGCATAGGATAATTAATATAGCTGTTCCCAGATATTCTGTAGAGTGAAAGACAAAGAAAGAATTTTCCACATCCACTATCGTTGAACGTGTAGAATTACTAGTGTCAGTACTATTCTTTCCTTTTTTATACCTGTTTTACTGATTTTTCGTCTAGATTTCAATTTCCATTTTTTCTTGTTTAAAATCACATATAGGCATACTTAACGATAAACGGTGAAAACTATCGACAGGAACCAATTAATGGAACTCGAACCAAGTCCTCTCAGACGTGGTGGTGGATTAGTGTAAGAATAGTAGCAATATTATGGTAGTGTAGGATCACGCCTCTATTCGCACATTTTAATAACTTTCCTTCGTCTTAATTGGAATAGTATGTACAACCCAATTTCACACATATTTTCATGCTATGGTTTAGTTTAGCTCTTTTATGGTTTCGTTTCTTGTCTTTCCCATCGTGCGGTTCCTCTGGGTAATATATTTTGTAATATATTTTGGGCAATGTAAGAATAGCAGAATTATCGTATAATCAGTTCAACAGCTAATGCAGCAGATGGGTTCTCGATGTTCAGAAATGTTGAGGGAAACATTTAGGGGCAAATCAGTAAAGAAACCTACCGAGAGGTAGTTTCATGGAGTATAAGTTTTGTCTTATTCCTTTCAGGAGTTTCATGGGTTCTAAAATTTCCTTACTTAACACTTATGACGATGACCGCTTTCAAATTGCAATTTATTCATCTGATAAATCATCTTAGTTATTTTTTCAATCGATTCCTAATGGGAACTTCACAATATGACTGCTCAGTCGATTGCTTTTACATATATTGGAATGGAAGATTAATCCGTTACCGTTTATGAAAGCATGTTTAATTTGCCTTTTCTACCATGCTTTCTCATTAATTTATAACTTCAATACTTGAAAGTTTTTACAATGGAAAACTAGTGTTTTGATTCCAGCAAAATTCACTGTAAGACAGAAAATATCTGATAAAAAACGGTGATATTTCATTTAATTGAGAAATTTTTTACGTTGAAAATAGAGCAAACATTAAGTAGAGGGGGTATTTAAGGTGCTAAAATTTGAAGGAAGAGTAAATGCAGCGGAAGAAAAATATCTGATTGAAAAGATGAAAGAGTCTCAGGAAGGAGAAAGGAAAAACCTTTAGGCAGAAAAGAAAACACATTTCAGGAAAACTTGAAAGGGTACGGCAGAAAGAAGTTTTTGTATATAATAAAATAGAGCATCTAGTTGTCATTCGTCTTTTCGTTCAATATTCTGAGAATAGCGTGGTCTTTCCCTCGGGCTCTTTCTGTTTTGATCCAAGGAAAGAAATCCAAGAGAAAGGAAGTGAAGGAGCTTTCCTCTAATTCCTAACCGCGAGTCTTGTAAGATCCAGTGGGGGATTTCCTATCGGAGTAGTTGGTTACAGCTCTGAGTAGCCATTAATTTTAATCGGATAGCTGAATGATAGGGAGAGATGCGTTGAATTATTTTAGGCTCGAGTATTTGAGAAGATCAAAAGATATTTTTATCTGTTACCATTTCCATCTTAGCGTCAACACCTGCGTAAATTGCTGTAGAAAATCATTTGCCCTTGGTTGCTGACTTAGCGGTATCATTTATTAGCAAGTGTAAGAATTTGAATATTTTGTTTGCTCCGAAAATAAACTGCTGACGGCTCGGAAGCATCTTTACAGATCCGGATTAGGTTGCCGGTTACGTCAGACTTATTCCTCTGTCCGTAACAGTTAGCCTTCTTCTATTTCCGAATGTAAATTGCAGGTTCATCCAGAATAAAATTACTAGATCACAAGAAAAGAAATTACACGACCATGGTTTCATAGCAAAGCTACATCCTGAGGTCGTAGCTACATTGTTCCATTTCCTCAGGATATAGCTTTGCTGTAAAACCATGGTCCTGTGATTTCTTCTCTTGTAATCTAGTAAGCGTTTGTTTTCATGGAGATATTTTGTGTTTATAACTACCACAAAGTAACGCCTGCTTCTGCATCTTTTATAAGATGCTGGAGTCCGATTTATCGTTATAAAAGACGTTCATTAATCCCATTCCTTAATTCTAGTTGTTTCTCAATTTCTTATGATAATGGGACTGCATAATTGCTCCCTCCGAGAATCGAACCCGATGTCGCAGTAACCGTTCTTGAACGCGCTACCCTCTTTACTATCCGATGTTACCTAATGAGAATATGTTTCGATACTTCTAACATATATTCGTGATAAAATCGCAGATATTGTCAGTGAGGGATTTTTCCACTGCAAAAATATCTTTTCTCACAAATTTTCTTGAGATGGAGATAAAAGGCCGTTTAGGTAATTAACTCATTCTTGCGGTGGTTTCCGAAATCCCTTTTCGGAGCATATTTACGCGCTTTTATCCGATGGAAGCTAAGTACTTGGATGATTTCCAACATTTTCTTTACTTAATGATTTGGGCGCTCCAAACTTCCTTGATTGTAAGACTCGCATGAGATTTAGGCTCATATGCTAAAGAGGGAAAGAATAAAGTGTTGATAAAATCGATATTAGCAGGCGTGACTTCGTGGAAAGCCATTTCAGAAGGATACACTTGGTAAATTTTCCACACTGTATTTATTGGCGACCGGTTTCGTAAGTATTCAGGCCTGAAGATGTGAGTCAACTTACGAAACCGGTCGCCAATAAATACAGTGTGGAAAATTTACCAAGTGTATCCTTCTGAATAAAGTGTTGCTTGAATGAGTAGAGCGAAAAATATACCACTCAAAAGTCGATATTCAAGGTATAAATAAACACGAAGTCCTTCGTAACTTCCACTAAATATAGTTGTTTAGTGTTATTTAGTTTATAAATTACTATGCTATTTAGTTTATTATTATCCACACAATATATATTTAGTGGAGGTTATGAAAGACGTGTTTATTTATACCTTGACATAGCTTTCCAAAAATTCAGGCCAACCCATATCTATTATAAGTCGAGATCCTCTTTAATATGTTTTTGGTGGTCGGTTAACCGAAAATAATGCATTTAATGACGATATTTGTTACCCGAGTCACTATACGATTATTTACCATACATTTTTTATTAATAAGTAAAGGTTTTTACTGAAACGTGTGAACTATATCTAGAAAATATAATAGTGGTAATCGTGGAAATTTAATTATCATCATAGAAACAGCTTCAAAGTGTTGAAAGTGTAATGGAATATCTTAGATACTTTCATAAGATAATTCGTAACAATAGTATTACTCTGCCTGTAAAGCCAACCGTCCGAAGGCTGGTTGGGTCCTCAACTCCTCCGCCAATTCATGTCAAAAGTTTTAGAAGAAGCTTGCCACGCAAGATTAAAGAGTGGTAGTTTGTATTCGACATCAGTAATTATTCATTAACTTTCATTATCACAGGCTGTGAAAGAAACATTTTCCTGATTATATCCTGGGTGTCAAATGATAAATATCCCATTCAGCAAAATATGGCGGCAGGAACAATATCACTTCATCACGTATAATATTGCTTGATTTGGGAGTTTTAATGTTGATCGCTTTTTCGTTTTTCCTTGTTATTTATAGAATTTTGAAATGCGCGATTTCATCATTAATGCTATAAAATGTTTGATTTATGTTATGACTCCCTCATATCATTAAATTGAAAACTTTATTCAACTTTGTTTCCTCAATTAACCTTATTTTGCTACATTTTGCCTTTTTATCTCTCCTTTTGTTTCATTTTTGCATTTTATGTATTATAGCTATTTTTAAATCATTTATTTAATATTTTTATTATCAATTTTTTGTATAAAATGTAATTGAGTTCTTTTCTAACCTGTTTGTGATAAACAAATTATTATTAATACTTGAAAGATTTCAAGATATAGCTGTGAAAACCCGAATGTTATCGAGTTATACAGAAACTATTTTCTTTAATAAGTTTAACAGAAACATGCAAAGAAATATAGCAATTCAGCGACGACATTTCTTGAAGTGCTAACAATTATTAGTATGTATACTGATACTAATATTTTAGAAAGCAAGTTTACAGTGAAAGTCCATGACATTTCAACTTGATGAAGGAGTTTCCTCATTCAGAAACTTTGAGTTTCATAGGAGTAAGGATATCTCAAAGCTGTGTATATCAAAGGAGGAACATCAAGCGGTGGACGGGAAATCAGATCTACATAACCAACGCGTGGCGAAATGCTTCTGTTTACAGGGTGCAAATTGACTTGTGGCTTAATCATAGCAACCTGAATGGCGTTTTGCGGAAATTTACTTAGCCCATATATTTTCCGCGTTTTACCATCTCTCAAATGAGTACATCCTTCATGGAAAATGGTCGTTTTTCCGCTTCTAGAGCAGATGCAAACCGAGATTAAATAAACACTCTTTTGTCAGTTCACTCTCCAGGTTACACGGCGAACGAATTTTAATACTACCTTCATTGTTTCAACATGACCACTTTGCAGTAGAGGAAGAATTTACTGATGATTCTTTGGATAGAACCTAAAGAATTCTTGAGGTCCAAAGGAATGGAAGATATTCGAATGAAGTTGTTGATGAAGTCGTTTGAATTTACTTCTCGAGAATCTGAAAATGTTCTCAGCGTGACTTCTAATTGAAATTTCATCTTCGTTTTCTCTATTTATGTGAGTAGAGGCGTTATTGGCGATGAATTCGTGGATTTTTGTTCGAGAAAGGCAAACGTGTGAAAAAAAGAATGTGGTTATGTCGAACGCAGGCTGTCATTTCATTGTGACGTAGGAACTGCATCGAAGATGCATTTAGAGAATATTATATTCGCCATTTTCATCCGCGACCTTATGCGCTCTTGGTCATCTCGTCCCACCTCGTTTGCAATTTTAATATTTTACGTAATTAATGGAGAAATAAAAAGAAAGAGAAGGGTATAGGAAATAATCCTCGCGACTTAAAGCTAATGGAGTAATACCTACTTAGGTTACGAAAATATCTACAGGTACGGGTAGGCGAAAAATCCCGCGATAACCCAGTAAAATATATTAATCTCCATTCATCCTCCATCCAAAGTTAATCTCCATTCTCCACGAATTTCCTTTACATTTGCGAAGAGGCAAGGAATCGCTTCGGATATTAGTTACCTATTCAATTTTCGTCCCAGCGGGCAATCAGTGCTCTTTGAAAAAAGGCTCTAAGCTCCTGCTTTTATCTCTTTTTGATATTTCCATTGAATTAATTCCGTTTTATCTTCGTGGACTAAAATGAGGGATTGATACAAAGACTGGAAGGAGTCAATGAGCAGTGTGTAGTCCGCTCTGAATGCTGCGAATTCTGTTCCTTTTGTTATCTTTTGTAAAAAATGTGCTATCAGGTTTTTCACATGTGAGATATTTTACTAGCACTAAAATATCACACAAAAATGTTTCTTTTCGTCGTAATGCAGGCAGCAATTGTTTTTGTTAATAGCGTTCATAGTGCAATACCAATATCCTCGTTGATTGCTTTATTGCTGGGTTTAGCTCACCCTTCAAAATAGATCTTTTTTAGCTGTGTATAATTGCATCTCTAATACCGAATCAAGTTTTGTTCGAAAATTTTGATTTAAAGTCGACCTAAACAGGACAATATACGATATATATGATGTAAAACTCTGCTATCTTGGTGGATTACGTTTATAAACGATAAGAAGGGAGTTTATAGCAAAAGATATAAAATGTCGACGGCTTGATTTTTAAAGCCCTTGAAGCTTGTAGAGTATAAATTTGGAGTAAAGGTTACATATTATTTTACGCATACATTTTCTCGATCATTATAGATTCGGCAGAAACAATAAGGCAGTCATTTGAATACGATCCAACCTCTTTACGCCGCTGCGTACTCGATTTATAACGCGGATATCCATTAAGATATCGATCGATGTGACTTACGATCGATTGATTTTCGATTTAACATATTTTCGCGTTTATCTCGAAAAGAAGAAAATTTAGTCACCTAAGCGGTTTGATGATTTGTAACTGTTTGCAGCGGCAATTTCGCTGAAGATGAGTCGGTTGATGATTGGAAGGAAGTCTCTACCTAAAAGAGGACGACAGCCTTTCACACAGATCAACGGAAAGTGATGGCGGGATTATTCGGAAATAGGAAAAGGAACGGCGAGACCGTCTCGTAAACCCAAACGAAAAAGACAATTATTTAGCTGTCAATTTTGATGCTTGGGAACGAGTGGGGGATGCTGTGTCTATCTTATCCGATACTAAGTTGTTTCATGTAACACAGCTGTAGTGATATAATAATAATAATAAAACGTCTTTATTGGGCGAAATTGGGACTAAAGAGTCCCATCTTCCATTTAAACCTTCATTTATTTAACTTAAATTTATGATATAGAGATTCGGCCTAATATTTCAAACGGTTAATGTAGTATTTTCATTCCAAAATAGGCGGTAAAAGGCGAAAGCAATCAAGCCAATTTAGAACCCGAGGTGATAATTTCACAATTAAACAATGGGCAGCATTTATTGGGAAAATGATGAAAAACATAGTATAGGGGGACTTATGGAATGCTCTAATCAGCCATTATCGAACCGGTAAAGGGAAATTTGAAAATGTTGTTGTTCTATTTGAATTCGCATAAATGATAAAGTAGTTCACCATTGATTTGGAGAATTTTTAATATCAAATAAAGAGACAGATTTTTTTATCTTTCGCAGGATGTAATTCATGAAAATAATATGTTGTATCTTAGGAAGGGAAAAGAAATTCCTATTATGTTCATGAATATTCCGGTTGCTTCCTATGAAACTTTAGAATATAAAATTTCAGCATTATACCTGTAAATTCATCGCTATGAATTTTCTTTCTACTACATCTGTATATGAATGCCGCGTTCTTTGTGAATTTATTAAAAATTTTAAGTATGATTTCATAATGAGCGATAAGAATATAAATGTATGCTGATTTTCCTTTGTTATGGTATGTCCACCGACTTCGTTCGCTGTTCTCTTCTACTGCAATTTTGACCAAGAAATGAAGACTGCTTGTGGTAAAAGTGCTTTGTAAACCGTAAAATTTGCATGTATTACTAAAGCAAACGCCTTAACTCGTCTGGGGTCGAACCGGAGATACTTAAGCTCAGAAAAGAAGCCTTTTATCTGCGCAGAAAAGAGATTTAATAATAGCCCAAGCTTTGAAAGGTAGGCAACGTTATGCTCTTAAGGTTTAGGGGAACAATCACGCATGAATACACATTATACGAATGAAGTTGTGGATTTAGAAGTAAGTTTTCCGTGGGTCAATACCCTACCAATGACCTAAATTCCGTTTCATTTGGATGTCATATTTTCGGTGACAGTCCATTCATCATTTCTCTCGAAATACTAACACATTTTTTTAGACGAAAAAGCTCCGTTGGAAGCCTTTCTTCTATCGTTTCCGATCCATCTTCGATTTGGGGATCATCGCACCACTTCAGTGTCAACGGCCGTAACACGAGCGGGTCGCTCCTTTCAGGATCGCCACTTTTCCTCATCCCTCCAATTACTAATACGTACAAAGTTACAAAATAAACCAAACCAGGTGTCTAAATTTTCACGCTATATACGGATATACATACTTATTCCAAATGCAATTGTAACAATATTCGATAAATTGTGTTGCACATCATAACAAAGTTAATAATGCTATTTTAAATATAATTAACAACTCCGATTACATTTTCTTGTAACAGTACTAACGATTCGATTATAGCAAAAACTAATTTTATAATATAGGACATCTTTCAGTGTTATAAAATAACAAATAAAATTAACAAATCTAAAGTTAAATGCTTGCCATGACACTGTGTACAGCTTTGTTATTTATTTTATTTCATATATTTAGACTAAACAAAATTTTTCATCAGCATTATAATATTATTAACCCTCTGTGAACCAGGTGGGGCTTAATAGACCCTGTGAAGTAAAAATCTCTGTAACTGTAACAGATGACTATTTTTTGTTTTCTTGTCATAAAGCATTGAAACGTTGATTATATTTTACGATTTTCTTTTATTATTATCTATGAATAGATAGAAAAACTATAGACACATAAATAATATAATATAAATCAATAATTAGCCATTCCATAAGAAGTAATTGTATGGGGTCCGATAGACCCCACATGATTCAGGACGTAACATTTATTCACGGAGGGTTAAATAGTATTAGCACTTTTCATCTGATTTACCAGTCATGAAGTACGTGCACGAAACCGGCTATCTGCATCGTTTTCAGAGCCCCATGGTTCTGCAAAGATGTTTTTTCTTATCCTAAAAGCTGTTATAACACTCTACAATCACTTTATGGTGAGAAATGATGATTCTCAGTTTTCATATAGACCTCCCTTATAGCCCTCTATTGAAAGTAACCGAAAACGGTTATATATTATATTGTAATATTATATTGTATTGATATTATACTGTAATGGAACCAAATTTTCCCACATCTTTTCGGCTGACCTTAGCTCTGATTTTGTTAATAAATACATTAATCTCTTATCGCCTCCCTCATCTCCTTCTTCTACGGCCCGTAAATGGAGGCTTAATGTAGTCTGCAAGAAGTACATTTTACCGAGTTCGTTCCGAGAGTAAAGGAGCGCAAAACGGACGAAGGAACGATAAAGAATAATTTCACGGACCAAGTTATTTGGGAGAATCTCTTCTAAGCTTCTCTCATTTCCGCTCTCTCTCGCATTCTCTGATTCTCTTCTCCTATTCCGCTTCGTCGTCTTCTTTTCACTTTGCCATTCTGCCTCTCAGCGCGTGCATCTTCTTTGACCGAAATTATGACCACGTGACCCCGTGCGTAACAATATCCCAGGATTTCAGACCCATAATATTGGCTTAGATTTTCTACTATATTGTACGAACTTAACTGATCCATCGAGAGCCTTAATATTTCGTTAATATGCACAATTGTGTTGATATGCACACACACACTTTACTATAATAAAGGCGAGAGTATGTATGCTTAAAGGTATAGTCAAATGTTACAAGTTACAAGTGTCAATGAGATAGAAACAGTATGTAGCTGTGGAAAATATAAAAACTAATAGTGAAATGCAATCAAAAACAGTGTGATGGCTGAGAAAGGAATTTCATTGGTTGTCGGAGATAGACTGCAGTCAGTTGTGATGAGGAGGTAATCATTTTTTTCCGCTCCCAGTTTTCAATTTACCAGTGGTAACGTCAACTTTTTAGTGGAAATGAATAAAACATAAAGGAAGTAGCACATTCAGCACAATAATTACAGTAAAATTAAATAAATACAAACAATTAATTCTGCAAATAGTAATTTCGACTTCTCAATCAATAGAGAAAACATGAAGAGAATAGCTTAATTAATTCAGTAATGACTGTAGGATTAATTAAGAAACTTCAACTACAACACATTCCATTTAAATCTTGGGCTGTCCTCCATGAGTTGGTTGAATAGAGATGAATGGGGTCCGCATCTCTATTCATGTTCATTGGTTTAAATTTGTGTACGAATCACTTTTTTCGCGCCTATTAGGTTTTCTTTCCGTACTTTTTTACCACCATTAAATTGTCTGTTGTAATAGGACGTTTTTCTTCCTGTATATGCATGGGCACTCTCGAGTTTCGCGGTCTATTACTTCTGAAGTAAGCCAATTATTCTTTGAATCTTGTTTTGATATTTCTTTTTGTTAGGCCTACGCATATTTTACTGCAACATCAAGAAGAAATTTCATACATGTTTGACATATTTGAAGGATGGATTTCATCTTTTGGATTGTCTAATTTGCTTTTCGGGTTCCCCTGATTGCTGTAGACGGTTCGCAGAGAATGTTTTCTGTTAAACACTGTTAAATCTATTTGGGTTTGGGATAAGATATTTTTGAAGTGTTGTGATATTTTAGTAGTATATCAAATAATGTGCCATTGACAATGGATTTGATCCCCACATTGCAGAAAATATCCTTAGAAAGCACAAACTAAAACTGAAAATTAACATTTATTCAACATTACGTTGAAATTTGGTCGGTGGACCAGGTGGCAACAGTCGAGGGGACGTAATGATAAAATTTGCTTTTGTCCAATGACGGGACCCCTCAAAATCCTCCCTTGGACGGTAGACATCTTTTCTTGTGTAGTTATAAATAAACTCCTACATAGAATAATAAGTTGAGAGACTTAGTAATTTTCCACTGATTTTTTATTTGAACAACCGGTTTCGTAAGGAGTTCTTACATCTTCAGGTTTCAGGTTCACCTGAAGTTGTAAGAACTCCTTACCAAACCGGTCGTTCAAATAAAAAATCAGAGGAAAATTACTAAGTCTCTCAACTTATTATTATGGCTTTCCACAAAGTTACGCCTGATCATATTGATCCTACATAGAACATAGCTACAATCAGTTATAAATTTTTGATACATAATATAATACATTGTAAATGAAAGATATGAAAATATAGTTATGTACTTATGGTAATAAACGAAATTAAGAAATTGAAGATCGTACATACAGACCATTTAAATTTTATACAATTTTAAGCTTCTTTTTTAAAATTCGAATATTTTTCAACATCGGAATGAGTTCTCCAGGTAATGTAGAATACATTTCATTAAATGGAACGTTTGACGTTGTAAAGAAGAGTGACTGAAATGGAGTATGTAGAAGATTTGAGTGGTTCTAAAGGAAGAGGAAGACCGAAAAGAGCTGGTTGAGTAAATGGATAGGATGCTGAATAGAAGAGATGTAATTGTCTTTGAGAGTGAAAGGGAATTGATAAAAAGATTATGGAGGTATAAGTGAAAGATTATGCGTCGATAGAAAAGAATGGAGGCAGTGAATAAAAAAATAACCCTTTTTACCTTTTTGAAAGAGAAAAGTGTGATTTGCTTGAGCATACGTCTGAAAGAAGAGAATTGAAGGTTAAATGTTCATTTATGTCTTGATTTATGCTATCAAGAACCGTTAAGTGTCTTTTGGTGTAATGATAGAGTGATATAAATGTTTATTTTGAGTTACTTTTGCGGAAGTACGAGTCCAGAAAGTATTATTATCGGTTTTAACATGGAATAGTCATTGCAAAATCATTACTGTTGTCTTCCGAAAACGTTCTTTCCTTGAATTTATTTAAAGAGTTTCACGAGCTGCAACCCTTTTCGAATTGGCTTTAAAACACAAGTAAGAATACGATCGGTCGTTGTAAAAAATATATTTAAATTAATTGCTCATTAAAACATTCGATATTCTTTACATTTTGATTGCATTCTAGGGTTTCTGTTAATCCGAAGGAAACCTATAATCTTGATTCGCACCTCAGCTACCAGAAGTTCCCATCTTGCAGTTTTTATTTCGCATAAACCTTGAGGGACTATTGAAATATATTCCGAGGTTACCTTAATTAAAGACTCGCATATTCAGCGTGGGCGTTTTAATAAGTTTGAAACTTAATCCATGGACTCAGGATTTCGGAAATGCCAATGGGATTGCAATATGGCGGCGAAGCTTCTTCCAAAGGGGCGGATTTCCGGTTTCAGGATTTCTTCAGGAAGAGCGATTCCTTAGGCGGAAATATTCCGAATGAAGAAATGAAAAGAGGAACGGGGGGAGGGGGGGGAAGAGAGATGAGACTGGTAACGGAGGACTCATTTTGGGGAAGTAAGGAAGATCTCGTTAGGTTTTCCTTCGAGGAAAAATTATGAGCCGAGGAACGCATTTTAATTCCGTGCATTGTTACACTGCTCCCGAATGACGTCATTCCGGGAAGCAGTTCCTTAATTGTTCCCTCAAGATCCAGAATTTTTTATGTGGAGCAACGCGATGGAGATAAAATCACTAATATCACTCCGTTTGACCTGAGAAATCTCTTTGATATTTCTGATTGGTATTCATTTTTCAGAGCTCGCGGCATTTCAAGACAGCTGACGCATTATGCATTCTCTGTCCTGAAATTAAAGGTCGCGACATAGCAAGGAATTATTACTGTAATTATTGTGCTGAATGTGCTACTTCCATTGGGGGTACGCGTAATACGTCTTGTGTCAGAGTTTTACGCTCTAATTTCTGCTTCTTTTTAGAAAATTTATTATTTTTTAATTTAAATAGATTCCGAAGTAAATGTCAAGCGGACTGGAGTAGCCTTTGTTTCGAAATTAGTGAATACGACGATGGATGATTCCGTTGATTTTATCTAGAAATATATATCATATATATTTATTTAGTCACTTCCTCTTTAAAACGTCAGAAGAAAACTTGCTTTAAAGACCAATAAATGCTAGGAACTATATTTTTAAGGGGTTTCAAAAAAGCGACATGACTTGGATTTGAACCCAGACTCCCACTTTCCTTTCCAGTTCAGCCCGCACGACTCTTCCGTGCTTCCGACTCAATGCTTAGCCATTACATCTACATCTACATAAATACCCTGCAAGCCGCCTTTCGGCGGTAGGGAGTGTAAGCACAAAGAGTAGAATTACCTCTTTTTTTGTTATTTTTTGTTATCGCGGAAAAAATGAGTCCCTGAAAAGACTTCTTCTCGCATCTATTTCTCTTATTTTACGCTCACTGTCGGATCGGCCGAAGTAGCAGGGGGGTCGCATAATACCAATTACGTCTTCCGAAAATGTATTTCCTCTGAATTTATCTAACAATCGCAGCTTAGCTTCTAATCTCCTGTCTTTCAAGGATTCCTAACCTACGTCTGAGAGAATTTGCGTTACGCTTGCTTCTCTATCGTAGCACTTTTTAACAAAACGTGTCGCCTTACTCTGCACTTTCTCGATTTCGCGATCGTTAGTTTCATCCGCTTGGTCCCATATACTCGCCGCATATTCCAGATGGGGCCTTTCTAAGGTGAAATAGCATCGCTATATAACTTTTTCATCTCATCTACCTACGATACGCTTTATAAAACCGAGCTTCTTAGTTGTTTTACCGCATATTTTTCGAATACGTGTCCTCCAGTTTAAGTTATTGGTTAGGGTGATTCCAAGATATTCTACTGAGTCGACTACATTTAAATTCGTTCCACTAATTTTGTACGGGTGGTTCTGACGCAATTGTTTCCTATCGAAGAAATTTACTACATAGCATTTATCTACATTAAGATCTAGTTGCCATTTTTCGCACCACATTTGTATATGAGCTAAGTCGTTTGAGAGTGAAGCACTATCTTCGTCACTTGATATTTCTCTATATATAACCGAATCATCCGCAAATATTCTCACATTGCTATCGATCTTATCGCCTAGGTCATTGATATAAATGAGGAAGAGTAGAGGTCCGATTACGCGGTCTTGAGGTACGCCTGATGTGACTCTGACTTTATCCGAACTAACGCTGTAAAGTACCATTTGCTGGTCTCTCTCGTGTATAAAATCCTTGATCCGTTCAATTATTTCCTTGATACCTACTAATTTTAGTTTGTAAATTAATTTGTAGTGGGGGACCCTGTCGAAAGCTTTCTTGAAGTCAAGGAAAATAGCGTCCACTTGCTTTCTACTTTCGGCAGGCTTTAAGATATCATGGACAATAGAGCTAGTTGAGTTTCGCATGATCGGTTCTTTCTAAATCTGTGTTGGTTCTTACTGAGGAAACGATTGCTATCTAAGAACTTCATAAGTGAGCTAACAACGACGTGCTCCATTACTTTTCCGGAGAGCGAAGTTAATGAGATAGGCCTATAATTTTCTTGGGTTCTCCCTAAATCCACTTTGATAAATAGGCGTAACATTCGCTGACTTCCAATCTATTGGGACTCTACCTTCGTACATGGACTTGGTAAATATAATTTTGAGACAAGGGGCGACGCTATCTGCCATTTTTTATATTCTAGCCGGATTACCCTCTGGACCTGGCGATTTGTTTGGCTTAATATTACGTAAGAGTTTTGCAATTCCATCTTCAGTAAAGCATATACTTACCATTGACGAGAGCGTATTAATCTCCGGAAGGGTATCTCTGTAACTATCGCCCGTGAATACGCTTTGATAAAATATGTTTAGTATGTTCGCTTTCCTCTTCGCATCGCAGGTTACATTTCCGTCGCTATCTCTTAACAAGCTTACCGTTTGTATCTTTCCCTGTACATCTGTAGGGTTCTCTTCTAAGCATTTCCCAAGAAATTTTTCCTCTAAATTCCTTACGTCAATTCTTGTATTTGTTTTTCTAAAAATAAAATTTTCAATGCTCATACACTTTGTGAAAGGCACTCTAGTTGATCTCCTGCATTCGATTTTATTGGTTCCAGTAACAATTTAATATCTTTAATAAAAATATATGATAGGTGGATTCTTTTCACGGAAGACCGTATTAAATATCCTACAGATTCTTAAAAGTTATAAATTTGGTCTTTTTCATGCGATATCTTCGCAAATGTTAAAATCCATGGTGCATGAACGAGGAACATAATATCTAAGAAGTCATATTCTGCCATAAGATTGAAGTGCTGATCCATTTCAGATAGTTTTGGTGGCGTTTAGTTTGAAAGGTATTTCAAAACAGAGGCTGACCAATAAGGCTATTGGAATGCCTTATTAAGGTTATCACCAACCAAAACTTACGTCCTCCATGGATCTGCGATGTATGTGGTGCGATTGGAGGCAAAAGTAAACAACAAAAACTTGCAACAAAATGCAACGAAAACTTTTTTCTTATTCACTTCAGGAAAGGAACTTTCAGTCTTGATGACTCCGCAGACATTTTAGTGTCAACTGAATTACAATGGTAAAATATGGCACAACTAGTGTAAATCAAGAAGTTGCAATGGCACTAATGACTCCACACCAGCCATGTACTATGAGTTAGTTAGGAACGGTAACTTGTTGAAAAACTATGGTCATCAAATCAATTCATTTTAAACCTAATCTTTTCTTTAAAAATTTGAGTATTATGTTTAAGTCTCGGCTGAGTAATAATTCTATCTAATACTCTAAAAGAACTGGTCTCGTAAAACACAAGGAAGAAGTTATAATAAGGTTCAAAGTGCCTCGACAGCGGAGGTCATATCGCACGTAGATCCTTACCGGGAATCGAATCCGGGTCCGCTTTCAGTGAAGTCGAACGCGCTGCGCACTTAGCTATCGGGAAGCACACAAGTAAGGAATATAATGGAATCAATACTGGGGTGGGAAAAACGATGAAAATTGTTTCTCATTGTCGACATTGAGATGCATCGGTTCCGATATTCGATGCATACAGTCAGGGCCGACGGAAGCGTGCCTTCATTGCATTGCCACTCCTGAGGGCCACCGAATTTTTTCTTCAATATCCATTTGTTACTGATACAACAATGGCGGGAAACCGGCCTAGCAGCGGTATCTACATGATCGATCAAAGAAATAAGACATTCATAAAGTGCAACCACGGATAACATCAACCAATGGATAACGTGGATACCCGGATATCCACCTCTAAACTCATTCAAATCTACATTCGCAATCTTGGCTAGAGCACCCACATTTAAACACACGAGCAGCAAATGTGGATTTTCATTCGTTTACACGAAATTTAAAAAATGTCGACCGGAGTGCGCGCAATTAATTCTGTTGCGCAGCGAGGGAAGAATTTAAATGGAAATAAAAAAAGAGATTTGGAATGAAGACGGGAAAGGTAAGAATGTAGGCGAGGAATGCGAATTAATGAGAAGGAAGCATTGACTTGTAGAGAGAGCGGAACCGTAGAGAAGTCGGCATTTGTCTGCAGCTCGTCTCCTCCTGACACTGATATCTTCGCAATCCATTCACTTAGATTATTTCATAATACATGAAGATCTCGGAAAGGGATTCACATTTTGGTGGCATTGTTTTGCCATAAAAAATCTTTACCTGTTATTTTGTATTTTCATTCTTGTACAAGTTAGAGGAAAATGAATCCTTCACTCTAAAGAAGAAGGAAAAAGAACACATACCTTTAGCAAAGTATGTTACTCCACAACCACGACCTTTTAAGTCATCATCAGGTGATCTCCAGTCAGACTCCACTCTCCATGATACTTGTCACCTGATGCTGACCTGAAAGGTTAAAACCATGGCCGTGGAATAAATACTTTAGTAAAAGTATAATTGTTCTTTTTTCGTTACTCTTCATAATGTAGGTCTACCGCATGGTCGAGGCCAAATTAGTGGATTCTATTATCTTACGTTCATTTTCGACCGTTTAGTCCACGGCTCCGATGGTGTGGAAGATATTAAAGTGTCAACTAACTTCTCGTAACTCAATGAGGAAACTAAGGGCAAATTACCCCACTCCTCATTATGTGTAGTTATCTCAATCCCTTTCTAAGGTTTTCGGTAGCTAATGGTAGAGGTACATTTTAATTCATCAATAGCAACTAATTCGATAACATTGAACCGATGTTTGCCTCAAGAGGCGACAAAAGTGACAATTTATCTTAAGTATACAGGACTTAGATAAGAGAAGTTACATTCTCTTCTCAAAACTACTATATTAGTATTTTGGTTTCACATTTCCCGTTGGAAATAAACGCGCGGTTGCATGAGATATAGAAGGCTGTTTGCTTATATTTTTCATCGCGTTTGTTAAGAAGAATTTGTTGCATTCCACATGTAGCAAGTGCAGTAAATTATCTTCGATTAAAAATTTATTATTGAATTTTCTATAAATATTTTGAAATAAATTTTTAAAACGGTAAAAGCAATATTGATCACAGGAAATGAGATTCTTTCTTGCCTGAATTAACGGTGAACCTCGACAAGATGCCGTATGAAAGACGAAAAAATACGCTGATATCCGTTGAGGAACTGCGACGTATCTTTTAGAGTCATCGAGTCGTGTCCTCCGGTTTTCTTTTCCTCAAAGTCATTTTTCATAATATTTCACCCAGAATTTCTCCATTTTTAATCTTTAACTCTCTCACTTTATCTCAATGTATGTCATTTCTGCGATCAGAACGCATCCTCCTTCACAATTTTTCATTCATTTAGCAATTCATTCGACTATTTTTCGACAATGCTAGTGAATTATAGTTACGAAATGCTTTTGATTCTGTCGTAATCTTCCTCTTCCCGGAAATAATGTTGAAAGTAAATGGATACAAATTATCTAGTGAAGAATTCTCAATATTTAATAGAAACACGGGAACGGCTAAAGATAACAGAATTTATTTGAAATTTTCGTATGAAATATGGACATTGAGACTGATTTTTAGATTATCTGTTATGAAAGGTATTTAAATTAATTTGCTGGCCTTTTACTTCAAGTTTGTCGCGAAAGATTTTCCATTGGTTTACTTTGGAAATGCATTTACTGAAGTTTGTTGTTTTCTTAGCCAG
Source organism: Ladona fulva (assembly GCA_000376725.2). Classification (NCBI taxonomy): domain Eukaryota; kingdom Metazoa; phylum Arthropoda; class Insecta; order Odonata; family Libellulidae; genus Ladona; species Ladona fulva. The sequence goes on from KZ308822.1 coordinate 539,341, forward strand.
AAATTTCAAAGGAATTCAGTTCCTTACCAAAATAGCAGTATTTATATTAGTTAAGAAGCAACGCAATTGGAGAGGTCAAGCCAAACAACAGATTTGTTATCTGAGCCAAAAGGTTATGTAAAAAATAATAATACGAACATGGAAAGGGAGAAACTACATAGAAATAACGTAAGTTCCTAATTTATTCGTAATGGCATTACTTCTGGATAATCCTTTTTCGCATTTCCTGAACGGAAATCATCTCTGCCAGTTAAGCTTAGTCTGATGAGGAAAAAGACAATCTTACAGTAAACACGCTGTTTATTGCGAGGGTTAATTTATCTACTTCCACAGACATTTTCCGTTGGCGTTATTTAGACTTCTGGCAGACATGAGATGTATATTTATTGAGGAATACTCCATATTATGTTCCTTTCATAGGGACCTTTCATTCTCGTATGTAATTGAGCCCTTGTTATTTCTTTTCGTATCGTTTAATATGATAATTAAAAACTATTTGATAATGGGTTTTTGGCATGAGTGCTCTCTGGATATTGGCATACGAGTATAAATTTACTTCTATTTCGATGCAGTTATCGAGGAAATATTATGATGTTACCCAGATCATAGATTGTGCATACAGGGGCTGTTTTAATTACTTTAAGGATTCAGATTTCCTTAAATTTTATCGCTTGTGTATTTTTTATATTTTAAGTATGTAGTTAATAAAAGGGCTAATGCACACGTTTCCTCAGCTTTTTAAGGATCCAAATCATGTTTGGGCTTTTATTGGTCACTGGTCTATCTGTAACTGCCCAGATATAGCTTGAGAATTAAGGCGTATTAATTATTAAGGCGTATGGCGTGCATTTCCTACTATTTTGTCGTCAATGTAAATGAAATCCATCCTCGCTATTTGACAGCTTCTACTGGGCAGCGTCAGACTTACATACAATGCATATACGTTCATAAGTACAATATGTAATCATGATACAATAATAAGGTACAGTAATGTATAGTGCAAAAACCATTTACCGGGTTTGGTAGCTGATGTCCCGTAATTTTGCCATCGATATGTTTATATATCAATACCCGCCTGCGGTCTGAATAATTGCACACGAAAAGCCGAATGTTTACCTCATGTAGGAACTAAACACTTTCTACTGTAAAGAGTATACAACTTTGCCGTTTCCGCAGGTTTATTTCTGGCGACTAGTTTCGCTAGACATGAAATTTATAAATTGAAGAAATGAAATTAAATTTATATTTCACCAGACATGAAATTTATTAATTGAAGAAATTAAATAGGAAAGAAGAAGGGGTGAAGAGAGAAGGGGAGGAAAAGAGAGAAAGGAGGAAGGGAATTATTACTACCTTCCCCCTTCTCCTTCCCTCCTTCTTTATAAAATGAAAACGAAGTTGTGGAAACTGCAAAGTTTCATCCATGACTTTATACGAAATCACACCAATTACTTTCTAAAATACTTTTGCAAGAATTTTATTTGTCACTACTTCGGATAAGCTTCATAATTGTCCATGAACAACCTGAAATAGAGTCATGAAATCTTCACTGGAGACGAATTACGCTTGAAAAATAGCTTAAGTTGGTTTGTTTTATCCTTTCCCGATGAAAGTATAAGTGGTGGTCGGTCTGACCCTTTTGTTTTGTTGCTCATCGGCTTCAAGGAAGTCATTATGAGCGGTGAAAACCCTCTAAGGCAGTTATAACCCCCGAATAAGGCTAATGCAGTTTTTTTTGTTTATTATTTTAGGAAGTAGTGGAGATAGGCTCTTATATTTGNTACTCATTCGTTTATATTAGCGAATGAAACGCTTTACCTGGAGAAATCCTCATACTAATGCCAAAAAATTTTAAAGTGTATCAAAATTAGATTAAATATAGATTTAATAAGTGACCTCACGGCTATGGCCTCCTCTTCTATATTTTGTTTATCTTTTAATTATCTTTTTATTTAACACCTACTTTGTATGTGGTTATATGGATAATCTACCATGTATGTTGTTTGTACTTCATAGTTATTATATATTTTACTGTTAACCTGAGATTGATTGTGCTAAGTTACTTTTAATGTCTAAATTGTTATCTTAATATGTAACTTTATGCCTACGGGAGGTTTATGGAAGGATTTTTCGTCCCGTCTATGGGCGAATGCCATGCAATTACTATCAATATTAATTTTATGTTATACTTCTCTCTAACGTTGGCACCTGGCCAGATGGCCAATTTTCAATGCAATTACTAATAAATAAAGAAATAAATAAATAAAGCTTCCAGATGACATTTTAACAGCAGAAGATAAATATTATAGGCTACGTTATGAAATAAACAAATACTTAAAATTATACAAAATATTATCAATAGACGAAACAGCGATTTGAAAGGTTTTTTTTAATAATGCATTTTTTGCATAATCCAAACAGTGTCCTGTCCCAATTAGTTCGGATTAGTGGGACTCTTGTGTATAATCCAACAAGGAGAATTTATTCCAGAATATTATGCACTGTTACTTTCATACACGAGGTACATAAACCCCCTCGTATTAATCTCTTTATTTAAAATCATCCATCTTATAATAAAACTTTACTTTCAGAAGCATTTTTCGTTTTCGTCCTTTCAAAATTTATTTAGATTTACTTAAATACGGATTTCCACTCATTGTCAGCCTCGACTGTGGAATTTATTATCTCGAGAATACTCATCACTTACCCGAAAAATTAAAACGTCCACTAGTTGGCGGTATGGACCAGGTTGGCGATCACTGCTCCATTTCAATTACTCTTTGTTGAGCTGTGTAATTTTATGTTCATGTATTCACTCATTCAAGCGAAAACCATTCTTCCCAATAAATGGTCATCGTCTTAGGCCAGGAAGAACGTAACGGAAGTCTTCTCGGTCAGAGACGAGCCAAATTCATAACACACAAAATACAGGTTTATTTTGAAAACCATTCCGTTGAAATAATTGTTTAAGTCCCCTTTATTTTGGAACCATCTCATGATCTCACTCTCCTCATCTAAGTTTAATTTAAAACAGAAACTTCTGATAACTAAAACATAACATCCTGCTTAACGATCTCGCATGAAGCAATGCATGAGTGAATGTGCACATTTAACTCTCGTTAACCGTAGAGCTTGTTGGTCCGTAGAGAAATGTATCGGTTGGCAAGCATGGCATTCCCCAGAGAATTCCGCTGAGCACAAAGGGACGACTCAATGGCCACTCCTCCCAAATTCCTTAAGTTTCCGCCCTTCGGATTGACTGCAGCGACCTCACCTTAAGAGCGGCTCCCCTTGGAACCGTTGTCGACGCCCACTAATAATTCAAATAGACCTCTCTCCGTGAATTCCCTCGTCATCTATTTGCAGATGAAGTGCAAACACAAAGACATTGACACTTAACCGAAGAGAATCCTCTCGCAGCGCAGCAGGTAATTAACGTGGAAAAGGATAAATTATTTCTCAGAATTCGTTGGTCAAAGATACTGACAATAACCTGACAATGGTTGGGGCTGTTGAAAACCTGTGAAGTGTGTTGAAGTGGCGTTTGTTTCATTTTATAGTATAGATTTAGTAATTGTGGGGTGCAGTAAATCCAAATATGGAATATCATCACATACATTCCTCAATAATATTTGTTAATTTTTTTTCGCGCTTATTCCTTAAAGGGTAAGTATGTTATTTGCTTTATTACATCACCAAAACAACTTTTCTATGCTTTGCTATCCTTGCACAAATCTTTAGCTATACCTTGCATTCCCGTTTTATTTAGCTCTTTCGCCGCAATCCAAACAGATTTATCTCGTTCTTCCTCTCACTTTTGAAACATTCCTATTATTCTTTTCTAACATTTAGTCTTTTTTGATTCATTCATCCTCTCTATAGATTTAAACAGTACAATAAAGTCCATCTTTTAATGTATTCTTTTAATTCAGCTTTTATCAAAAATTTACAAGAGCTTAGCATCTGTATTGAGGAGATTTTTACTAAGGAAGATTTAATACTGAATTTGGACGCCTTCTTATGTTTTGAGTTAATTTTCTCCTCTAAAACTCGATCAGTTGTAGGATAATTAAAAATTTGGTGAAATAAACTTAATGTTCAAAATTTCTCTTACTTACCTAAGAAATATAGGAAACTTAAGCAACAATACTTGCTAAGCATATAAGGCTTATATAAGATTAAATAAGCTATTTCCATTATATATTTAGTACGACTATTTTCAATTTGTATCTTCCACTTTATCTCGCAAAAATCTGTGAAAGAGTAACTTCTGAATGAAAGGGACTTCTTTTATTTATTGATACATACATTGATAAACCTAAACCTGATGTAATGTTACGTTTTCTTGCATATTTAACTCATTATTGACACTTATCTGTGAATTAGTTTGTTTTCTTCTAGCATACATATCTCATCAGCACTGTTGTACAGAATGCACTGAGTAATAAGATTTCCACAATATTTCAACGCAAACGACAATCTCAACGAGTAATTCTCAGGTTAACCTCTTGGGTTAGCCTTATTTCTCTGTTGGATTTTAATATTTGGAAAATTTTAACGGTTCGTGTTTTCTTATCGACTTGGATAACGCGTTATATATGTTGCGTTTATACTTCGTAGTTATGTTGGACGCGGCAGTCATAGTTCAAAAATCAAGAGCGCGAGCTGAAAACTGATATAGATAAATACTCATTCGTTTATATTAGCGAATGAAACGCTTTACCTGGAGAAATCCTCATACTAATGCCAAAAAATTTTAAAGTGTATCAAAATTAGATTAAATATAGATTTAATAAGTGACCTCACGGCTATGGCCTCCTCTTCTATATTTTGTTTATCTTTTAATTATCTTTTTATTTAACACCTACTTTGTATGTGGTTATATGGATAATCTACCATGTATGTTGTTTGTACTTCATAGTTATTATATATTTTACTGTTAACCTGAGATTGATTGTGCTAAGTTACTTTTAATGTCTAAATTGTTATCTTAATATGTAACTTTATGCCTACGGGAGGTTTATGGAAGGATTTTTCGTCCCGTCTATGGGCGAATGCCATGCAATTACTATCAATATTAATTTTATGTTATACTTCTCTCTAACGTTGGCACCTGGCCAGATGGCCAATTTTCAATGCAATTACTAATAAATAAATAAATAANCCATTCATCTCATGATAAAGAAAAACTTTTATTGTAATATTTCAGTATGTTAGAATAAACAAGGCATGTTATTTAAGCAAGTTATAATTAGCAAGGTATGTTAGAATAAACAAATAAATATTATAGGCTACGTTATGAAATAAACAAATACTTAAAATTATACAAAATATTATCAATAGACGAAACAGCGATTTGAAAGGTTTTTTTTAATAATGCATTTTTTGCATAATCCAAACAGTGTCCTGTCCCAATTAGTTCGGATTAGTGGGACTCTTGTGTATAATCCAACAAGGAGAATTTATTCCAGAATATTATACACTGTTACTTTCATACACGAGGTACATAAACCCCCTCGTATTAATCTCTTTATTTAAAATCATCCATCTTATAATAAAACTTTACTTTCAGAAGCATTTTTCGTTTTCGTCCTTTCAAAATTTATTTAGATTTACTTAAATACGGATTTCCACTCATTGTCAGCCTCGACTGTGGAATTTATTATCTCGAGAATACTCATCACTTACCCGAAAAATTAAAACGTCCACTAGTTGGCGGTATGGACCAGATTGGCGATCACTGCTCCATTTCAATTACTCTTTGTTGAGCTGTGTAATTTTATGTTCATGTATTCACTCATTCAAGCGAAAACCATTCTTCCCAATAAATGGTCATCGTCTTAGGCCAGGAAGAACGTAACGGAAGTCTTCTCGGTCAGAGACGAGCCAAATTCATAACACACAAAATACAGGTTTATTTTGAAAACCATTCCGTTGAAATAATTGTTTAAGTCCCCTTTATTTTGGAACCATCTCATGATCTCACTCTCCTCATCTAAGTTTAATTTAAAACAGAAACTTCTGATAACTAAAACATAACATCCTGCTTAACGATCTCGCATGAAGCAATGCATGAGTGAATGTGCACATTTAACTCTCGTTAACCGTAGAGCTTGTTGGTCCGTAGAGAAATGTATCGGTTGGCAAGCATGGCATTCCCCAGAGAATTCCGCTGAGCACAAAGGGACGACTCAATGGCCACTCCTCCCAAATTCCTTAAGTTTCCGCCCTTCGGATTGACTGCAGCGACCTCACCTTAAGAGCGGCTCCCCTTGGAACCGTTGTCGACGCCCACTAATAATTCAAATAGACCTCTCTCCGTGAATTCCCTCGTCATCTATTTGCAGATGAAGTGCAAACACAAAGACATTGACACTTAACCGAAGAGAATCCTCTCGCAGCGCAGCAGGTAATTAACGTGGAAAAGGATAAATTATTTCTCAGAATTCGTTGGTCAATGATACTGAGAATAACCTGACAATGGTTGGGGCTGTTGAAAACCTGTGAAGTGTGTTGAAGTGGCGTTTGTTTCATTTTATAGTATAGATTTAGTAATTGTGGGGTGCAGTAAATCCAAATATGGAATATCATCACATACATTCCTCAATAATATTTGTTAATTTTTTTTCGCGCTTATTCCTTAAAGGGTAAGTATGTTATTTGCTTTATTACATCACCAAAACAACTTTTCTATGCTCTGCTATCCTTGCACAAATCTTTAGCTATACCTTGCATTCCCGTTTTATTTAGCTCTTTCGCCGCAATCCAAACAGATTTATCTCGTTCTTCCTCTCACTTTTGAAACATTCCTATTATTCTTTTCTAACATTTAGTCTTTTTTGATTCATTCATCCTCTCTATAGATTTAAACAGTACAATAAAGTCCATCTTTGATGTATCCTTTTAATTTAGCTTTTATCAAAAATTTACAAGAGCTTAGCATCTGTATTGAGGAGATTTTTACTAAGGAAGATTTAATACTGAATTTGGAGGCCTTCTTATGTTTTGAGTTAATTTTCTCCTCTAAAACTCGATCAGTTGTAGGATAATTAAAAATTTGGTGAAATAAACTTAATGTTCAAAATTTCTCTTACTTACCTAAGAAATATAGGAAACTTAAGCAACAATACTTGCTAAGCATATAAGGCTTATATAAGATTAAATAAGCTATTTCCATTATATATTTAGTACGACTATTTTCAATTTGTATCTTCCACTTTATCTCGCAAAAATCTGTGAAAGAGTAACTTCTGAATGAAAGGGACTTCTTTTATTTATTGATACATACATTGATAAACCTAAACCTGATGTAATGTTACGTTTTCTTGCATATTTAACTCATTATTGACACTTATCTGTGAATTAGTTTGTTTTCTTCTAGCATACATATCTCATCAGCACTGTTGTACAGAATGCACTGAGTAATAAGATTTCCACAATATTTCAACGCAAACGACAATCTCAACGAGTAATTCTCAGGTTAACCTCTTGGGTTAGCCTTATTTCTCTGTTGGATTTTAATATTTGGAAAATTTTAACGGTTCGTGTTTTCTTATCGACTTGGATAACGCGTTATATATGTTGCGTTTATACTTCGTAGTTATGTTGGACGCGGCAGTCATAGTTCAAAAATCAAGAGCGCGAGCTGAAAACTGATATAGATAAATACTCATTNGAGTTAGGATTTGAACGTTTATGCAGGAGGAGTAATCATCTTAACCAGCACGTCATTTGACCTGATTTTATGATAACAGTTTTCAAAATAACAAATTGCAACGCCTTGAGTGATGTAACGCGAACATAATGAAACGCAACTGAGAAAAATATAGTGTAAATTTACTCTCCTCGAACAGAATTAGAAAACTCTACAGTTGGCGTAATTCTCGTTTCTTTTCTCTTTAGGTCTCCAAATCGCCGATGGAAATGGATTCTCTCCTGTAAACGGCCACATTTCCATAACCGCTCCTTATGGAATCTTATAACTTCCGGAAGCGATAGTTAATAGAGGATTGCTCGATATTAGTGTCGGCCGTATCCGGGTCACGGCTCTGCCCACTGCCCCCCCCCACTGCGCATAATTTGTGCTCCGAATATCTCGCTTGTGTTCGATGGCCAAATTTAAAATCGATGCACGTCGCGGCTTCAATGATGCCAAAAGATTAAAAACGGAAGCCATCCAATGTTTCCATTTAAAAAGCGCCGAAACTTTTGGCGACGAAAAACTGTTTCGGATGCCCACCGCATCGCGTGGCAGATTTCACTATCAGTCCTTCAATCGATGGGATTGTTAACGGGAGTTCTTTTTCTGGGAATTTTATGTTATACTTCTCTCTAACGTTGGCACCTGGCCAGATGGCCAATTTTCAATGCAATTACTAATAAATAAATAAATAAATAAATAAATAAATAAATAAATAAAGCTTCCAGATGACATTTTAACAGCAGAAGATATTCTTCAAGCTGGAAACTATTCTTTAGAAATTCATTCTATCTTGAGTTGGTTTAGATACATAGATAGATAGATGGTCAATTTCTTATTTTATGTTATAAAGATGCGATTTGCACACTATTTAATTTCATTTAGTTTACTGAATATGCTGTTTGTTATAACTATCCTTGATGGACCCTCTCTCCATTTATTTCATATTATTAACTTATTAAATATTGCATATTTATCACCTAATTTATAAACGAAGTGAAAAATCTGCCATAACCTATTCGTGAAGATTCGTAGTTGGATCTTTCAGTTCTTTTCTGAGATTTAATCGATCCTGTATTTTCAATATCCAATATTGTAAGCACACAATCAAATTATACTGATTTTAAAAATGCTTTTATTTCTTCACTCTTTCTACAATCAGCTTTATATCCCTCCGCCGTATTCCACTTTATAGAATTATTTTCACTTAAAATAATGCAAGTATGTGATGTATTTGCGAATGGACAGAATTGATTAAGTCCTAGACATTGTGCTTATCTTATATATATGAATCGTAATTGGTGATATGCTTAATTCTCATATTACATATTAAATGCCAACGAAAATGACAGAGTTACGAAGCTCTTATAATCCACGACCAAGATTTCTGAACCATTCATCTCATGATAAAGAAAAACTTTTATTGTAATATTTCAGTATGTTAGAATAAACAAGGCATGTTATTTAAGCAAGTTATAATTAGCAAGGTATGTTAGAATAAACAAATAAATATTATAGGCTACGTTATGAAATAAACAAATACTTAAAATTATACAAAATATTATCAATAGACGAAACAGCGATTTGAAAGNAAATTCTTAGCAATTCAATAATTGTAAAATCACGATTTACACATTGAAAAGGCGAAGTACAATGCATGGAGATGTAGTTTTCATGCTCTAATTTGGCAACAAATCAATCCATCATCTTTCACACAGCAATAATAATGCAATTATCTCATTTGAATGGTTTTAATCGGTAATAAATACAATAGGTCGTTGTTATACAATTTCTATAGCATTCCAAATTACGGAGTTGATTTGTTGCGGAATAAAAAACCTTCTGTAATTTTTCAACTGGCGTACCTTCTGTTATTACTGCGCCATTTACTAAATTAATCTGTTGGAAACACAGTAAAAACTGATCCCATGTTAGACTCATATTCAATGCTAAACGTTTACGAGTTCTCTGGAAAATAGCATTTCGCAGAACGACGATTATTCAGCGTAATTTGGGAGCTCATACATCGTTTAGCAGGGAATTAGGTTAAGGGCCCTAGGATGCGAATCATTTATCGAATTGCTCAGGGCTTACACAAACCATTCAGTTATCCTTCAGTCTGTTTTAAATCTCATCTTTACACACAGTGCTTTTATGTATTTTACCTCAAAACTCTTTCTCCAAACGCATCCCACCTTTCAAACAAGCCACCATATTAAACGACCTCCCTGCACTCAGAATAGGCTATTTTCATGCACTTTGAGGTCTCCGGTTCGACCCAACACGAGTCAAGGAAATGCAACTATGAAAGATGTGTACATTTTCCTTTTATTGTGTGCGGGAATTCTTTTAGCATTACAAGAAATAAATCAGCGAAGGAAGAGCGTGTTAACAAAAGAAATTTAATAAAGGTTTTAAACACCGTCGTCGATTACGGATTTCGGATTTTTATTTCAATAGTGCTATTTCGAGAGCTCCCATTGCTCGCAGTTAAGTGCACCTCAGTGTTCTGCAGATGATGTTTCACTTTTCTAAAATATTTTAAATATGAATTGGTTTTCTTTTATGCGCCACTAAACGCAGTTTCTCTATCATTAATGATTCCCATCACTTATGGGGTCGGTTGATGATAATAAATGGTGTGTGATGATGATGAATAATGTTTTGGCGCTGATATTTAAGGCAGGATACCCTTCCTGCCATTAAAGGGAAAATTGGACACACACATACCATTCCTTACATTCCACATACCATACCTAGAAAATTTATCCGGTACTCGAACTCTGGACCTTAAGGTTAAAGCACACTAACCACTTCGCTATCGCGGCCGGTTTGCTTGTGGAACAGTTTCTTGTTTGTATGGACAAAAGTCAGGAATCCACAGGGAACTGCATTATCTTAAAAAATCACCACTAGCGACTCCGCTGTATGTTGTCTGAGGTGCAACCATCCGAAAACCTAGATGGTGTGTTTGAGTAGATTCGTTTGCCTGGAAGGTATACATCGACATCCGCTTTGATACTTTGAGTTGTCTAAAAATTCTTAGAAAAATTCTAAGCAGTATTCCTGTTCCTTAGTATTTTTTCATGAGAATGTTAAAATTACTATATGTGCAGGTTATGTTAAGAACAATAAACTAATCGTTTGTAAAAAAATGATTTCAAATCACCTCATCGCAACGTCACAGAAATCTTTGGCAGAGTTAGGATTTGAACGTTTATGCAGGAGGAGTAATCATCTTAACCAGCACGTCATTTGACCTGATTTTATGATAACAGTTTTCAAAATAACAAATTGCAACGCCTTGAGTGATGTAACGCGAACATAATGAAACGCAACTGAGAAAAATATAGTGTACATTTACTCTCCTCGAAGTATATATACAGAATTAGAAAACCCTACAGTTGGCGTAATTCTCGTTTCTTTTCTCTTTAGGTCTCCAAATCGCCGATGGAAATGGATTCTCTCCTGTAAACGGCCACATTTCCATAACCGCTCCTTATGGAATCTTATAACTTCCGGAAGCGATAGTTAATAGAGGATTGCTCGATATTAGTGTCGGCCGTATCCGGGTCACGGCTCTGCCCACTGCCCCCCCCACTGCGCATAATTTGTGCTCCGAATATCTCGCTTGTGTTCGATGGCCAAATTTAAAATCGATGCACGTCGCGGCTTCAATGATGCCAAAAGATTAAAAACGGAAGCCCTCCAATGTTTCCATTTAAAAAGCGCCGAAACTTTTGGCGACGAAAAACTGTTTCGGATGCCCACCGCATCGCGTGGCAGATTTCACTATCAGTCCTTCAATCGATGGGATTGTTAACGGGAGTTCTTTTTCTGGGAATGTGGAAAATAGCGTTGGGAGATCAAGGAGTTGTCGTGTGACAGCCTTTACTTATCGCCATCTGCAGATACTTCGTCGTAAACGCTTGTGATTCGTTAATTTTATTATAGAGTGGAGTAGATGCTCTTTTATTTCGTAACATTTCACCATTTCTACCACCTCTACTTCTATTTTCACCAAGTCTAGAACGATACATAAAAACACGTATGGAAAAGATAATTATGACGATAATAACAATTTCTTTTATGAAATCAGGAAGAGTCCAATTATATCAATTTTAATGATCATTAGTTACGAACACAAACAAAAATACTCTTGCCGAAAATATCCAACTGGCTGGACCTGGAACCCCGAGCCTAAAGGTTGGAGCGCCAGTATATTGACCCCTTCTTCGCCACGGTCGGTGACTAATTAATGCAAAACGACCAAAACGAGAAGATTATAAATGGTCCTAAAAGAAATACGGTGACTGAATGCACTTTATCAGTTGTACAGCGGTACAAGTGTTACGGAGAAGCAGATAATTAAGGTGAATGCAGCTGGAATTGATTGTATGGGGACCGTGTGTAGCTTAAAAAGGAGATAATCAGTAATGACGGGGTAATAAACAATGAACGTGCTTAAAATTGCGTTGGATTAGAAGCGATCTTTTTGTCGAAGAAGAAATCTGCTCTTACAGTTAATTCCTTAAGTTCTACTCCTTGACGGGAAATTATTAGTGGCCGCGGTGGCGGAGTGACTGGTGTTCTGAAATTCGTAACCTTAGAACCCGAATTCCAAACCCAACAAATCAGATTTTTTTGTAAGCGAATGTTTGTGTGTATTCGTCAGTACTAACAATTATTACAATTGACGTAAATGTGGTCGTCTAGTTTCTATTAGAGAATTATTATCGCCTTTTTATTTTATTTCTCATTTCTCATCTCTTCAACGATCTCTTTCGAGTTCTAACAATTATTGCCTTTGGTTTATATCTTCACCTTTTTGATAGTTGTGCTTATAAAGAGTGGTGGAAATTTTTAGAGACTTATCAATGTCAAATAAAAAAAATCATCTACAAGGTCGTGATATTTCGAACTTGCGAAAGAAAAAACTGTATCCATCAAACTCATTCAAATGATCTCTTATTTAATCCACGATTTCTTCTTTTTGGAGTTTAAACTGAAAATATATTAATCAGAAGCCAAGAAAAGGCAAAATTTCACGGTGACATACGATCCTTGTTTCACATGGTTCTAGTATGGAGTCACGGTCTAAGAAACGTAATAACAGCCGTGTTCATTTTCTTACAAATCATTTAATGTCGTTAAGTGGAGGATCCCGAACTACCTGTCAATCAATCTCTATGTCCGACCTCGACCTCATGTATTGTTACGTTTTTCTGTCACAGAAAAAAAACGGCTTTTCAGCGCCCTTAGCTATTTTATTAAAAAAATTGAACGATATTTGATGACCTGAAAGCATTAGACGTAACTCACAAAAAAGAGAATTTCATTTTAAACCTCATCTTCATCTGGAAGTGAAGCTTTCGGAATGTCTACAACAATAAATAGTTATTCGATAATATTAGGCTTTGAAAATGTTTGACATCGACGGCCTCAGGCGCTGTTGAAATCAACTCTAAAATGATTACATGGGGAAATACGCCATTTAGCTTCGGAAAATAAATATTATCAAACGAGAGAAAGTGTTCGTTGAAACCTTCATAAGCTATTTTAACTATTAACTTGCCTTCATCATGCCAAATCACCAGTTTCTCCATTAATCAAAATAACAATGAGTACTTGGGTTCCGTAAGTTCTTCCGGGCTTCACCGCGATGTATTATTTCCATCTTGACGACAGTTTCGCCAGCTATCCTGCAGGCGAAACTGTCGTCAAGATGGTAATAATACATCGCGGTGAAGCCCGGAAGAACTTACGGAACCCAAGTAACCAGCGCCGCGGAAACCTTCGCAGTAATATAACAATGAGTAATTGTAACTAACTCTGTAAGCGTTATATAGAAATTGTGATTTTACGTGTTAAAATATGGCAAATTGAGGTGGATTTGATAATAGGGACAACATTTTACTTTCCGTGTAAATATTTCAGCGCCTGAACAAAATTTTAAATAAAATAATTTTGTTTAGATTCCAGATACGTGAGTTTGTTAAACATACAAATAACATTCTGACATTAGTAACACAATGCAAAGGATACACTAAATCTCAAATCCAGGGTCCGAATATTGGCTAAACAATTTTCTTGTTTAGGTCTCAAACGCACATTCTTGTTTTTACCGCTAATCGCAGTTATCGTATAATTGGATGTTTGTCACGGAACTCCGAGACAAATAAAAGTTGTTCTTCCATCACGGGTTCACTTAACGCACGGTTTTAGAGACATGTTTTCAAATGCAGAGATGAATTTATGCGCCATTTTATACTCCATGGTTTTCTAAAGAATCTTCTGGAAGGCTTCGTTGTAAAAAAAAGAGGTAAAGGAAGACAAACACTACATTAAATGTAACAAATCATCAAGGATGTGATTTATAATTAATCACGAGACGCGTGATTATTATATTTTAGAATATAAAACAATTACGGCTTTTTGTGGTCCGATTTCCATTTATATTGTCTGGGATCTCATATTCAGTCCTTAAAATGTATTTTGAGGATATGTGATTAGTATTATCGCCTAACAACTCCTTCGGAGTTTTCTTGGAATTTTATATATTCATTTAGTTTATAAACGAATGTGGCTTGGAACTTTGCAACGGCCTCCTCCATAGATTTTATTACGAAATCTATGGATATTGTCGTATAGTTTTGTTGCAACTAGCACAGAATAACCTTGGAAAATCACGTATACGATAGTGAGATGTAGAGATAGCTTTTTGCGAGCGACAATACGCTCCTTCCGGGACAACTTCAACAACGCCCTTTCCACTCTCAACCAGCCTATCGGTGGTTATCAGAAGTATGTATGTGTTTAAAGTATGTATTTGCCCTCTTTTCTTAAAATATAATGCCATAACCAGTTGATGGAAAAATTATTAATAAAGTCTCTACTATAACGCGATTGACGAAGCGCTGCTCGGCTGCGATGTATAAGTGGCATCGATGAGAAAATATGCTAAAACTTAGCCTGGATTTACATATGCGCGCGATTTTGTACGCGGCAGTCATATCGTTAGAAGTGCTTTTGATTAAAAAGTGTCGCCGGGAGGACGAGAGCCCTCTCAAACGCCCCAATTCATCTGCATTTTGCACTGAGCGAGGCGGACGTTTTTCCTCAATTGCCACAATTGGCGAAACATTTCGCACTTCGACAAAAACAACTGTGCATGCCGAGGCGTCGTCCTAGTTCACTATGGAAATCAAAAAACAGTATCAAAAGTAAATATTAGAAATTGTCTCCAGGGAACTAAACTTGAAATTCGATTTCACGTATTTCAAGTATTAAACACTTTAAAAACCCACACCGAGGAAGTTCGAATTTAGAAATTTGTATTACTTCATAATGAAACTAACACAAATATGAGACGATTCGATGTTTTCGATGGCAGTGCTTCTTATTTTGCAACGATATGCAGCGTCGAAATGATATTTTCCTAACATTGTTTCGACTGAAAATTTCAAGACAATTCAAGGACTTTATCTGGCTAAGATGAGAATGGATAGTCACACCTTCCATTAATCCGATACAAATATAGCAAATAAATTGGACAAAATAACATTAAAGTTATATTAGTGACATAAAAGTAAAAAGTCAACTGTGAAAACTGAGGAAATTTACGAACTTAAGCACAGAATATTTACGAATTTGCAGTTTATGTATCCTAAAGGTGTTATCAAAAAGATAGTAGCATTTAAAAACGTAAAAACCCTATCAGAAAATTCTTCAATAAAGTGGATTTTTTGTATATGAAGCAAAAGATGATTGTCTACAAATGTATGTGCTTTACAAAGATGTTACAGAATAAAGAAGATCTCAATTCATTACAATTTATAAGTTGTCAAAAATTGCAATTTCAATTATTTCAATGCTCACGGTGTCGATTACTGTTCTGCTCCTGTTATAGACTCACTTACTTGATTGCGGAACCTTTCAATCCGTATTTATTTATTCCAACAGTCTTAACCCATATCTGCCGCTGTACGAAATCCCTACATTCTTAGATTAAGACGCCTTATTGATAGCGTTTAAGTGAACAGTTACTGAGGTCACTGCATTCGGCTGAAACTCAATAATCATATGCTCAGGGCCGTGATGAGGGCGGTGCAACTGTGTATACAAGTATCCAGGAAGCTAATTCGTAAGGGGGTGTTCATTTAAGTTAGTATTTACCGAAATCGAAACGCGCAAAACATTCTTCGCCTTCAAAATTCTTGCCTATATTATGTATCAATTTTTAAATCGTTACTTTTGATGTACCTAATACGTAATTATGCTACATAGCACATAAAATTATGCAGATGTTAAATTCAAATTAAAATCGCCCAAGGAAATGGTCATTAGTTAAAAGCATAAGCAGAGAGAAATGTTGGATTTCATTAGTAATGATCACGAGACATCCATATTTTCCCACTTTAAATATTTTTATAAAAAAGGAAGCTTTCGTCGAATTAGCTCGTTATACTGAACTCGGCGATAAAATTTTCTGAGGTATTAATGTTTCTTAGTATCGACTTTCATATCCGCCCGCCATTGAACTGATGGAGTTTCAGACAGACACTCAATTTTATTGCTGACGGGTATTTAGATACAAATTCTCTAGTAAAATAAAGAATCCATTATAGAATTTGCCAATTTTGCACATCGCTGAGGTGAAATGAATGTCAAAACGATCCAAAAGGCAATGTGTATAATGCTTCGTCGTTTTCGTGCTATCTTTCCAGTTAAATTCAATCATTAATTCACTCTGCCCATGGTGGAAAAAGTCGTAGGAGAAAACGAGTACCCTGTTAACCTCAATCGATTCCTATTCCATGCCCCACTTTTTGCAGAGAGTGTATCGAGTCGACTTCATTGAATAGGACCGCCTGAATTCTATTATGCGTTTCATGAAGAGAAGAATGAGTCCGTTATCACTCAATTTTTTTACTGCCAATGGCAAACAGAAACGCAAAATACGACTAAGAACTAAACTAATTAGTCTAGTTCTAAATTTCATCCGTTCATTGAAATATATGGTTCATTCATAAACATGGAAGGTTAATTTAGATCTTTTCGTGCATATTCGTCAGAGGTATTTGCACAAGAATTGCAAAGCAATAACGTTCATAAACTAAATGAATAAATGAAATTCCAAGAAAACTCCGAGCGAGTTGTTAGGCGATAATACTAATCACATATCCTCAAAATACATTTTAAGGACTGAATATGAGATCCCAGACAATATAAATGGAAATCGAACCAAAAAAAGACGTCATTGCCTTTCATCAAATAAATCATTGGAGAAACATTGAAAGGCGTCTAAAATATAATAATTACGCATCTCATGATTAATTATAAATCACCAAAAGCAAGTACGCTGTAATCACCACGCACGCTGTTCTTACGTTTTATTTTCTTCAACGAGACTTTAGTTTTCTCGGTAATAAATATGGTTCCTTGGTAAACAAACCAAAGTGTTTTAAACTGACAAAACCACTATCCCTTCCCCTTCCTCCCTCCTCCACCCCCTTCCTCTCTTACCCTTCCCTGAAGGGTTATTCGATCTGCCTTTTGATTTATAGTGTGTGACCTAACGATGGCAGTATAACGCCGAAACCGGTGGTCTCTAATAAAAATTTCTATATTTTTCCTTATCCATTAAACATTAACAAAAGTATCAGTCCCATTTTAAAGAGCATATTTGATGAGTTTTTTTCGCAGAAAAAATTATTTAATGTTAATTTTACTGATTATTCATATGGTTGAGAGACTCGACTAAAATTATTTATTTCTACTTAACGAATCAGGTCGATTTATAATGCAAACCCTCTTCAAGGCACCGTTCGGCAAATTCTCCATTCAGTCACCGTTTTGTAGCGCAGCATACCAATAAAAAAAACGGATCCAACTCAACACGCTCTAATAATGCACTCATTGTTAATATAAGAAATTAATTTAACAAATTTTGGGGTTTTTGTTATGGCTAAATGTTGGGAAAGCTTGATTTCTTTGAAGAAGTTATCTTTATGGCCAACTTGTGCGGTATTTTATAATTATTATTGTTGTCATAACATCTTTGTTTTCGGTCTAAGAGAAGTAATAGTTTCATAAATACTCTAAAAGCTTTTGAAAATTTGTTATTCTCTAAATGATATTATTTAAAGGAAAAGTTGCTCCATGAACTGCGCAACACTCTTGGATACGTCAAACAAATCTTTCGCTTTTCACTTCAGCAGGGAATTATTCACGAATATCAATTTTTAGCAAACATACGGAGTATGAAATTAAACCGTCAAAAACATTTACAACTTTATCGTGGTCGTAATTTATTAGCGATCAAATAAGAGCCAACCTAACTCTCGATGGGTGACTGGGGAGTGTTATGCTTTAAGGTGCCTCTGCAGAAAGAGCTGAGGCTATTACCGTAAGGTACTCCAATTTATTTTATTGCTGGGTTGAAGAGTATAAGGCAGCTTTGCACGTAAAGGCGTACTCCTACGAAATTTCCAAAGAAAAAACGAACATAATGAAAGAAAATTCTGGTCAGGCTTTTTTGATGTCTGTGTGGGAATTTTCTTACGTGCACATCTTTATGTGTAACGTTATCTTTGACCCTTTACCATTTATACTTGAAGATGATTTCCTTTTCAACCAATTTGTATTTTCGGTGCCAGAATAAGGAAGTTGAACGATGCCACTCGGTTGGACGGGCCGTTTCGCTTTTCCCTGTAAAGTTCTCCCTGCGTGTCTAAATGTCCTGGCTCGATAGCTAATCGCCAAGGACTCTCGAGTCCCTGCCTTGTCACACTTTTTCAAGTTCGTTTATCCTTGGAGAATGTTCCATTGTCGTTGATTTAAATAATTATTCCATAAATTAGGTACGTTGAAGGTGAAGTTATGAATTTGTTGCCTAGCAGCTGTTAAATTTCGTTACTTTCTTTAAAAATGTTTTGTTAGTTATAACTTGAGCAACAATTGTTGAACGAGCGAAAGCTTCCAATCAGTCTTCTCGGAAATGCCTCAAATATGTGGAGGATGGCGGACGAAAAGAATCCTCTTTATACTTTTAAACATTTCCTCTCTCTCTTTTAGTGATGGCAACCGAAAGTTTACCATAAACGATGCTAAATGCCAGAACATGGGCGGAGCTTTTTGAAATCCCTGCCAATTTGCAATTCCGAAGCGCCCAATCTCTCCTTAAGGTTTTATCGAGGGGATATCCCAACCATGATAATTAATTTATTAACCCCTGAGCTTATCTCCCCGAAGGCTCTTCGTATTTTAATGAAAGTTTCGCATGGGAATATGCATTTGGCTCACTCCTAAATTCTGCCTTAAGTGGAAACTTACTGAAACATTCTAAGGGAGCATACTTTGAATTGGCTAAAAGTGGGCTTATATTTTATGCACAAAACAAAATTACCCGTCCAGGTAGAGCGTCGAAATATTTCGCACTTGAAACAACGACCTTGTGAGACAAAGGATCTGTTTTTGTCAACACGGAAATGACAATCTGTAAATAAAATCAATCACGTTAGGCCGGTGGAACTGTGGAGTGACATAATAAAGTAGCGAATAATAAATTTTTAATTTCCACAATATTCTTTATTAAAGAACCGATTTCGTTTAATTAGTTTAAAAATGTATACTGCGTCTTTATATTTAACAAATAAAAGGAAGTTATCTGGTAGTTGAGTTATGTACACATAACCCGGTAGAGTAAAAAAAATTCAGATACACTATTTCAGTTATTTAACTTCCATATCTCGTTTCAATACCTCCTAAACTTTATACCTGCATTCTTTTCCTCACTGCTTTTCTACTTAGCCTTTTTTTTTAGTCCGTATTCATCGGGTTTTTTGGTTAAATTCTGTTTTCAATTCCAATTGCACTCAGTTTACTATTCATAATTTCAGACAACGCATTTTCATATATTTAGAAAAAAGATATTTTCGTTACATTTATGACATTAATTCAAAATTTTATATTCTAATAGAAAATACTCCAAATTACTATTGTCATGCTCTGCTGAATGTAAATTACCGGTCAACTTTTATCCTGGCTTTAAGTGGGATATTTTATATGGAGCCGAAACTTGAAAAATGAATGGGAGGATTGGTTTATGTTTTCGGTTGCAGGTGATTCCTCTAATCCAAAAGGTCAATGTTGAGGATTGTCTTACTATCGATATTGATATCCATTGCCTACCACCATTGAGTGCGCCCTTAGAATTGCGGATGGTTCATCATCTTCAGGTTATTAGTAAGCGTCCAATAAGCCACTGTACTGAGGAAAAGGGTGAAAGGTAACTTTGCACATTAAGCTGTGCACCTAGGAATATTCCGAACGATAAACTGACATGAAATATGACCAAAAGTCGAACCCATATCTTCCACTTTACAATACAATACAAACGTTTTTTTTATTGGGCAAAATTGGGGCTAAAGAGTCCCATCTTCCATTTAACCCTTAACTTTACGGGTGACTGCTCTAGCCAGTTGAGTCTCCCGACGGGCATGGCTAAATGTTCTGGACCATAGCTCAATTAGTTTGAACACTCACCCGGAAAGTGGAAGATCCGGGTTCGAATTCCGATCCTGTCAGACTTTTCTATGCCGCTTGTCCTTGGGAAGCCACAGAACTCTTCGGATGTCTTTGGTCCATTCTTGGTCAAGATGGCCTCTAACTGCTACGTAATCCTATGGAGGCAACGGAAAATAGCTTCCATCAATCAATGCGCAGCCCTTAAGCATGAAGAGCAGCTTTCATATGAGCGAACCACATCGTAACAGCACTCGGTCAACTATAGGCATCGGTGGTTGTATTGGCAATTTTAAGCCTATGGAAGCCATCTCTTGGTGAGAGCAATAACTCTTCTGAAGACAAAAAAACTCGCCCTTTTTATCTTAAGACATGAGGGTGACTCTCTCGAAGGTGCCGGATGGCCTTCGATTTTATTTGACTGAGACGATTCCAACAAAAGCAGAGCAGTGTTGGGTATTCTAACATAACTGAGTGACCATGCGTATGATAGGAGGCTCCTTTAGAGTTGATGGTCGCCTATAAGACCTCAGTCACTTCACTTTATCATCAGATGCCAGCAATAATCCAAAAATGTTTGTTTTTGATCTCATCTTTACTCTAAATGTTTCTGAACTATCTTCAGTCTATTAATATCTAATGAAATACATCTTACACATTTACCTTTTTAATTCATAAAGTGTTACGAAATATGAAGTAAGTTGGGTTGACGTTGGTAATGAAGTGGTTGTAAAAGTTTCACTCACAGATTGTGTGCTAAATTCAGTGCCATAGAATATTCAATACCTCACTAAATAGCGTTTCTGTCACCCTTTTCGGACTTCTGTAGTTTCCTGTCGAGTGAGGCAAGAAAAAAGTTTTGCTGTCATCTTCTCTTGTAGGGAACTAAACAAAATGGTAGAAATTCTTCCAATTCAGTTTTCAGACATAAGTATTCGCTGTCACGTGAATATATACTCGGTCAATCATTCGGCGTTTCCTTTCTATTCTCGATATCCTCTCCTTGAATTCACCGAGGCTCTCCTTCGCGGTAATACACTTCGCATTCATATCTATGACGTCACTGAGAAAACATTTTTGGGGACAACTTTAGCAACTGCGGGCGATTTGATGATTGCAGAAACTTATTTATTTTGATATCAAGTCGAGAATTTCTGACTGCTCGTCTACCTGTGGAAAGTAATTCTACTGCCATACTATGTTACCTTGTTGTATTCTGGCTCTCATTTACTATTAATAGATGTCTATCTAAGCTATAATTGGTACATTTAAAATATGTTTTAATATGTCCTGTCTTTTTTAAATGCACTACTTTTATTTTCGCTAGGTATTGTAGGTACTATTAAAGTTTTTGGATTTTAATGATGTAATACAATTTCACTTAATATTCACGAACTTTGGAAATATTTAGCATATTTTGAGTTTTTCAATTTTCTGATTGGAGATCTCATTTGACGTAAGCATGCATTTCTCGTTTATTTGTGTTTAGAGCATACTATACGTACGTATACATGAGATTCTGCGATATCCCTAGTTGTATTCGTAATTTTCATATAATTTGCAGTTAATTCTCGCATTAACTTTGTAAATGGGCTCTGCCATTAAGAGTTGGACAGTTTAGGTAAACGCGGCTATGCTCTTGACTACATTTTCACATAAAGGTGAAAGAGCGAGTATCAGAGTGGGGCATGAAAATCGTTAGAAGTTGCGTCCTCTTTGTTATCGTAGGTTGGCTTAGCATGAGGAGCAGATGAGTGGACCAAATGCAGTTGTTTCAGATTATATGAGCAGTATGTGTTGCAAAAACGGGAAAGACAAATCAAAAGTGAAGGGTGATAAATGATGGAGGATTTAAAAGACAACTAGGTGATCAGTATGAAAGGGATGTTTTCTATTGGTTGGTGTCCATAGATACATCATCAGTTAAGGCAAGAGAGAATCTGAGATTGGAGTCCACACCGTTTGTTCGATTTTAGTCAAAGTTTGCATACGTGATCTCTGAGACCCAGAAGGATGTACTGTCACTTTTTCATTGGATAACTTTGCTAGGTTTTAACCTAGATCGTTGAGATAGATTTCCATACGAAATACAGGTAAAGTTCAAATTTATCGGTTGCAGACTTTATTACTTCTGCAAAATTAAATTGGATGGAATAGTCGTACGAAATCGAGATGAGTACCAAAAGTAGGGAAAATAAATGAAAATCCTTATTATGGTTGTAGAATATCGTTTTCGTTTCGAAGTTGCGAGAATTTAGATAAAATATACGAATATTTTGTGAAATTTTGAGGTTGCAAACAACCCGTTCCCCAGACGACCGATGCGATTGTTGATTCCGAGCTCATGCATTTTCCCATAAGGATACATTCAGGCCCATTTAGAAGCAATGGCAAGAATTGAAGATATGAAGAAGAGAAATATTTTAGATATTTTAACTACTATAGTCACGAACAATTTGTAGTGACGAATCGCAGAGGCAACAAACATACGTAGCACCGTAATGAATTGGACTAAACCTAGATGTGAAATGTTATTTTCTCGTATGTACAAATAGGTATACAATGCTAAATCCGACTTCTATTTTCCCTGTTGAGAATCGATCAGCTTTTCAGCTAGTTTGTTAATAAAATCCTGTCCTCGGTACTTACCATGTGCTGTTTGTAATAAAAAAAACGAAATAATTGTGAAGGATATGACTGAGAATTGT
Source organism: Ladona fulva (assembly GCA_000376725.2). Taxonomy (NCBI): domain Eukaryota; kingdom Metazoa; phylum Arthropoda; class Insecta; order Odonata; family Libellulidae; genus Ladona; species Ladona fulva. The sequence continues at coordinate 562,273 of KZ308822.1, forward strand.
TTTCGTTAAATATCTGAATATGGTAATGGATGATACGATTAGTATTGGGTTTAAACGATAGAGCTTAAGTTTTCGTCATATAAGTGTAATCATGTGTGATAATACTGACCTAAATCACTAGAATGCTGCACTTCTGATTATTGTGTGTAAAAATTCTTCATGTAATAATATATGGCGAGAATTCTGAAAAATTTCAGTATAGAGAATGAAATACAAAGCAATCAAATTTTAAAGTATTCATGGTTGATTCTCAACGAGAAAGTAAAAGTTGATAGACACAATACTACTACGACTTGCTGTACTCTCAAGAAAACATTAGATACTTAATGTAGCTAATAAGATGAAGTAATTACTGTTTACTCAACGAAAAGCATATTTTGTCCCTTCATAATTTGTAAGATGACATTAACGGACTGATGTTCACCTTCTATGTGTCTGTGGAATATTCAAACGAAGGGTTTAAACAAAGTGTTAAAAACAAAGGCATTAAAATTGACAAATGAAGTTTTCGGAAAATGAATACAGATGTAAATCCATGCATTAACTATAGCGTTGAACATGACGAAATTTAATTTCCACGACTATAATTTTAAAAATATCTCCATATATCCCCCAAAATTTAATTTGACCATGCACTGGTGAATTTCTTCTCGTTTCTTTTTTCTCTCGTCCCCTTTATCGTGAAAAAGCAACAAATAATTTCACCCTTATTACGAAACATTACGACTAATTGAGTGTAAATCTGGTCCAGCGATTTTTCATCGCAAAATATTCGAATTGCCTGCTCTTCTTCATATATTTATCACTAATAATTTATCATTCATTTTAAATGGGTCTAAAATCCCTGTATATTCTTATTGAAAAAAAAGGCATGTCATCAATTGTCTCGGTCGTCAGAGAGGCGGGTTGTTTACAACCTCAAAATTTCACAAAATATTCGTATATTTTATCTAAATTCTCGCAACTTCGAAACGAAAGCAATATTCCATGACCATAACAAGCTTTTTTCAATTTCCCTTCCTTGATGCTTGTCTAGATTCCATACAACTGTTCTTTCTAATTCAGTCTCGCTAAAGACGTAAACCCTGCAAACGATAAAATCGAACTTTACATGAACTTCTTATGGGAAAACTTTAACACATTAGAAGTTGAACCGGGGACCTGTAAATAAATAAAAAAGTATTACTAATAAGCTTGAACTTTTAAGAACTGCGAAAAGTATTATGAATTCAACCTCAGCGATGGCATGTCTTAAAGATGCCTGTGTATGAATGTGACTCATTTAACGGCATTTCTGTAATTAATGTCAATAGTTGGGCTATTTGAGCCCAAAATCTACGATTGAAGATGCAAATGAAAATCTTACTTAAAATTCCTTTAATGTGGATTTTTTTCGACTGCTGGTGACGATTTCTTCTTATTTATTTGTGCTAAAGAAACTAGCCTGTAGGAGACAAAAGTGAAGCGTCACGGAAATTCTTTTACTTGTCTTGGGTTTAACTGGAGGTAAAATTACCTGCTTCCAGCTCAGGAACGAAATCTAATAACCTTGAAAGCTGTGATTATCATTTTTACGTACCTTATTATCATTATCAAAGGCTCCAAATAAATGATCCCAAAATTAATCGCTGAATATCATTTACGCCGTTGGTGGAAAACGGGCTCTCAAGTCCAACATAAATGTCACGGGGTTTAAAAACACGTTAATTCTACGTTAGTATCACAAATGCAATTCCTCTCTTTGGGAGATTTACGGGACAGCAGCAATAGGTATTCAAATGTATTCATGAACGAAACTTGTGTATAAAGAGAGCGGCAAAAACAGGGCCTTCGTCGCATATCCACTAATTGTCGAGTGGTCTCATTGAATTCAGGGCTCCTTCCCTTCCATAAATCTCGTGAGGGTTTTCCGTTGACCCGAAAGAAGAGAGAGCCGACTGAGAAACACTCGCTTTCGGAGTCTCTGTTTAAGAAGTGAACTCCGTTTTCTTATCTTTTCGAGGAGTTAGTTGATGCCGTACAGACTAATCATTCTCGGCCAGTTTCACTCAGGGTGACCGAATTAAAGTATACCGGGTATACGTCCTAAAAATATGGAATATTCGTCTTCTGTGAATACTGCCTTTTATTTCCAGCTTGTAATGTAGGGTTATCATATCCTGATGATAACAAACCGGTCTGTCTGTACGGTCTTCATCCTGAGAAGTGGTTTGAAATTCATCCCACCACCTATATTACTTCTTCTAGAACAGGGGTGGCGAACCTACGGCACACGTGCTCAAAGTGACATGCGAGAGAAACTTTCTGGTACACGGAACTCTTAAGGTATTTTACCTTGTTATATATCCTTCGTTTGAAAATTAAAGCCCTAGAGTGAGTAAATGTGGATTCTGTTCATTAGTAATGATGATAAATAATTATTTAAATACAACATTTTAATCCTATCGTTAACGTAATAAAATAGACAATATCAGTATCTCTATGGTTTGGCAGCGTATTGGCACGCAATTTCTTTATATTTATCAAATATAGCACTCTTGCAACGGAACTTTTGCCATTCCTGCACTAGAATAGTCTTAGAGTCTCACAATGTGCACCTACTCGTGTGATTATGATAATTTTGCGTTGGTCTCGCAAAACGCAGTATTATCGTTCGTCGTTGAATTAGATTGTATCCCCGAACTGGGAAAATTCGTCGAAGGCCTTTGCGATTCTCCTTTTCTGGCGATGAAAGCGCACTTTCACTTAAGTCGATTCGACGTTTGGAATTCTATCTCCAGAGTGTATTTGAGGCGTTTTTCCTTTCGCTGCCTTTCCGCATTTATTTAAAGTTTTTTTCTTTGTAGTCGTTTCCCTTTGTTCTTTGGAGGGCTGATTTGGCGGTCTTTTGCAGCCGATTTCATCCGACGTTGTTTTTCCCTTTTCGGTGAGGAAATGTTGCATTGTGGGAAGTCATACATGCGCACATGTCCGCAAGAAGCAGCTTGCCTTTGCTTTCACAGGACAGAACTTGTTTATTAATGGCAGCGAAAGCCAATGTGATTGCGGTAGATGAGATATTGCTGACAGAAAGTACTTGCGTATATTAGTGGACATTGCAAAGGATAGTGTGAAGCAGAGTTTGCGCAAGACTTTTGCAGTTTGCAGAGAGTTGTGCAGTTTTGTAATGTGGCAGTGTGGCTCAGTGATTCACAGCCTCCTCTTTATTTTGCTTCAATTTAGATGGATTATCTTGTTAACTTGTAGGATGAGTACCCATTCGTCTTTGAAAATTGCAATTTTCTTCTTTTTATATTTCGAAATTTTTTCAATCCCTGTATGAATGTGTTGGGAATTATTGTTCAGCACAATTTGATTTGACAAGGGAAAGGATAAGCGGATAAAGGATGTTAAGCGGCATGGTATTTCAGTGGTTAGAATATCTGCCCGGAAAATAGGAGACCTGGGTTCGAGTCCCAGTCATGTCACAATTTTTTTACATCAGTTCATGCTTATTATTTTATTTATTTAGCAATTTCCTCTTGAGCTCAGCTGCGTACTTAAAAACTGTAATTGCAATCATACATTTTAAATTTCAGTGTGAATCCACTGTTGTAGTAGAATAATTACTGAGCCCTAATTGAATATTTGTATATATTCATCCAGAAGTTTATGTAACAAAGGAAATAAAATTTATAAAGTTTAATCGAACTCTGTTCTGTAAAAATCCACCTGCCGCACGCCGAAAGGTAGCTTGCATTGGAATAATTAAAATGTGGGTAGTGTTACTCGAAAGCAGAAGGAAGTAATGAAAAATGCAAAGGAAGTTAGTACACGAAAGAGAGCAGATATTTTCTTTGAGTAATTGAAATAAAGAAGTTCCTCATCTCTATGAGAGATAAATAACATCTTGGAGTATTTTTTCATCTTACGTTATTTTTTTTCGTGTCCCTTTCCCAGCAAACAACATTTTAAAGAACTTAGTGGATGATGGTTAGTAATTGGGTAGTTTGAATAATTCTCGATTTGATTTAGAAGTGCTATTTTAGAGTTCACAATCGGCTAAGCCGGTAATTCCAGGTGGTAAAAGAAGCTTCAGCGAAAGAATCAAGGGAAAATGGAGTCGTGTTGCCCTTCTTTTGTTTCAAGATCACTCTCAAACTGTTCACAAGAGGATCGTTTGCAATAATAATTATAATATACTGTATTTACTCGAATATAACCGCGCCTTTTTTCCGAAATTTTCGTCCTAAAAACAGAGTGGGGGTTATATTCGCGTAATTCACTTTTCACGCGCATTTATATTATCGTACTGGTTTTTTTCCCTTTATTTGTCGGCCCAAAACAAAGAGGGCGGTTATATTCGAGTGCCGGTTATTTTCGAGTAAATACGGTGTATCGTTTAAGAATTTGATGGACAGAAATTTAGGGATTTCTTACGTCAGCACATATCCGAAGCGTACACACTTTCACCTTTCATTTCTTACAACCAATCCAAACTCTAAATTATTTTCCGTTGACTTTATCTCTACATATGGTTAAATGTATTGATCAACTCGATGTTCCATTTCCATAAAATGCTCTCATCTTCTCTCCGTCTTCTATCTGTCCAAGATTAGGTTTATTTGCTCCCACCTGTCATCTCCCCTTGTATTATTTTAGTACGAATCTCTCTTCAAGATCCTCTATTTAGCTACACACACATAGTGTTCTTTCTGCTTTGTGTAGTGATTCTTTTTCTGTCATTGGTTTTATTAATATTGCGTATCATAAAGATCTATTATTCAGAAACGTATTGTGGCAGTGGCGACTGTGACGACTTTATAAAATTTAATTTAAGTATTTCCATTTCTTTTATCTTTCAATATCTTCTTCTCATTGTGCAAAAGATTCTCGAGTAGTTTTGAATTTTTAAATTTATTTCTATTCACTCCCAACACTATTTCTACGTTACGTTTGATGTTTGTTTAACTGTGATGTATTCAATAAAACTTCTCGTCCTCGCAGAGTATTATCCTCATATTGTCATTTTTACTACTTTGTTGTTGATATTTTCAGGATATATTTTGCTCTCAATTGATTGAGCCTATGAATTGTTCTTGGTAGTTCTGCTTCACCGCCTTGAGTTTCATCATGGTCATCCTATATGGCACTTAATCCCAAAAGCTCTTTGTATAGAATCATTAATAAGGGACGCCTGAATTGGACCTTGCCCAGGGCGATCATTTACCTTTTGCTGGATGAGGATTTGGTGTTCTGCAGTTGGTCAAGTATAATATTATTAAAATAGCATAGGGGTCATTGATCTGGAAATTTCATAACTGTTGCTAATTCTCCTTATAAGTTCATCTCAAAAGATATCAAGATAGACATGTTAATTTCACTTCTGACTCTAAGGCCAATGTCAATCTCTTTTTATCGTCTATTTTTTCTTAAAATATCTTTGAATATTTTCTCGATCCCTTAAAATTTCCTTCTTTATCAACATGAATAATGGCTTTTACTGTTAATGCATTAAAATTGGCATTTTTAATCTACAAAGGAAATGTATATCACTACATTGCTAACGAATCTTCGTAGGATACTCTCGTAGGCGTGGGTAAAAAAATTCACAAAAACTAAAGGACAGTGTTCGCTGCCCACTCTCGCTAACTTGATAAAGAATGTGACTGGATTTTGGCAATGTTTCGTGTGTTTTAAGTTTTGAAATTTTTGCAAAAGAGCATTTAAAGTAACGAATGTAATTCCGGAGAAAATTGTCTTCGTTTATCGAAATGTCACTGAAATTCTGATTGCGAATACTAACGAATAATATAAATCAAAAACTTGTAATTAGCTAGTCTTATTTTGAAGTTTTTCTTTATGTCGCCATCCTCAATGCGCACAAATAACGACCCCAAAAGTGTCTCGTTTAATTTCTGATGTACCAAGTAAATGATCTGTTTCTGGTCATATCACCTGAGAAAAAAGAGACCTGCCGATGAAGAAATACTTCGGGGTCATTTTTATGAAACTAACACGTCTTTACTTACCTCTTTTTGGCTATTTTATGCGAAGGATTTCAAAGCACGTTCCTGAAAGTGACTCCCTTTATGGTGGACATTAATTGATAAAAACAGAAGTTCCGAAATGATGGACAATGAAATGCGAATGGCGAAATCGCCTTCGTTACAATGGCGCAGAGCTCATTTTGCGAGCGAATGAGCGTAAAAGATGGCCGAATAAATAAGCGGTCCTTCTCTTTAATCTCCATCGAGGGCAATGGCACGCCCATTGACTCCGTAAATGTAAATAGAAACGTATTTACACCACCCGTTTCTTCGCCGAGTATCCAGCATTTTCCGGATTCGTTGGGGCGTGAATTTCACGGGTCGCCCTTCACTTCCATCGCACGCCACTTGCAGATGTCCCGCCGCTGACAGAGGACCGCACCAACAAAAGAGTGTCACTTCGCGTTGACTGGTGCGCACACAACCCATTTCTCTTGCCACCCACACCACCTCGTGGTGAAACCAAGAAAGAGAAATTTCACCAGCAATCGCCTCACTTCATCTCCTTTGAGATTCTTCAAAGGAATCTGCTCTGCGGTTACAAAGATTCACATTAATCTACATAAAAGCAAAGGATTAAAACATGTATTTTTGTTTGCTTACACGAACACGATGACTTTTTAGGATGCGATAGTTATGGAGTAGCTGTAGATAAACGAAAGCTTCATCTACATAAATACCCTACAAGCCGCCTTTCGGCGTGTGTCAGGGGATGTAAACACCAAGCATTCGAGTTACCTCTTTAGCTTGTTGTTATCGCGTCTCGTTCGCGTCAATAATGAGCCTCTATAACAACTTTTCCTCGTATATATTTCTCTTATTTTACGCTCATTAATGGGTCGGCCGAAGTAGCTGTAGCATAATACCAATTACGTCATCCGCAAATGTACTATCTCTGAATTTATCAAGCTAGCGCAGCCTAATCTCATTTTTTTCAAGGATTCCCAACCTGCGTCTGAGAGTATTCGCATATGCTTTTTTATCGTAGTAATTTTTAAGAAATGCTTAATATTCATATGACGATATTCCGGAAGAAGAAAACAGTGGAACCAAAAATATTACTTTCAGAGAAACGAATTAAAAATAATTACTTAGAAAAAGGAATATTTTGTAAAGACCAGAAAAATTTTTCACAGAATTGCAAATTTAAAGAGCATAAATGTTTTCCTTCGATGGTTTCCAGGGACATTATTAAACAATCTCATACATTTTCCGAGTATTCATTGCGTAATACGTGCAAAGTCCTCTCTTTGTCCTTTGTAGTAAACCAGGCTACGCTGCAACAGCGAAGCAACTGTAGTTGTTTACGAAAATCTATATATGGTAAAGATAAGGATACTTCAGTGTTCTACCTTTCGGTAGGTCCATATGCCGTAATACTCCTCATTCAAAACCCTTTCCTTCGCTACTTGGTAACTTACTTACTTAAGTGCTCTACCTTTCGGTAGGTCCATATTTCCTAATATTCCCCATTCATAGCCTTTTCTTTCGTTAAATGGTAACTCACTCCTCCTTTTATTTCATCTGACATCTTTTGCCTCTGCCTTCCCTTATGTCTCTTCCCCTGCATTCTACCCTCAATCACGCTCTTCAGCAATCCCTCTCCTCTCAATATTTGACACACCCATTTTCTCTGTCGGCACTTAATTACTTCTATTAAAACCCTTTCCTTCCCAACCATTCCTAGCTCCTCTATATTTGTTTTTCTATTCACCCAGCTCACCTTTTCCATTCTACGCCACACCCACATCTCAAATGCCTCCAATCTTTTGATGTCCTCTTTTCGTAAGGTCCACGTTTCACACCCATACAGCAAAACACTCCATATCAACGATTTTACCAATCTTTTCCTGATACCTTTATCGAATTCCTTTCGTTTCATAAAAGCTTCTTTGGCCAATGCTACTCTTTTTCGAACCTCATCTCCACACCTCCCATCCCAAGATAGAACACTACCCAAGTACGAGAATTTGTCCACCTG